>CM066033.1:254978462-255316358 GCA_033557465.1 Ichthyophis bannanicus
TCACATATGTCTACTTTCACATATAACCCAAACCAAGCCGCAATAACAGAAAATACTATGTATATAGGTTGCTAAAAGATGGAAAACAGTGCAACAAAAGAGAAACCTTTGGTTTCGTGCTGTACATTTCTAATATTATCATAGGTTACTGACGGCGTGGTCGGCCACGCCTGCCATGTCGGGCCCTCTCCCTGGCAAGGCTATAATCCTCCTCCGGATACCATTGGTGGTGCAGGTGCAGCTCGGCATATCAGAACATCACCTAATGCCCTCAAGGGGCCTCACACATGCGAGTTAGTGGCATGGCTACGACCCCCATCATGTAATGTCCGGAGCTCACGCACAAAACATCCCTGGTGTTCCGCTCAACAAGCACAGCGAATCCGCTCCAGAACACGTCGATATTGGCTGTCGAATGGGACACAGGGTGGTCAAAGGAAACTACCTCTCCATCGGAACAAACACCTTCATAAAGCAACATGTCATACACATACCACACTAATGCTAATGTGGATAGTGCTGAGTCATATGGGAACATGGTTAGGGGTATAACACATATATCGCAGGTGTACTACAACTAATAGAAACACAGAGAACACTATACAGGAAGAAGATGTGGGAGGACAACACAACAGTCATACAATAGCTTCTGCATACACACACAGCATAATACTGACGTGGCAACAGAATTGGGCAAGGACAGTCATCTCATATCCATATTTAGGTCAGGTGCAGCATGCAGCAGCCCATAAAACACACTCAGATGGCCAGAAGCATTGTTGTACCGAGGTATCGTGTTTGGGAATGTCTGCACAGGTCATGTATGGAGTACCAGGGTTTTGCTATTATGTGGCATAGAGATGCACATGAGCTGTTGGGAATGTTTATGACAGGAACTGTGTTGTTATGTGTGTATGGAAATTTGCTACTTCTACATGAGATGTTTGTACTGGATGGTACGCCTCATGGGATGCCATATATTTGTGTCAGACTGTGGTGAGGGCCAAATCAGGTTTGGCCTGCCCTAATGATTGTTTGATGAACATGACCATGTATGGTCTGATGGGTTACATTGTCAGTATAAGGGCTGGATGTGGGGGATGTACACATTATCCGTATGTGCTGGTCCTTGGAATTGCCTGGTGCAAGGACTAAACTGATATGTATGCTTGGTGGTGTACAAACTGTACGTGAGCTGATGTTGGGGAATGACTAGAATGTGATTGGGTGCTGGACAGACGTTAATCCCGTGAAGCATTTTACAGTGTTTTGTGGGAGTGGGTGATACCTTATGAACATAGCTACGTTATGTGAGTGTAGTTGAGGATAGACATTCGGCATTCTGAATACGTCATTGATAGTGTGGGGATGTCAACCGACCTACTACACGGAAAAAAATGGTTATGTTTAAAGCAAATGTGACAATGTAGACGTGGATACAACAGTACAATAGAGCTGTCTGGACACATAAACATCGCAGACTATGGTGAGTGAGCAGAACTCTTTGCACAGGCATTGTGAACGGGGGATTGTATGCAGCAATTAGGACATGGAAAACAGGTCATTAAACAACTAGACAACATATGTTATACGCTTTCCCGTCATTTGACATAGCATATGGATCCTTACAGGCTGAGCTTCAGTATGTTAGATTTTGACCTTGCTGTAAGGGATAATGTATGTACACAGTACCAGATTGGTCAGATATCTCTATCTACCCACTGGCCCAGTACCTATACAGTGTTGTGTCAAAATTCCCTAGTTGCCTTTTGTGGCTCCAATAACACTGTTCAGAGACTAGGTAATGTTTTTTTCTTTGGTTGCTTGCTACTATGATGATGTTCTGGTTATTTTGTAAAGGAGATGAGGTCTTCAGTTTTATGTTATTTCTCATTGGGCTTGACAATTGCTATTCATCCACCAGTATGTTTATGTGGAGGTATTTGTGTAATGCTCTAATGTTTGCATTCGGAAAGGAGGGTAGGGTGATGTGCCCAAATTCTGGTATATAGTCTGTGTGGATACGTGGTGCTATGATATGGTCTAAACATGGCAAGCTTTGGTGGTGTTAGTAGTTAGTCTATGGTGGTGTTAGGTTGTGTTTGCAGCACATTAATTGTTCACGGTTTTGGTCCTTGTTTAACAAACATTTTGTTGAGAAATAGACATGCGTCATTACTCATTTCACTGTATGGCTGCATATCAAACACAATATTGCAGGTATTGGACACTTAGGGATATGGGGACCCATCACACACGGTATGGGGACATAGGCCACCAATTTAATTAACTTTTTGGGGACAACACCGCATGCTCACAGCCTATGCAATCTGTTGAGGGATTGTTGGCCATTACAGTAAGGGGACATGGTGTTTTCCTTTTCTGTCTGGATTACAGTCTATGTTATGTCTTTATGTAGTACAGAGGAAATTGAGGAATGTTCTCTCCAAACAATAGCCATCAAGGTTCATACTGTACGTTTGATACCCCTCTGTAGATCCGTATCTATGGTTGACCTGACATATTTTCGCACCTCTCTCCATATGCTATGGAATTTGACACTGCAGATGCAGACTGTGGGGAATGCGGTCTTGTGCTGTTACATCACAGAGGAGGGTTGCATTGCTTTATATATGTATGTTTGTTTCTTTAACTATCATTTAGATGTCATGCTGTGGTTTACCAGACATCAGGGAGTCTGCAATGAGGTAGACTGTTGCAAGGGCAAGTGTTGATATTTCTAATGACAACAAAAAGGTGTCCCTTATACAACATTCCTTTTAGGCCGCATCTGTGGGTGTCAACTGACCTTCGGTGATTCTGTTTGCGTCATAGTACCACCATATCTTAGACCCCACACCATTCTTTCAAGAAACTATATCCCAGCTACCTGAGCCATACTTGTGATATATGTGGTGTTTTTGTTGCAACATTCTCCTCACACAAAGCATCTAGTGACTATTGGTGTTTATTTTTGAATTATGTCTGTCGTATGTCACCCACCTTCAGCATCGCTATTTTCAGATACGCCATGGGAACTTAACTACTCCATCATCTCCTGAGTGTCAGGGCTCTCGGTGTATACTTGAAGCCTGGGTCCTTCGATGTTCTCCCTTGATGCTGCCCCTAGTGGTGATATACTGGGTACAGGTGGCTCTATGGGCTCATCAACAGCACTTGTGCTGCCCCCTGAGAAAGCAGGTTCATCCTCCAACACACTCATTGGCACTGTGATGTCAAAGTCACCCTCTTCCTCCGCCTCCTCCTCCTACTCCTCCTCCTCTTCCTCTCCCATTTTACTGTAGTCACCCTGCATATTGAACAATAACAAAGAAAACACATATGTTTCAACATAATCATATCTATATATGTGGGCACAGACACCACAGAGATGATGGGGTGGGTATGTGAGTGTTGTGCTGCATACCAGACACATGACACCCTCCCATACATGTTTGTCGGACGTCATTCAGCTGTTTCTGGGGCACATGTGTGTCGGTGGCCAGGCACATGTTGCATATTTTCCATGTGTATATTTGGAGTGCCATGCACATGTGTCACCCATCACATCCCTCCCTTATCTGTACAACATATGTCCACACATGTGTGAGAATACATCACCCTTACACTTGTTTTGACCATACATTGCTGTTTATGTTTAATTATGACTTTGAAATATTGTCTCTAGACATACTATATGCTCATTGTTGGATATGTTTGGCTGTGACCCATTGTGCAGTGGATCCAAGTAGCCAGCAAACTGTGGCCCACTGAGAAGCACATGTAGCACTGTGCAAATAGTATGTCACACACACGTTACCTGATTAGTGTGCCACAAAATCATATGGTGCGTTGCAATCACAGATGTGCAGGTTGGATAGGAATTGTTGTGTGTAGTTTTGGAAACAGATGGGGAGGTTGCTGTTTTCGAGGGACACATATGTAATATTGTGACAGGGCATGGCAACAACACAGTTTGTGCATGGCCATAACACACACTTGTGACACCACTTTTTAATCATGGTGTGGATTGGGTCACAGGTATGGGAGTGTCTGTGCAGCTGAATGATGTGTACTGAAGGGACATTGTGAACATGACTGTATACCTGGCAATTACTATACATACCTGCGTCAGGATGTGCCGTGTCAAGGGCCTCCGGCAGTCCACGGAGATAGATGTGGCCCAACGTGTGTTGCCAGCTCTTGTTCCAACGGTGTGAGTGATGGGATAAAAGGGCCCCCACCACCTGTGCCATGCGCATGTTGTCTTTCAGCCACCATGTGCTGGCGCACCCCTCTTTTTATCTCCGAGTACCTCTTTTTGAGGCTTTCAACATCCCTTGTGGGGCCCCCTGCCTCTGACATTGCAGCAAGCACCTCCTCCCTACTGCCATTCGGGTGGCCACTGTTGTGCGACTGCTGAGCCTGCCAAATAAGAGGTCATAGTTTTCAATTACATGCGAGAGTAGGATATAGTTCTCTCTATCACTGAAGCGTAGAGCTCTTTTTTCCGCTGTGGACCAGCACAGGTACCCTTTTTCTCTTCCCAGTATGGACATATTGTGCAGGCTGAGGCCCAAAAGATGGTCCTGCATGTCACTCCCTAGTATGTGCAGTCTGTAGCGGCGGTGTAGCACCCACCACAGGTTGGGACACATCCGCCACACCCTCACCCTCACCCTCACCGTCTCTCTCCCTCTCTCTCTCCATCTCTGTATGTTTTAAATGCTCCTTTCAACAGAACAGCACTCACTTAAACAAAACAGAACAATACACAGCATGCAATACAGACTTACAAAATGTTACAGTACAGGACACAGTAAAGGACACAATAACAAAGGGAACAGAAATATTATCTTAGCACAAGGTGAGGAATCTACTCTGCTCCTGACTATCTTTCTCTGCCTCTCTCCGCTGCCGTACTCCCTGGACTGACTCTCCTCCCTCCGTCCTCTGGACTACTCCCACCACAGCCTCTCTACCTATAGATTTTGTTATCCCTCACTGTGCTTCTTTCCTGTGCAGTGGTCCCACCACTGTCTCTGTTTCAGACTTTATCTATGACACCCTCTCTCTCTAACTGTGACTCCTTTATCAACCCTCAACGTGATGCACCGTGTGCAGGCCTATTTATAGTGTATTGCCATGTGTCTTCCATTGCACATGCGCAATTGGGCGGGCGTGACGCTCGTGCGTTGGGCGCGTGTCTCGCCAACGCATGGGTTGGCCGTACGCGGACAAACGCACATGCGCCCTGAGACACTGTACTGCGCATGTGTCGCAGTACGCATGCGCACTACAACGACTACCGCATGGGTGTCTGTGTTTTGTGCGCATGTTCACGCCGGCGCACATACGTGTGGGCACGCACTGACCGACGCCCATGCTTAGAGAGGCGCACGCGGCGCCACCAACGGGCATCGCATGCGATCAACTGCGCATGCGCAGTGTGCGCAAACCACACACCCCATAATAACATATATTACCATCACAACATTACCCACGTTGAGGGTTGTTAGAGGCAGAGCAGGAGGAGTGTGGTTGGTGTGGAGAAGAACGAAAGTCTAAGCAGTTGTACTAGCGGATTGTATTGGTGTTTGTATTGCTTATTATATTGTGTTGTGTGTGTATTGTCAGTTGTTGTTTTACTTTTGGATACTGTATAGTGTGTTTTGTGTGTTTGTTAGAGTTTGTGTGGTTGTTAGAGTGTGTTTCGGTAGTGGGATGGGAGGAGTTTATTGGCAGCAATATATGCTTATGCATGTGTCCTGAGTGGTGGGCAGATGCCTGCGGTTGCCGGACAGGGGAGATGGTGTCCACGGGGCTGCAGCACAGGGCATGGGTGTAGTCCCGCAGCAACTCAGACCTGCAGCTGTGGAGGTGGTCCAGCCATGTGCTGTGCGTTCACGGCACAGAAGGCGTGCCGAGGTGCAGGCTCGGCAGCCACGCCTCTACAGGCCCAGGGCACAGCTCCAGGGCATGCGTGAGGACCAGGTCATCTCCCTGTACCGACTGAGCACAAGGGCTATTAGGGAGCTTTATGAGGATGTAAGACCTGACCTCGAGCCCCTGACTGATCGGTCCCATGCAATACCAGGTTTAGTCAAGCTCCTTGCTGCTTTCCAGTTTTTTTGCCTCTGGCTGTTTCCAGTCATCTGTGGCTGCAGTGGGTGGCATGAGCCGCCCATCCTTCTCACGTTGTCTCCACCAAGTACTGCGTGCCATGGTCAGCCGGGTGGGGAATTACATAGCCATTCCCCACACTAGGCAACAATGGGGACCCTGAACCAGGCCTTTGAGACATTAGCAGGGATACCACACGTGATGGGAGCTATTGATTGCACACATGTTGCCCTGGTCCCGCCTAGAGACAGGGAGGTGGCGTTTCGCAACCGCAAACACTACCATTCCCTGAATGTTCAGGTTGTATGTGATGCTAATCTGCATATTCTGAATGTGGTCCCTAGGTTTCCAGGGTCCACCCATGACTCCTATATCCTGCATCACTCGGCAATCTTCACACAATTTGAGGGCGGACGTTATGGGGACTGTATTTTGCTGGGTGAGTATGTCATGTGTCGTAATGTATGTATGTCTTTGTAACTTTCTTTATGTCTACTCACATAGCTAGCAAACTCGTTTAAAACCATAAACGTAGATCAACATATGAGCAATGTTTGTTTGGGGACTGTTGTATGTTTAGATTATTACAGGGGTATAGACGTACACATACAGCAGCTACCAACAAACAGAGACCATCAGACTCCGAGCATTTTATGATCCTGACATTCACAGGGTGTGCAGGTGACCACACCCCTGTGCATGTGGCTAGGCTGTTGCACAATCCCTCATAGTGTGTGGTAATATCAACTGCACACATTCTGAGGGGGGGGGGTTTGGCCCTCATATGCACGTATCATGATGGGTCATTGCCAAATAATGCTTGTATGTCATTTAACCTTGTGATAATTGCTCATCCATACAGGTAACCCTTCTCATGTGTGTGTTGGGTCACACACTCACTCTGGACTGTTGTTGCTACCCAGAGCCAGTATATAATATGAGGGGTGTTTGGGAATATCTGATGTATGCTTTTGCCCTTTCCAGCTAGCAGCACTCGTGTGGATATGTATGGTCACGCATTTGGCCTATGTCACAGCAGGGGTGTAACGAAGTATATTTGGTGCTAGTACCTTGGCCTACTGTAGATGATCATGATTTAGCCACATATTGGCCAGTGATCCTCATGTAGTTTAACATATTGGAAAGGGGATGGCTAAAGCTGTGGGCTATGTGTGTGCATACAGAGTTGTATTGTTTTCAGCTACACATGACGGTAATGTACCGATGTGTATCTCTATGAGGTTAAGACATGAGTAGTACAGTGTGCAGGTTTGCAGACCCCACCTTCAGTGGGATGTTCCCAGGATAGACACAGTGCACAGGATTGGTATTTAAACAATTTCTGTTTAGCAATATACAGCATAAGGACACAGAGTATGAGATCTAGATATGTTGCCCGTACAGGACAGGATGCATCTAGGTGATATGGTTCACATTATCACCAGCCTCCATGGCATACATGTTCTGTTTTTTTCCCACCTTCTCATGGCAGCATATTTTACCTAGGTTACTGTTCAGACATACAATATGAACATGTGACAAGTGAATCGTTACTATCGTCTCTCATTGGCAGAGGTGCCAATGTGGACAGTAAATGCATTACAATACCCATGTCGCGCACACACACACAATATGTTACAGTATAGATGGAACTGTTGGGGTATTTCCCATGAGTGTACTTACTTTCTAGGCTATGTGTTCCTTTTCTAACAGCATATGTGTTTTTTAAAGCTCATTAATTGTTCAGTTATATGTTGATGTCAGGATTTGTTTTGTGTAGGGTTACTACATCTTAACATATGTCAGTTATGTTGAATATTGACACGCACATTTCTTTTTATTTCCAAGGTGATGCAGGATATGGGTGTCGCCCCTGGCTGCTGACCCCTGTACGTCAGCCACGGACACGTGCAGAGCGGAGGTACAATGAGGCCCATGCCTCCAGCCGCTCAGTCATCGAGCGTACCTTTGGCGTGTTGAAAAGTCGCTTCAGGTGTCTGGATAGGTCAGGCGGGGCCTTACAATATAAGCCAAGGACTGTTGCAGAGATAATCATAGCCTGTTGCATCCTGCACAACATTGCTCTCAGGCACAATATCCCTGCAGAGATTAATGAGGATCTGGAGCAAGATCCAATGTGCCCCCCTGTACGTGCCAGTGGTGACACACAGGATGGCACAGCAGTCAGACGGAGGTTGATTGGAGAGATCTTCTCATGTGCGTATTACCTACCCACACAGCTTTTTAATCCTATGTGTGTTATGCTTACAGCAGTTACAGTTTATGTCAGGATATGATTTGTATGCGACAACACATTAGTATTTTAGTGCTAATTCACAACTCACATATAGGCATGTGTGAGGCACAAACAATGTGGCCAGTACCAACAGCATTTGGTGCCAGATGATGTGGGTGGTTGCTCATACGGCTGTGTGTGATTTGTAAGGTTAAATTTACAGTTAGTGGCTGCCTGTGTTAGGACCTGTTGTTGTTGAGCACAAATGATGTTTTGTGATGATATGGGTGGAGAACAGTGTTAGCCATATGGTGAGATGTTCACAGTGTGTGACCAGTCCACGTTTGGGGACATTAGTCCAGTGGGTTGAATTTATATGTTTCACCTTTGGGGTGTACATTTGGTTCTTACACTCCTGTCAGCTGGCTATGTGTTGCTTTGTTATTATGGCCGTATCAGGACATACATATCACAGGACAGATGCTTAGTAGTAGTTTCTGCGGATATTAGGGTATCTATGTGTAGGGTGTTAATGTCACCCTACAGTGTGTCGGAATGTATACTGCACCAGAAAGCCATGACATGGACATGTTATAGGATGGGGATCTGAGCATTGTCCAGCCAGAGAGGTAGTATTGCCACATTTACATGTAGGCGAATTGACCTTAAGTACAGTGCTACATATGTACACAGATACAGAGGATAACCTACCCCATATCAGCAAGGGGTGCGTTACAGTGGGCAGGATGAGCACAGAATGTGTTGGTGGCTTATGGTTGTGCAGGATTCTCAGGGAGTACATGGCATATCTTGCTGATAAATTCTCAACATATGCCACCATGCCTCAGCTACAGGCTGGGTATGTGAATAGTGTAGGATAGTACAGTCCACATTACATAGATTGCATAGATAGTCAGACAGGGAAGGGGAGGATTATGTTGGCAAGGAAAACCAGACATATGTGAGAGTTGTTTCTCTGAGGTACACATATTGGCTATCCATGCGTTGACATTCTCAATGACACACAGTGTGATGGCATGCAGCCATCATGGTTTGCGTAAAACATATACATGCCATTGGTGTTTTAATGACATGACGCACACATTGACAGCTATCTGTGGAGATCATCAGCAAATAGCTGTCACTATGATTCAAGGTATGACATCTACACACCAGGATATGTATTTGGTCCCTGCATACATGAGGCACTCGTGCATATTCCATATGTGTTTCCAGAATTGTAAGCGACTTAGCATTCAACATTGACACACCCCTACACAAGGATAGGGGGCATTGTTGCCAATATAGTGGATCTGTGTGACTCGTCTGTACTTTGTGATGAGGTGCAAACATGGTGCTTTCTGACATGTCTGTTGATCTTTCTGTACAACAACACAGAGGTACGATGGGGACAGGATTTATTATGGACACCTGAGGATAGCCTCCTACAACTCTGTGCTGCCTCTCACATGTGAGTGATCTATACATTGTGATAGGGAGCAGTCAGACATTAGGTGATGGTGTGGGGTATGAGAGTTGTGGACAGGAAGGTGCAGTGTGTGATACTCTTGTAGAACATGACATATGTTTGTTACTGTTGTGTTTCCCAATGCACAGGACATAGTTTATTCAGATGCTGTTGATGTGTGGGATTGGCATGTGACTGAACATCACCCAATATGCTTTGCGTTGGGGTAGGTGGATGTACAGGGAGATTGTGTGTGCCTGGGGTCATGTGGAAAACATATCTTCATTGCTCCATCATATTGGGCAGATGGTGTGTTGTTTTGTGTTTCACTTCAGGCTCCATCACCCATCCCTTGCTGTTGTCACACATATCCCCATATGTTTGTGTTCAGCATGTCCTGTGCCACACTGTATATGTGACAGTTACAGCATATCTGCATGTGTGTGTATTTAAGGTTTGTATTTGGTTTGCCTGCACTTGCTCCCTACCCCAACATTGTACCATAAGCCAACAACAGGGTATTATTGCCGGTTCACGGGGCCTTTATATGTCTAAAGGTCCACTTGAACACATACAGGGACATGTGTTGCAGCTGGAATGCAGAAATATGCATACTTTGTGTGTGGGTGATTGCAGGTTGCCTGTGTGATGAGACACTCTTCAGGCATAGTACATTATCATGTACTGTGAGGGGACTGTGCACCTGGGGGGCAGTTGTGACTGTGGTATGTGTTCCGTAGTGCTGTTTACCTTATGCGTATTATCAACATGTGTTGTGTGGTGTGCGACAAAATGTGTCTTGTGTTCTGAGTCACCACTGATGTTCACCTTTATTTATTTTCAGATATGACCATAATGTGGACATGCATCAGCAGCGGCTTGACCTTTTGTTTGTACACGGACTGCTGAGATTCTCTGCCTTCACTGTCACCTCTTATTGCTGTGTAGTGGTTCATGGGATTGCTGACATACACCTGATGCACATACAAGGTAAGTTGCACATTTGTTAATTGCAGATTTGTATCTATGTTTACCTGTTGATGATTCATAATTGTCTTATATGCATATAATGTTTCCTCTATGTGCACATAAACAGATGCATGTCATGTGTAGCTGTGACACACCTGTGTGACACGAGCATGGACATGACCATACCCATGTTTTACCCATGTGTGTGTTTAGGATTAATGATGTCATCACCAATGTTTTGTTGAGTAATGTACTGTGTGGTTTCACATACCTTTCTTGTGCATTTGCAAAGGTGTAACGGTGTGCATTGTGTGGTGTTTTCTCATAGGTGGCTAACAGGAACATACGTATCCTCTCATGACACAGGGCTGAGTACATACCGGACACATCTATTACAGTGCATCTGGTGTCACCATCACCCACCTTTTGAAGAAACAACACCATAGACATTTTACACCAGAAAGTGGCCCATTGGATGTTTTACCTCTGCGAGTGAGACATATGACTGCGATGGACAGTATTACTATTAAGCTACTTAATTCTCCATTACAGAGGTGTTCTCTGCACTGTTTGTGTGATGTTTCTGCAGGGCGTCCTGCTCATTGTTGAGAACACACATGAACTTTCAAAGACAGTGGAATGTTGACATGTCACGCTTGACTATTCCTAGCCATATTTGGTGGAACACTATTAACCTCACCTGTTGGATTGCACATAGTATTGTTACTTTTGGCAGTGTTCCCCCCGTGTGCAGCAGCAAATGACATGGATAGTGCAGCTGATCCATTCGAACACAGTTTTAGTATTGTTAAGTTTTGGCCCTGGGTGTGACATGCCACCCAGGATACCCTCATCTTTTTCTTCCTAATCAAGCATACACCCATGTTTGCGCCATACGGCCAACGATGGAGCACTCCTATTGTGTATGTCCACCTGCTTTCCACATGCACATGCTACAAGTGTTACCTCAACAATGATTTTGGACACACGACCATCTTTAATTAATGTGGTCAATGTGACAAGGGGTTTTACGTGGATGTGTGGCATCACTGTCTCATGTTGCACTGTGGATGGTGCTTTTGCATATGACGGACTATGTTTGTGAGACAAAACATGTGGACCTCAGACTTCTTTGTGGCTCCGTATAAGATGTTTGGCCCTCATTTCCTTGTTCAGATGCTGCTTATTGTGTTTGTTGGATGTGCAGACGTGACAGTCTGCATGTATGTCAACACCTTGCATTTCCCATGTGCACAGTCCAGGCTCTGCCCTGTGGTAGGGACACTCACATTGCGACATGATGTTTGCAGTGTGGCAATGTGGGTCACCGTTGCACTTCGTCAATTGTGCATTCCATGTATTATGTTATATGTGGCCAAACACTGTCTACTCTGAAAAGGTTGCAGGGCCACCTCCTTCATGGTGGTATATGTATAGGTATGGGAAGGTAGTTGAGTTTGTATTTTGTTTGTGTTCATGTGCCTGTCCTACCTGTTGCATATACTCATTGTGATTTTGAGGAGAGTTTGTGTCTACATTGTTGCAGCTTTGCTTCCTAGCTCAGACATTATGTGAGACCTCACACATTACTTTCCCAGCGTGATTTTCACAATAAAACATTTTCTCAACATAGGCTTGTTTGGTTTGGTTGTCTCCTGTGTTGCAAGATGGATATGGTTTGAGGGACACATGATGTGTGTTGTGTCCTCAATATGCAGCGCCAACTCTCTACATGCACTCATATGTGCATTACACCTTTGCAGCATGCAGAATCAGGTAGGGGCTGGGGGTCTGCTGCCCAGTGCATTGTATGCAGTGGCTGCACATTATATCTCGTGCTCTTCATTTGTGGTGGATGAATTAACTTTTCTGTGTGAGTTAGATTTATGCCCTATTAGAGGGGTTTCAATATTCCATCAGAGATGCACTCACCTTCATATTATGATGGCACTGACTACACTATTTGTGATGTGTAAACCAAATAAAGATATTTATTCCACATACATGTGGCTCTTTTGGTGATTGAGCAGGGTGATACAAAGGCACACATTGCATTGCCTGTTTATCAGTCCTGCGTCTTTGTGACCCAGGGACTGCATTGTTTATTTTGTCTATATCATTGGATGAGGATTAACTGGTCTTTGTTCCACGGTAATGAGGGGTTACATGACTTGACCTAGGCCACATGGGGTGCTAGTGGGAATTGATCAGTGTTTGCTTGGGTCCAAGGCCATTTTGTTAACAGTAGGTTAGTCCTTCTCTCTTTGATCACATTAACACTTGTCTGGGGCCATTTGCCACACATGTACATGTGCCACCTGTGCTCGCATCCTTGTACAGTGACAGCTGTGTATCTGGCAGACACATGTAACCTCACAGGGTATTCACGGTTGCCACACAGTGTGCTTAGTATGCTTGGCTCAGTGTGCTCAGTGTGTTACTGTGTACTCAGTGTACTGTTTCTGGGAGTGGCTACAGTCATGTGTTTATACTCTGTAGTTTTTTGTTTTGATTAGCACATGTGCTATATCCTTTGTTTTCTAATCTGCTGACTGTACCATGAGGTAACAGCAGGTTCCTCACCTCTACATACACCCTTCTCTCTCCTCACTGTACGTCAAGGTGCATCCTGTGTGCTGCTTAGCCATCACATATTCTTTTTTTTCCAGAGGTGTCCCACTTTAGGGTGTTTACATGGCAACACAGCAGGGGGTTTTGGTTTTCTGTGATTCAGGTGTTGTGTGTTACACCTGATTACATGTGGAACTTTCTCATGTCCTGATCCAAATTATTAACATGATCCACATACCGTCCTCTATTGCCCTTGTGGTATATTTTTTCCCCTCTTTTGCATGCTGTATCCACTGCAGAACATTTCATTGTGTGTGCACATGTGCACCACATCACAAATACAGACTGCAATTGTATGAGTAATTAGCAGATCTGCATGTGCATTTCATCATGCTTACTTTTTGGTGTTTGCTTGTCCTGACAGTCAGCAGGCGGTTTGTTTAATGGACTGCACTCTTTCTTTCTGCAGTCTTTGGTAAGGAGCTCACATTGTTGGTGTGGCATGCCGGTTTAGCCATTGTGATTTGTGGTAGTGGTCATTAGTGTGCTTCCTCTGTGGTGTCTTATATTTGTATGCTTTTCCATAAAAGGTGTTTAACATTTGTTTGAGGGTCATATATGTACTGATGTGTGCTGTGAGCATATTGTACCCTCAACTGAGTTGTTACCCATCCTTCCATACAATGTTCTGTAATGGCAACTGTGTGGCATCCTACCCTGATGTGCATGCTGATAACCCACATCCTGGCCTCCTACACATTCCAGCATTGCAGCTGTCCCTGATTGCCTCTCCTGTGTGTGCTCTGCATAGCACTTTTACTCCACAGTCATCCTGATATGTCACCTATTCTGCCATTTGAGCCTCCTCTGCTGGCCACATCTTACCATCCTCTTTCACACACAGTCATTATAGCACGGTACATTAACATCACTCTGTGCATGACTGTACTTAGCCAGAATATGTTTGTCCATTTTAATGGGTGCCACATGGGATGGGGATGATTTCTGCAGTTCAGCAACTGATCTTCATCCCTCTTTTAATTTTGTATTGTTTTTGTGTTTTAGCTCTGTGCAGTGCTTGTGTTACGTGTGGGTTTGCCACATACCTCCTTTGCCATTCCAACTGAGGGATGTTAGTGCTAGTGGGTTACGTTTCTGGGTTCATCTCTACATCCTTGGGGCATCTTTTGCCATGCCTTTGATTGACACAGCTTATGGGTTACATACAATAGTGTCTTGGGAGTTGACAGCCTTTCCACATGGCCTTTGTGGAGAATGAGGTTTTCATTTCCTAGCAATGTGTGTTTATATTGTGCCTTCTGAAGCACCATAAAAGGTGCATTAATATCTGGCACAAGGGGGTAGTTCTTTTGAGACAGCATCACAGATTGCTGTACAGTTGCACACAGACAGTTGACATACCTCTGCCAACCTTATTCACTGGAACATTCAAACCATGAACACCCCTCCATCATTCACTATCTGCACAAGTTGTCAGCATTCAGAACAGAGGAGTATTGGCTTCTTCCCCAGAGCATGAGTTTAATGGAGCTGTAGTACTCCAACGGGAATAGGGCAGTTTACAAGATAAGATACACTCTAATCCCCTGTTCATATCAGTCGCCTGCCCCTGTCTGCAGCCCCTCCCTGCCAAATCAGGTATGGCAGACCTTGGTCAACACACCGACTTACATTTCCCATACGTTACAATGCACACTGCTGCCATCTGGGACAGTGCTCTCACCTTACCCTGCCTCATATAGCACACTTGGCTACACTTTCACCAACATTGTAGGGTGCCATGGCGGACATTGCATTTTCACATGTGCCCTCTGCATTAACCTATGGGCGACGTTCTGTTACACTGCTTTGAGAGTGTATTTGCTATCAGTTATGATTCTACAAATATACAATAAGGTACTCCTAAAACAACATTACCCCTAACAACTACTGCCTCAGCCAGCTATCTTCATTTTGCACTGTTGGGTATCGTACCCCTGATCCCTGCAGCATTGGTTGGTGTGGTAACCATTGTGCTGCAGCTTTGCTCTCTGATTTGCACATCAGCACGTCGCTTATGCCTTTCAGTATTGACATGACTCAGAAAACAGTAGCGCAACGCTCTCTGCCCAGCATACCACTGCCTTATGCCACCCATTATATATTCAGCCTCCTAACATTACACAGCAAACAGCAGTCTGCATTAGTCACTGTGGGGATTGAACCCCTGATCCCTGCACCATTGGTAACTGCCTTAACCATTGTGCTGTGGCTCTGTGTTTCTGTTTGCACATCAGCGCCCCACTTATACCTTCCATTATGCGATTGCCGCCGTAACCGGCGCACTGCCTTATGCCGCCCAGTAGTAATATGCCGCCAGATAACATCAGCGCGACGCTTTATGCCGCCCAGTATTCAAATGTGGCATAAAAACATCAGCGCGCCTCCTTATCCCGTCCAGTTTTGATGTGAGCCAAAACAAAACTCAGCGGGCTGCTTTATTTGGCCCAGTATTCCTCTGCCTCATAAACTAACACCTCAGCAAGCCATTGCGCATTGTGTGCTTTCGAACCCCTGCTCCCTGCACCATTGGTCAGTGCTTCAACCATTGTGCTGTGGCTCTGTCCTTCTGTTTGATCAGCGCGACACATATGCCTCCCGTTCGGCTCTCATTTGCGGTAAGGTGCGGAGCGCACACGGGCGCCGCGCACCTTAGCGCATCTGTCAATCACGGCTTTTCTTCTTCAGGACGGAACGCCCACTCCTTATACGGCACACTCACTCTACCGCGACCCGCACTTTACCGGCCTGTTAGTAAACATGCCCCTTAGAGTTTTTAATATGCTCATCGTATATTTTTTGTTTATTTAAGTAAAGCAGCCTTAATTCTGTCACCTTATTCCTTCTCCACTTACGCTCAATTCTTCTGAGCTCTCTTTTCATCAAACGTATAGCTGTAGAATACCATGGCTTGTTATGACCTTGTCCTCCCTTAGTGCCCCTTTTACCCCATAATCATCCATTATTCCAACAGGCTTATTGTTTCAAATGTAACTGGAAAAGATTTTATTTTGAGTTTTTGCCTCTATGGCATGTTTCTTTCCAAATTCTCTTTTTTTGCTTTATCAATGCCTTGCATTGAACTTATTTCCTGCTTCTTCATTTGGATTCTATTCCCCTTTTTTGATATATGTTCTTTCATAACCTCTTTCACACCATCTTTTAACCATTATGACTCTCATTTGACCTTCCTTCCACTTTTTTTTTAAATACATAGAATGCATCTGGTCTGGACTTCCAAGATGGAGTTTTTGTATAATGCCCATGCCTGTTGTAAACTTTTAATCTAGCTGCTTGTTTTAGGGGTTTTTTTTTTTTACTATTAGCTCATGTTCTCATAGCCTCCCTGTTGAAAATGAAATGTTAATGCAGTTATTAAGTCTGATTTGATCATGTTATGATTACTATTGTCAAATGGCCCCAACACCCTTACCAATCAGATCAAATTACGTGTTCTACTGAGGATTAGGTCTAAGATAGTTCCCCCTCTTGTTGGTCCCTTATGCAGTTGCTCCATGATGCAGACTTTTATTTAATCTAAGAAATTTGCCTCCCTAGCATGTTGAGTAGTGATATTTATCCAATCAATATTAGAATAATGGAAATCATCCCTTATTATTGTGTTGCCAAATTTGTTAGCGTCTCTAATTTCTGTTAATATTTCATCATCTGTCCATTCATTCTGACCATGTAGACAGTTTTAAACTCCCATCACCATTCTTTTTCCTGCAGAACATTTAGGGGCATGTTTACTAAAGAACATGTTGATAGCATGCATTTGGTTGCAAATCTAGTGAAGAGGCTTGCACCAACTTTAAAGGCATCTGCAACCATCCCCTTGAAATTGGCACATTGCACATTGGCACTGTCCGCCACGGCACCCTAAAATGTCCCCTATAGGGCACCCTATAAGTTGCTCCACAGGATAACGTATAGTGCACCTTATATGGACGGTAACCATAAGGTAACCTATAGGGCGCCCTATAAAGTGCCCTCTGAGGCACCTTATGGGTACAGTACGATGAGGGTGTTTTTGCTGGCAGCAATAATGTACATTAAAAAGAGATAATCTCTGGGCAGCCCCATCAAACAACCCTACTGTGGATTTGAACCCATGATCTCGGGCTCCACAAGCAGTGAAATAACTGTTGTGCTACAGCCCTAAAGCTGCTAGCAATCCCCTGGCTGGTTGCTGAGGGAGTGCACGTCACCACACAGACAGTCTGGGTTAGCCCACCAATACCCATGATGCACTGCACATGCAAATCAGCTGTCCACAGATAAACACAAGATGGGGAATGCACCCCCACAGCACCCCGGCCTGGTAGGGGGAAGTGACCATGTGCACCCCCACAGCACCTTGGCCTGGTAGGGGGTACTGACCGTGTGTTTTACTGGCACAGAGTAGCTACACACCGTCACATTGTGCGGGTACTGTGCTCACCCTGAGGGTGCGGTGAGGCGCCCAGCACCAGGTCCACAGCACCTTCCATGACTGAAAGAGACCATGTCAGAGGTCCAAAGCAGTGTTAATGTGTGAGATAGGTAGTTTCTGCAGAAGCTCCTTGGATATTCCCGTCTGTCTCAGTCAGGTGTAGCCCCCATGGACCCCTAGGTGGGCCATGCACCATGACCCCCTCCTCCAGGGCTGAGGATGACAAACAGGGTCTCCCATCAACAGATCCACTTTCTACCTCCCTGCAATGGTAGCCGTAGAGGGGACCAGCAACCCCAGTCCTGCTGGAGAACAGACACCCTACAGCACAGTCAATGCAGCTCTGTACACATCCATAACACAATAGCAGATAGACATTAGGCCTGGATATGCTAAGCTGCACCCCACCACTATCTGATTTATTTATTTATTTATTTAACATCTTTTATATACCACACTATTGTCACCAGCGCGGTTTACATGTAACAAACATATACATACAAGGAACTGTAATGCATTTTACAAGTAACAGGGATTTTGAACTTGGGAATAACAAGGTACAACTATATAAGGCTAGTTAACTATATACAGATTATTGAAATACATTAGTCAAATTTGGATATCAGTTGGGGAAAAGTCTTGGTCAGAAAAGTGTCTGTGATATTTTCATGTGCGAAGGTTAGATTGGGAAATAGGTATATTTCCCAATCTAACCCAATCTAGGAAATAGGTAATATTCTCCTGCAGCAAGCCTCCAGCCACCACACCCTGCAAGCCACACCATCAAGGCACATACCAGCTGCAAACAGTCTGCTAGCTAGTCCATAGTGCATGTTCCCAGTGGAAATGCATGCACCCAGAACTGGGATGTCAGCATACACAACAAGCAGATAATTCAGTGACTGGGCTCCAAAACAAAACCCATAAATATCACATGAGAGAAATACTATATAGCACTATGGGGGTGCCTAGCCATGCTGTCGTCACTGCACAGTCAGGGTGAGAGTGATCCCCCAGCAGGACATACTGAGGTCACCCTGTCTGTGTAGGTGGTGGCCAGGCACTACAATGTCCCAGCCAGTGCCCTATGCCCTGTGCAGATGCATCCTGGCCAGGTCACCCTGTCCGGGCTATACCCATGGTACCTTGCTCCTCATTATGCACATTGGCAGGCCAATACTGGCAACAGCGCTGGCAGTGTGGGCTGTGGAAGGTGTTTGCAGCCACCACACACTGTATAGACAGACACACACTCCCACACCTATGCCAGCATTGTGCTACTATAGAGGAGTTTAGCAGCCCTGCCCACCACACCAGTCCTGGGCACAGTACAGGCATGGATATGCTACGCAATACTGTTGGGGGTCACTCCCCAGGGTGGTAAACACTGTCAGAGACCATACCTGAAGCACACACCGCAGACATCAGAAAGATTGTTATGATTAAGCTCAATGAGCAAACTGTGTTTAACGTAGGACTTGCTATCTGCCAGTAATCACAGGAAACGTTTGATAGGTGTGTACCGTATACCCAGGTGTAGGGTGGCATTGCTAAGGTATGCAAGTGCTAGTATTGGGAGATGCCCGCAGGGCCCAATGTCCTGCCTCTCCAGGAAGCATTAGCCAATGGGGCCTGTGGGTGTGGGTGTGGGTGTGTCTGGCCCTGTTGGCTGCTGCTTTACGGCAGAGGTTCCCAACTCCAGTCCTGGTGTGCCAAACACTGTTCGGGTTTTCATGCTGTCCCTCATGAATATGCATGGATACATCTGCATACCATGGGGGTGGTGCATAGATATGCAGCACAGGCATCTTTATTAGAGGCAGCATGGAACTTGAATGGTGTTTGGCCCTCCAGGACTGCATTTGGGGGATTCTGCCGTAGGTAATGCACATTTCTATGGTGTTTGTGCTGTGTAGGGTAAAGTAGAGGTTTTTGACCCATGCTAATGGTCTCAGCAATAATGGTTCAGTCTTTACTTCCATGTTTTCTTCATGGGTAATATAAGGGGACTGGGTTGGCAGGAACCCCAGCTGGGATTTGAACCTGTGACCTTTTGTTCCTGTCCGCTGCACCACCGTCTTAGCACAAAAACAGTGCATTCCCTGGGGAGTCCATGGCTGTTTGTCAGACAGGGCCTGTCTGTTGGAGTGCACTGCACCCATGTGAATGGGGCTAGGCCACCATCTGCTGTGGGCAGCAGCCACTGCCCCCTCCACCAACGGTACCCCTCCGCCACCATGCTGACATGGCCTTATATTGGTGACAGCATCACAGCTAAATGATATGTGGCCCTCCAAGACTGCATTGTGGGGACTGTGGTCTAGGTAATGTGCATATTTCTGGTGTCTGTGCTCTGTAAGGTAAAATAGAGGTGTTTGGACCATGCTTATGTTATCTGCAAAAAAGGTTGGTCTTTACTATCATGGTTTAGTGGTGGGTAAAATATGGGGTTTGGGTTTGCAGGAGCCCCAGCTGGGACTTGAACTGGTGATCTTTGGCTCCTGAACACACTGTCTGTGTTCACTGCACCACACTGTGGCCACAGAGACAGTGCAGTCCCTGGAGATAGGAAACCTGCCCAAAGGAGACATAAACCCTGCTCTGCACAATTTCACTGTGGGATCATTCACCTTGTATGGGGACGGAGCGTAGGCCCTTCTAAAATTCATATTTCTTTTTGGGGCTTTCTTGGGAGTGATTTTTGATGTTTTCCATGACTATCACTGTTGCCCAGCTGGATTATATTTTTTTAGAATTTTGTTGTGGTCATTTTTAATTTTTATTTGCTATTTTGTTCTGTGCACATGTATCACACTGCTCACGTTTTGTAGGTTTCCCTGGTTTTGCTGTACATTGCTGACAGAAATGGTTTCTCTTCCCTTTAAATCGGCTCTAACGCGAGGTTTTCACTCACGGTATTTTTTTCATCGAATTTCAGCCCCGCTCCTGTGCGGGGAGCCTCTCCCCTCCCACTCTCCACCCATTGACCCCGTCTCTCCGTCCCTGGGGAGCCTTCCTCCGCCATCCGGGAGCCTTTCCACGCCTCTATCGCTCATTTGCGCAACACGCACATAAGCAGGCCCGTTAGTGCGGCGCGCATGTGTGCGGGGCCCAAAAACGCATAATTAGCGTGCGCTAAGGTACCTTACCGCACGCTCAAGTGCGCCCCGCACAGTAGCGCGGTTTAGTAAACATACCCCATAGTCTTAAATTGGGCCTGCACCTTAATGTAACGAAGATGAAGTCCATGACAACTGGAAAAATCAATAAGCTCATCGTTGATGAAGAAGAAATTTAAATAGTGGATGACTTTAACCTACTTGGATCAACTATCAATAAAGAAGCAACAAGCAGTCAAGAAATCCGATGACATACTGCTCCTGGCAGAATAGCTATGAAGGACCTAGACAAGATTCTCAAGAGCAGAAATGTCGCTCTCCATACAAAGATTCGACTTATTCAAGCCATGGTATTTTCAATAACGTCATAAGGATGCGAAAGTTGGACAGCGAAATATATAGACAGGAAGAAAATTGATGACTTTGAATTATGGTTCTGGTGACGAATACTGTGTATACCATGGAATGCACGAAGCACAAACCAGTCAGTACTAGAGGAGATGAAACTTAAGCTTTCTTTAGAAGCTCAGATGACAAGACTTCGACTTTCATACTTTGGACACATCATGCAAAGAGAGAGATCATTAGAGAAAGACATCATGCTTGGCAAGGTAGAAGGTCAACACAAAAGAGGAAGGCCAGCAATAATATGGATCAATACAAAAATAGCAGCTATGGGTGTCAGTCTGTCAACAGTGAGCCGCCTGGCTGAAGACCAAACACAATTTAGGACAACTATCCAGAGGGTTGCCATGAGTCGACACCAACTCGACAGCACTTAACAACAAGATGTAGATCCATTATTATTGTTACTGTTATGTAGCAGGACCTTATTATGTGCCCTTTAGCCTATAAATAAAGACAATTCTGATATCCATGCAGTTACATCCCAATATAAGATGATGTAATGGGAGCGGTGCCTGTGTCAGTCGCAGAAAAGAAGTCACTTTTATTTTTGGAGGTAACTATAAAAAGGGCCTGCCAAACCAGTAACCAGTGTCTTCTTTCCACAAGGAATCCAGAGGTGAAAGTGTGAAAGTCCTTTTGTTAGCTCCTGATCCTGCAGCTCCATGAAGCAGGCATTTATTTTATCTATGAACTAAACCTCTGTAGCCTGTCCTGATGTAATATTTATCTGGTCAATATTGAGATCATTAAAATTGCCCATTATTTTTGTGGTGTCAAATTTCTTAGCTTCCTAAATTTAACATGTCATCATCTCTCTGTCATATTGGCCAAGGGGACATTAGCATACCCCACACACTATTTTATTGCCCTTCACTCACTGAATTTCTACCCATAAAAGTTCCACAGTGCATACTTTTCTTGCAAAATTTTAATTATGTTTGACTCGCTGTTTTCTTTAATATATAGCACTACCCCCTACCAATTTGACCTACCCTATCATTGTGATAAAATTGGTGTTCACAGTATCACATTGGTTATCTCCTTCCACCAGGTCTCTGAGATGCCTATTATATGTCTCCCTTCATTCAGTGCTATATATTCTAATTCTCCCATTTTACTGTATTAACATGCAGGCATTTCGGAGTATGCTTTTTACATAGATTTACCTCCTGCTTGGCAGTTAACAGGGAAAATGTGCAATATTTCACCTCTGCTCTTTATTTAAAGGCAACTGGGCTATTTTTGCCCTAGCTTCCTTATTTTGATAGTGTCCTTTAAGGACACCTTACTCCCAACCATGCAAACCTGAGTCTTCCGCAATGGGCTGCAATACTCTGCATGGTGCAGAAACTAACCAGACAGGGGCAATATTGAACCGCTGCTTGGTTATCTCACACAGGTAAAGATAGTCAAGGCTTACCCACACCTATCTACCCACAGGTTGTTAACTGAGCAGCGGTTCAATGTCACTGCTGCGTGGTTAGCAAAGGCCCACAACATGTCCTGATTCAACACGGACAGCATCAGGGCGTGCAGTGGCAGAACCGGAGAATATTTATCAGCACTAACCATGTTACTGACGATCAATATCACTCTATACCAGCATTTACAGGTTTTTAAACTGCATAAGTGCTGTTCAATATTGGGCCCTGTCAGCTTTCCCATAGGTTCTAGTTTAAAAGCTGATCTAGCTCCTTTTTTAAACATTAGTGCCAGCAGCCTAGTCCACTTGGTTAAAGTGGATTCCATCTTTTCAGAACAGAACTCCCACCTTAACAAGAATATTTCCCAGTTTCTATCAAATCGAAATCCTTCCTCTCTGTGCAGGGGCGGCCCAAGGGGGGTGCGGAGACTCGGTGCGGGGCCTCATTTGCATAAGGGGTCTCA
The DNA here is from genome assembly GCA_033557465.1 of Ichthyophis bannanicus. Taxonomy (NCBI): domain Eukaryota; kingdom Metazoa; phylum Chordata; class Amphibia; order Gymnophiona; family Ichthyophiidae; genus Ichthyophis; species Ichthyophis bannanicus. The sequence continues at coordinate 255,001,739 of CM066033.1, forward strand.
TTTGCATAAATATTTGCATAATGTTACCAGACACTAACTTTTAGTAAACATGCCTCTTAATGACTGTATGGATAAAGAAAGACTACATTACTATAATCCAGTGCCAACCGCCAGGCACATTAGGAACTACTCAAACACTGCCCATTTAGAACCCATAGCAAACCCGCCATATCCTAACAGCACTACCAGGACTCACAAAGCACCATACCCTACCTATCAAAAGGCAACACTGCAAATATTAGACCAATACATCTCTGAGAATAACAATACATGACCTACTGGGGCAAGAGAACAAGTGACACTGTCAAATAGGAATTACATAAACAGAATACCTCAGCTCAGTTACACATGCAGAACATAGACCATCACCAAACAAGGAATCACAATTTAGAAACAGAAAGACAATAATTAAACTGGGAACCCCAAAAACTTGGAATGTACAACACTGTACAAATAAAACTATAAATTAATTTCCTCTTGTACTAAACAAAGCACAGACGTTAATGATGCACATTTCCCAGAGCTGACATATTCCAGTTAATAAATTAGAAATAAAGAGATATTTTTCTACCTTTTTTTTTTTGAGTTGCAATTGCTCCAGCCACTTTCTTCGGTTTCTTCATGTCTTTTGCTAACTCTCCATTGTCTGCTGTCCATTTGTCCTTTCTTCTCTCTTCTAGTTTTTTTTTCCATTCTCTCTCTACATCTGCTTTAACATAGTAATCTTTCTCCTTTTGCGCTTTCCTCATTCCTATTTCATCCACTCACATTTTACCCCTCTATCCTCAATCCCCACTTACTCTCCCAATATCCGGACAATTATAGATTTGTCTTCCCTCCCACACAAAATATTTTCCCCTCTACATTTCACTCTCCCAGCCCCATCCCATTCTAATCCTCCCCCTACATCAGCTCCATTCTAGTTCCAGCCCCACCCAGCATCTGCTCCTTTCTAGTCCCCGCATCAGCCCATTTCCAATCCTATCCTAGCCACATCATCAGCCCATTTCCAGTCCTAGCTCCCCATCCATTTCCAGTCCTATCCGAGTCCCTCCATCAGCTCATTTCCAATCCCAATCCCCCATCAGCCCATTTCTAGTCCTTTCCTAGCCCCACCATCAGCCCATGTCAAATCCTAGCTCTCCTCCACTCAGCCCATTTCCAATACAAGCCCCCCATGAGCCTACTTCCAGTTCTAGCCCCTCCATGAGTCCATTTCAATCCAAGCCCCCACCACAGCCCATTTCCAATCTTAGCACTCCCCAACAGCCCGTTTCCAGTCCTATCCTGGCCCCTCCATCAGCCCATTCCTGTCCTAGCTCCCCCCAACTCAGCCCATTTCCAGTCCTGGCTCCCTCCCCTCACAGCCCATTTCCATTCCAAGCCCCCCTCCCCATCAGCTATTTGCAGTTCAAGCCCCCTTCCACTCAGCCCATTACCATTCCAAGCCCCCTCCCCATCAGATATTTGCAGTTCAAGCCCCCCCTTCCACTCAACCCATTTCCAGTCCTAGCAACCCCTCCAGCCCATTGCCAGTCCTTGCCCCCCATAGCCCATTACCAGTCCTAAGCCCCCCATCAGCCCACTTCCAGTCCTAACCCCCTCATCACCCCATTTTCAGTCTTAGCCCCCTCATCAGCCCATTACCAGTCCTAACCCTCCATCAGCCCACTTCCAGTCCTAAGCCCCCCATAGCCCATTGCCAGGCCCAACTCCCCCCTCAGCCCAGTTCCAGTCTTAGTCCCCCATAGCCCCTTACCAGTCCTAACGTCCCCCCATCAGCCCACTTCCAGTCCTAACCCCCCCATCAGCCCATTTCCAGTCTTAGCCCCCCCATAGACCATTACCAGTCCTAACCCCCCTATTGCCTATTACCAGTCCTAACCCCCCTCCCCCCCATCAGCCCATAGATTAAAAATAAAAAAAACATAAACTGGCTGCTGCTGCAGCCGTGGCAGCGGCAGAATCAAGTGTCCCGCAGGACCGCCCCTGCCCGGCATCAGCTCTCAAAGTGCGGGCTTTTCAGAGCCGTGAAGGGAGAGTTTCCCTTTCTCGAAGGCTCTGCCCGCCGGGGCTGATGGGAAACGGGAAGTCCCAATAGTCCCGGCGGGTTTAACAGAGCCACGAGAGAGAAACTCTCTCTTTGCGGTTCTGAAAGCTACCGCTGATAGAGCTGATGCCGGGAGGGCTCTGCCGGGCAGGGGGGCCCCGCTGGACACTTGATTCTGTTGCTGCCACGGTGGCAGCGGCAGCAGCAGCCAGTTTGTGGGGGGTTTTAATGTATGGGCTGATGCAGAATGTTGTTTGCGCGGGGCCCCCTGAAACACGGGGCCCTGTGCAAACAACATTCTTGTTCAGTGGACGGGCCGGCCCTGTCCTTGTGCCATTGTCTCATCCATGTACTGAGACTCAGGAGTGCTTCTTGCCTCATGGATACTACATTCTCAGGAGCTCTGCCTACTTTGGGAATCTTACGTACAGGGCCGGTCCGTCCATTGAGCAAGAATGTTCTTTGCACAGGGCCCCACGTTTCAGGGGGCCCCGCGCAAAGAACATTCTGCTTTTTTTTGTCCCCCTCTCCTCGCTGAGCCTCTCTGCAAGGGCTTTCAGATTCGCGAAGGAAGAGTGTCTCCCTCGCGTCTCTGTTAAGCCCGCAAGGGCTAATGGGAAATTTCCCATCTGCCCCTTTAGACGCGAGGGGCTGATGGGAAATTTCCCATTAGCCCCTGCGGGCTTAACAGAGACGCGAGGGAAACACTCTCCCTTCGCGAATCTGAAAGCCCTTGCAGAGAGGCTCAGGGAGTATAGGGGGCCCCGCGGTACACTCATTTCTGCCGCTGCCGCAGGGGCAGCTGCAGAAGCCTGAGCCTGGTTTTTTTTTTTAATTTTAAATTTGCCATAAGCCGATATGGGATGGGATGGGATGGGCTGGGGGGGGGGTGTTAAGACTGGTGCTGGGCTGGGCTGGGATGGGCTGGGGGGGGTGTTAAGACTGGTGCTGGGCTGGGCTGGGCTGGGCTGGGGGGGTGTTAAGACTGGTGCTGGGCTGGGCTGGGCTGGGCTGGGCTGGGGGGGTGTTAAGACTGGTGCTGGGCTGGGCTGGGCTGGGCTGGGGGGGCTAGGACTGGTAATGGGCTGCGGGGGGGGGGGTTAAGACGGGTAATGGGCTGCGGGGGGGGGGTTAAGACTGGTAATGGGCTGTGGGCTGATGGGGGCTGTCTGGAAATGGGGTGATGGGGGGTTAGGGCTGGTAATGGGCTGGGGGGGGGGTTAAGACTGGTAATGGGCTGTGGGCTGATGGGGGCTGTCTGGAAATGGGGTGATGGGGGGTTAGGACTGGTAATGGGCTGGGGGGGATAAGACTGGTAATGGGCTGTGGGCTGATGGGGGCTGTCTGTAAAGGGGGGGAGGGGGCGTTAGGGCTGGTAATGGGATATGGGGGGGGCTAGGACAGGACATGGGCTGATGGGGAGGGGTTAGGAATTGAGGTGGGCTGATGTGGTTAGGACTGGTAATGGGCTGTGGGCTGATGGGGGGGTTAGGACTGGCAGTGGGCTATGGGGGGCTGTCTGGAAATGGGCTGATGGGGTTAAGACTGGAAGTGGGCTGATGGGGGGTTAGGACTGGTAATGGGTTATAGGGGGGGCTTAAACTGAAAAGGGGGTGATGGGGGGTTAGGACTGGAAGTGGGTTGTGATGGGGGGCTAGGACTGGTACTGGAAATGGGCTGTTGGGGGGAGCTAAGATTGGAAATGGGCTGTGGTGGGGGCTTGAATTGAAATGGACTCATGGAGGGGCTAGAACTGGAAGTAGGCTCATGGGGGGGCTTGGACTGGAATTGGGCTGAGTGGAGGGGAGCTATGATTTGACATGGGCTGATGGTGGGGCTAGGAAATTTTATTTATTTATTTATTTATTTAACTTCATTTATATCCCGCTTTTCACCGGGTCAAAGCGGTGTAACATATAACACAGGGGGGGGGGGAATATTTTGCAGGGTGGGGCCATCACCGGGGCAACAATTAATGATTTGGGGAGCAGACATGTACACTTCTTCTGAATCTAAGTATTAGATCATGCGGATAGGGTGGAAGTTCTGTTCAAAGGTGTTCATGGAATAGGATTGTTTTCAGCTGTTTCTTGAATGATGTGATGTCAGAATTGTTTCTGATGTGGTTTGGTAGAGAGTTCCAGAGGGATGGGGCATAAAGTTCGAAGGCTCTGTTGCAGGCTCGTTGTGTGAATTTGGTCCTTTTGTGGGGGACGGCAATACAGTTATTGGAGGATTGTCTGGTTGATCTGTTGTGAGATGGGCGAGGTAGCAGGTTGTGGAGTGAGGTGTTCCATGTTTGGTGGATAGTCTTGTGGATGAGTAGGACAGCTTTGTACTTGACTCTTGCTGGAAATGGAAGGAAGTGGAGATCTCTCAGGATTGGAGTGATGTGATCCCGTTTTTTTGCATTCTGAATAATCCTTGCTGTGGTATTTAAGGCAGTTCGGAGGGGGTTGGTGTGTGAGGCAGGTAGCCCATGGTAGATTATGTTGCAGAAATCCAGATGAGGGAGTGTTACTGCTTGCATTACTGTCCTGAAGTCGTGAGGTTCTAGAAGTGGTCGGAGACGTTGAACAGTTTTAGCTTTGTGGAATATTGTCCCAGCGGTTTTGTTGATTTGTTGTTTAAAAGTGAGAGCCTGGTCGATGATAACGCCTAGGTATCTTATTTGGGGCTGGATTTGGATTTGTGTGGTTCCCATGTTGAGGTGGGTAGGTGGTTTGAAGTCAGGTTCTTTTGTTACTATAAGGGCTTCGGTTTTCTTTAAGTTGATGGATAAATTGTTCTCCTGTAGCCAGTTGGCTACGTCGTTGAAGCAAGCTGATAGTTGGTCGTTTTTTGGGTTGGTGGTTGTAATTGGTGTGTAGAGCATTATGTCGTCGGCGTATATGTGAAAGTTGATGTTGTGGGTGCGTATGATTGAGCATAGTGGACGGAGGTATATATTGAATAACATGGCTGATAGGGTGGAGCCTTGGGGTACTCCTTGATGTTGTTGGTATGGGGTCAAGGTTGTGGAGAGGGTGCGAATCCGTTGCTGTCTGTTGGTTAAATAGGATCTGAACCATTGGAGCACAGTGTCTTTGATTCCAGTTGATTGGAGTCTGCTTATGAGGATTTCATGGGAGATTGTGTCAAAGGCCGCGGATATATCTAGAAAGATCAGGATGTATCCAGATTGTTTCTTTTGGGTTCCAATGATGAGGGTGTTCATTAGAATGGTCATGAGGGTCTCAACTCCGTGTTGTGGCCGGAATCCGTGTTGCTGCGGGTCGAGTATGTCGTTGGTGTCCAGATGATCCTGAAGCTGACGTTGGACTATCTTTTCTATTATCTTGGTGGTAAGGGGGAGGCTTGCGACTGGTCTGTAGGAGGTGGGGTCTAGTGGGTCCAGGTTGCTCTTTTTTATTGTTGGTCGGATGATTGATGTCTTGAGGGCATCTGGTATGTATCCTTGTTTAAAGGATTGGTTTATGATGTGGGTTAATGGAGCGCTCAGGTCTTCCTTCATTTTCTTTATCCATTCCGTAGGGCAGGGGTCTAGCAGGGAGGTAGTGGTGTTCAGACAGGAGATGGTGGATGATATCTCTTCTTTTGAGGTTTCATTGAATGTACTCCAGTCTGTGTTTATTGTGGTGTCAGGATTTGTCTTTGCAGTCGTAGCACAGAGGTGAGGTTGTTGAGGTTGTTGGAATTGTTTGTATTGTCGGGCCAGAAGATCCGGGGGGATATCTGGGAGTTGATCAGAAGTGGTTGGTGCCTTTGTCAGTTGTTTGGCAATTTGGAAGAGTTCTCGAGGTTTGTTTACAGCTGTCGTGATGAGTTTGGTGTGGTATTTTCTCTTCGCACTAGACTAGAAATGGGCTGATGGGGGGCTAGTATTGGAAATGAGCTGATGAAGGGACTCAGACTGAAAATGGATGGGGGAGCTAGGACCGGAAATGGGTTGATGGGGGGTAGGACTGGAAATGGGCTGATGCAGGGACTAGAAGGGAATGGATGCTGGGTGAGACTGGAACTAGAAGGGAGCTGATGTTGGGGGAGGATTAGAATGGGATGGGGCTGGGAGAGTAAAATGGAGAGTGGAAAAATATTTTGTGGGAGGGATGAAAAATCTACAATTGGCCGGTTATTGGGAGAGTAAGTGGGGATTGAGGATGGAGGGGTAAAATTTGTGTGGATGAAATAGGAATGAGGAAAGAGCAAAAGGAGAAAGATTAGTATGTTAAAGCAGATGTAGAGAGAGAGAATGGAAAAAAAAAAACTAGAAGAGAGAAGAAAGAACAAATGGACAGCAGACGATGGAGAGTTAGCAGAAAACATGAAGAAACCAGAAGAAAGTGGCAGGAGCAATTGCAACTGAAAAAAAAATGCACAAAAGGTAGAAAGATATCTCTTTATTTTGAATTTATTAACTGGAATATGAAAGCTCTGGGAAATGTGCATCATTAACGTCTGCGCTTTGTTTGGTACAAGAGGAAATTAATTTATAGTTTTATTTCTACAGTGTTGTTGTACATTCCAAGTTTGGCTTTTGGGGTTCCCAGTTTAATTATTGCCTTCCTGTTTCTAAATTGTGATTCCTTGTTTGATGATGGTCTATGTTCTGCATGTGTAACTGAGCTGAGGTATTCTGTTTATGTAATTCCTATTTGACATTGCCACTTGTTCTCTTTCCCCAGTATTCTCTGAAATGTATTGGTTTAATATTTGCAGTGTTGCCTTTTGATAGGTAGGGTATGGTGCTTTGTGAGTCCTGGTAATGCTGTCAGGATATGGCGGGTTTGCTATGGGTTCTAAATGGGCAGCGTTTGTAGTAGTTCCTGATGTGCCTGGCGGTTGGCACTAGATTATAGTAATGTAGAAATCTTTTAGTCTTTCTTTATCCATACCCTCATTAAGAGACATGTTTACTAAAAGTTAGTGTATGGTAACATTATGCAAATATTTATGCAAATAAGGCCACTTATGCAAATGAGGCCCCGCACCGAGTCTCCGCACTCCCCTTGGGCCGCCCCTGCTTACGTATGTAAGAGGGAGCATTTCCCTTTTTTAAATGTTTCCATTTTCAATAAATATTGGGCCCGGTTTTCAACTGGACGGTGCTATACGCCACGTTGGCGCATAGCCCACCCCCTTCCGCCTAACCTGGATTTTCAATGCCGGGGTCATATGCGGCCCTGGCATTGAAAATCTGTGTCTCGCCGCACAACTTAGAAGCCACAGGAGCTTGCCAGGTAGCACTGATTCTCTATGCTACTCACTTAGCCCCTGCACCTGAAAGATAGATGAGGTAGCATTGAAAGTCAGTCCTTCCCGGTTAGCCCTTTCCTCCACCCTGGAATACCCATAACATGATCCATTGCTAACCATGTAGCAGCTGGGTGCGTTAGGGACATATCCGGGATTTTCAAAGGACACTACCCGTGTAGGTGCCCTTCGAAAATCCCGGATAAGGCATTTACATGGTTAACTAGGGCAGTTACCTATGTAAGTCCCTTAAAAAATCAGGCCCATTATCCATACAAGAATAATGAGACTACAGAAATATCCTTAAAGTTCATTTTTTAAATCAAAGGAAAAAGAAAACCCAAAAGCTTGACTACAAAATCAAAGAAAACATTTTCTTCAAATTAAATTTTGAAAAATAATATACAACCAGAGCATAGCAGCAGGTATGAGACCTGCCACTTTATTTATTTAACAGGTAGTTTATACTGCTTTATCATTTCAGTCAAAGTGGTTTACATTGTAGTGTACATTAAATAGGGACATTGGTAATTTGGATTTTTCTGAGGCAATGAAAAGTTAAGTGGCTTGCTCAAGACAACAAGCAGTCCTAGTGGAAATTAAACCCTGGTGTCTTGGTTTTCAAGCCAGTGCTCTAACCATTAGGCCAGTCTTCCACTTAGCCCTCAGCAATATTCCCTTAAACTAACAAAAAATCACCCATTTCTTTGCGGTAAAAAAAAGAAAAGGAAATTGCTTGGGCTCATAAATAATATTACATTTACATAGACATTTCAATTGAAATGTAGCCCCCAGAGTGGTGACCCTCTGATGATAAGCTAGAAAGTCTCTTCTCCACCTCTGAGTTTCCTTAGAGAAATCAGGAAATACAGATATTCTCGCTCCCATAAACGGAGTAGTCATATTCTTGAAATATACGAGGGTTATTTTTAAAGTCAGGTCCGATTGGCTGTAGCTTTGTAAATTTTTTCCCCCTGTAGAAACAAGCATTCGTGCTGGCTCCCGGCATGCCTTGTGCAAAAGCAGATGCCATTTGCACTCATAGCGTCACTTTGTACGGTTTATACTGAGACGTTAAAATGTTTAAGACAATTGAGTGGCCCTCTGACTGTGAAATACGGTCTGTGATTTGTTTTTTGAAAGCAAGGACCGTGTCATCAGCGGACATTCATTGCCAGATATGTGAGGTGTATGGCCCCAATGCGATGAGTGACAGAAAAGTGCGTAAATGGGTGAGATTGTTCAAGGACGGGTGGGACAATGTCCATGATGAACCGTGATAGGGTCAAACTTCAGTAATCACAGAAGATTTGGTGCGCACAGTTGACGCAAAAATTCATGAAGAATGGCAATTCATGATTTCCACTTTGTCACTGAAATTTCCACAAGTTTCAAGGTCAGTGCTATACAAAATCATTTCTGAAAAATTGCAGTTCAGAAAATTGTGCTCGCAATGGGTTCCCAGGCTGCTTTCCGAGGAACACAGTTGCCATAATCTTGCGTGTTGAGATTGTCTGTTTGGCTTTCACTTTGACTGGAGATGACGTGTGTCTCCATTCCATTGACTGCCGCTTTGAATCTGGAGTCATGTGAGAAACCCATGTCTCGTCCCCTGTGACAATGTGGTCCAAAAGTTCATCTCCTTCCTCATTGTATCGGATCAAAAATGTCAAAGCACTAGCAATTCTCCTTTTTTGGTGCTCCTCAGAAAGCAGCCTGGGAACCCATCGTGAGCGCAGTTTTTCCTATGTTTTTTATGATCCCTCCCAACTTACAGCTTTCGTTTCTGCTCGGAGGTTGGAATCCTCTATTGGGGCCTCCCCGGAGCTCGCATAAATAGGTTGACTCCGGGTCTTGTCTCTGCCTGGTTTTCTTTTGTTTTTTGTTGAAAATTGTTGTATCTTCCCCCTTTATATTGTGGGCTAGGGTGATTGGATATATTATTTCAATAATATTGAATTGTTTCATAATTTGGAATGTATTATTTTCTAATTGTATCTAATCTTTTTTCTTTTCAAGATTGTTCAATGGAACTTTCTTGTGATAAGTTGTAAAATTTTCATAAATAAAAAATGTAAAAAAAAAGAATTATACAAACAAGAGCCCAATTCAATTACATTATAACTGTTGTAACTATTTACATTAAAACTGTAGGGGTATTTATAAATGCTTAGGGGTATGTTTACTAAACCATCTTAATGTTACCGGCGTTAGTTGCAGTCTTACTGTGATGAATGCCATATAAGGTAGTGGGCGTCTTAAGGTAGCATTTCGGGTTATCGCGCGATAAAGTCCGTTATCGTGCAAAAGGGGTAGCCATGGCACGTTAACATGCATTAGCCTTAATTAGGCATGCTGACCTACAGTCACACTAACAGAGGTGTAGCACACTGGTTAATACATTGACTGCTGATATAGTGGTCATGAGTTTGATCCCTCAGTAGGCTCAGTTAAAAGGCTGTCTGAGGCAATCCCTTTTCCTGCTTGTAACAGTCAGACACATCACAACAATCTGCACCACCCGCCAAAAAAGCCTCACCCCAGTGCTGCAACCTAATGCACCTTTTAGGGCGCAACATAAGGCACATCATAAAGCACCACGTCATCCAAGGCAGGTCATAATGTGCCCCAGAGGGCGGCAGGAAAGGTTGGCACCCTCCAAGGCAGCATATAAGGTGCCCCATAAGCTGGCCAAACCTAAGGTGCCGCGAAAGATGCCTCAGGGATGCTAAGGTGACACAGGAGATGGTGCCCAGGGGCACAAAGGTGCCCCAAGGTCACAAGCATGAAATGTATTGCTCAAACACAGATGTAACCATAACACTGCACAGAGCACCAAGGAAAGGCAATGAACAAGTGATGGAAGGAAGTAGATGACGGAGCTCATGGACCAGCCAAATCTGCGTGCAGCCCATGTGGCAGCAGGTAAAGTGGACAAACATATCGGGGGCAGCTGTACCGATGTACAGAGTTATGGTAATGTACAGTGCAACAATGACAGTGTGTGGCAGAGGATGGGGATACGTGTCCACCAGAGGAGGTAGAGGTGGCAGGATAAGTGCAATGACAAGAGGACAGAGGAGAGCAGTGCCATGCAGAGCAGACACAGGAGAGGCAAGCATGAAGAGCCACAATGCAGAAAAGTGTGCCAGTGCAGGACATGGGGTAGCAGCCTGCACAGTAGGGCAGGACGCCACAGAGCTTGCAGACACAGATAGACTGAGAGAAGGATGTTTGGCAACCGTGATGAGGGTATAATGTGCCAGCAGCACAGATCATCACAGATAGGACTGTAACAGGAATGCAAAGTACCTACCAACCCGCCCTCTTGGGGCCAGGATGGGAGGACAGGATCTGCCACCAACAGACCCACACTCTACATCTTTGCAATGGCAGCAGTGGAGGGACATGATGAAGGGCTGTGGGACCAGCTACCCCGGTCCTGCAGTGGAAGGGCCACCCTCCAAGGCAGTGAATGCAGATCTGTTTGTATCACACAAGGCACTGCGAGACAGCTGATCGGGAGGGGGGTTAGAACTGGAAATGGGCTGATTAGGGGGGATAGGACAGGAAATGGGCTGATTGTGGGGGGGGGGTTAGGACTGGTAATGGGCAGATGGGGGGCTAGCACTGGAAATGAGCTAGGACTGGTGGCTGATTGGGGGGCTAGGATTAGAGTGGGCTGATAAGGGGGATAGGACTGGAAATGGGCTAATGGGGGAGGGGAGGAGAGTGCTGCTGGTCCTGGAAGGAAACTAGGTGCTAGGGCTACAAATGGGCTGATGCGGGAGGATGGTAGAATAGGACTGGAAGGGAGTGGATAATGGGAGGGTCTGCCAGGTGAAGGAGGGGGCACGAAGGGAGCTGACACGGGGGAAGGAGGGGGCTGGAAAGGAGCTGACACCTGGGATGTACTGAAGGGGGACTGGAAGGGAGCAGACACTTGGGGATGGGAAGAGGGTAATGGGAAGGAGGCTGAAAGGGAGCTGACATGCAAATGGCACTGGAAGGGGGATGGACAGAGGGTGAAGGGGAGCTGACTGGAGGGTGGCACTGAGAGTGGACGTGAGCTGATATCTGGGATGGTATTTGGACTAGAAGAGGCTGGACAGTGGAGAAGGAGGGGGACTGGAAGGGAATGGACACCAATTGCAGTCGTGGGAATGCAAGGCAGTTGACATTGGAAGGTAATGGGAGGGAAAGACTGGAAAGGGGGCTGATACTGTGGAGGGTTACTGGAACTGGAAATGGGCTGATGGAAGGAAGTGAAGAAAACAAAAGAAGAGATAAGAAATGGCAGAAGGACCATGGATCATAGACCACAGAAAGAGAGCTAAGAGAAGACAGGAAAGCAGAAGCCTCAGATCGGGACCAGCATGATCAGAGAATAAAATGGTCAGACAACAAAGGTAGAAAAAATAATTTTATTTAATCTTAGTGATTGGACTTTGTGCTATTTTTATATTTTACACAGTATTGGGGAACTGCATCTCTTATTTATCTGATGCTGCACTGCATGTGGACTCTGGCTTCTTGAGGTTTCAGTTTAAATTTAGTCTACATATTTTTATTTTTACTTTAGATTGTGGTTACTTAATCTGTACTTGGTGAGGGTCGAAGTTGTGAGTGTGTGACTGAGGTCAGGTGTTCTGTTAACATGGAGTTTGTACATAAAGATCTATACTGTACTGTAGTAATTTGACTTGTTCAGCTTTTCAAATAGGTGTATGGATGTTCCAGGGCCCACTGTAGTATTTACAGTGATGCTTTTTTTGGATGGGCTCCTTATGTGAGTTTTGGAAGTTTGTGCTGATATGGTATGGTATGGTAGGTTTGCTCTTTGTTGTAGGATTTTGTATTAGTTCACAATATATCTGGTACTGGAGAATAGTGGTTATTATTGTTGTTGTTGTTGTTAGTGAGATGATCAGAATCATATTTTTTTTTTAAATATTGAGTTCTGTGGGTGAATGTCCTGGTTCTGCTCTGCACCTACTGTGGATGCAAAATATATGTTGAAAAAGAAACAGCAAGAACCATAATGCAGTTTACAACAACAAAATAAAAATGAGTTATAATTTAGTTTTATAAACTGTGCTGTTAGTTCTTGCTGTCTTTTAGTTTCTTGGTGTGCAAACGGGACTGTACCTAGCGCTGTGCAAGTGGTGCAACCGCACAGGGCGGAAAGGGTTGGGGCGTGTATTTCGGTTGTCTGCTGTCGCCTTGCCACCACTAGCAGGACAATAGCAGGCAGCCAAAATGCGCTCCCCAAGCCTTTTTGCAGCACTTTAAGCAGGTCTGGTCCCTCCCTCCTCCGACGCAATGTCAGAGTAGGGAGGCACAGATCTTCTTTAAGTGCCGGTGCCTTTCAGATCGGGCAAATGCCCCCTCCTCCTCCCCATATCTCCGTCCAGCGCTGCCTGCTCTTTCCCTACTTCTAGTGCCTCTGTGAAAAAAACAGAGGGCAGCAGCAGCAGGGAAAGAGCAGGCAGCCCTGGACGGAGGTATGGGGGGAGAGGGGGCGTGTGCCCGAGCTGCAAGTTGCACAGGGTGTGATTGCAGCTCGATATGGCCCTGTGTGCAAACATCTTACATTTCTTCCATATAATCTAATTGACTTTTTGGTTTGGTTCAGTCTCTGATTGGATTTCTGAAAAAGCCCCACCCCCATCTAAGGTGGGGGCGGGGGTGCCTTTTCTTACTTCGCCTCAGGTAGCAGATTGCCTTCAGCTACCCCTGAGTGAGCTCCTATCAGTGAAAGAAAAAAGAGGCTATAGTGTCCCTTCATGTTTAGAAGAAGCATATATGAAATTAAATATTTAGAACATATGAGTGAATTGAAGTAAGAAGAGAAGAGAAATAAATGTGTGAAGTCAAGAATTAATTCATCTGCAATTATTTGCCTTTGCTCTGAATTCAAGAAAGCATGGGACAAACACAGAGGATCTTTAAAGGAAAAAAGGCACTGTAGAGCTTAGTGGTTCATATGAAAGGGCAGACTCTGTAGGTCTATGGTCTTTATCTGCAGTCATGTTTCTATGTTAATGGCAGCAGCCATAGTTTGTGTGCCCTCAAGATGTCTATGCTAACTGCGATGCACGATCAATGCCCATGTTCCACCACTAAGCTGTCCAGTCCCTACCCAATCATGCGTTAAGTAGAGAGCATGAGCATTTTATCACAGGGCCCCATGCTGTTAACAACCTGCACTAATTGGTAGTGCATTTTAATAAACATGCCCCAGAGAGTGGTGACTACCACCACCACCACTCTATAGCTGGTAGCAATATTCAGCAACTATCCATGTTAATGAAGTGGTTTAATGTAAGACAGCCTTTTGACTGTCCTATATTAAACCACATAGATAGTGACTTTGAGAATTCATGTGTAGGAGGCTTCCCCATATAGCAGCATTCTCTGTATGGACAAGGCCTTTTGGATACTGACCTGCATGTTCCTATGTGTATGAATTTCCATTTGTGAGTGTGGGTGGAGACATTGTGGGACTTTCACAAGGGAGACTATAGGTTGAGTTCTGCCACCTGCTTACTGTAAATATTCCAGTTTTGAACCATCTGAATCCTTTTTTTCTGAGGCTGAAAAAAACATCAGAAGGAACTAGAAACTGCTTATGACAATAGAAATTCAGGAAAACTGGGAATTTGACTACTATCCTCTCTTAATTATAAAATTTGATGGTAGTTCATCAACCCTATCAAAATACAATGTCAGATTATTTAAAAAATATCAATAAAAGGTTGATTTAAGAATTTTAAAAAGTGCTTGTAATACCAGCTCTGTACCAGGAAATGTATAGCTGACGCCAACAGTAGGAAGGGGAAATGTGAAGCTAATTATTTGATGACATTTATACCTTTCACAGCAAGACATTAGTGAAAGTGACAGGAGCATGTTAGTAGACATTTTCTTGGGCTATTTGAGGGGCTTTAGTCTCATTTGGATCATGAAGTTTGTATTCTCTAGATACTGGTGCTAGAGTGATAGGTCATATCTAAAGGCCTGGAGAGTAGAGATAAGAATTTAAGTTCCGTTGGAATTAGAAGCAATGGAATTAGTTGGACTGTGTTGCTGTAAACCATTTGGTCTGCATTCTGAAAATGATCTTGGATGGGTGTTCATAGCTGTTGCAGATGGAGTTTTTGCTCAGACTCCTAATCACAAGACAAACATTTATAATGTCAAGGAATTTTCTGGAGTGTGCACAGTAATATCTGTCACATGTGATTTGACTTGAAATGCGTTTCAAATTGATTTCCTTTATTCTTTGGCTTTATATGTCTTTTGCTTCAAAGGGCCAAGATTTTGCTTCACTGTCTATGGTGATCTGTTAAAGGAAAATGTTGTAAAGGCTAATGATTGTACAATAAATTAAATACGACAGATATGGATTGATATACAGATATTGTTTTGTAATTACAGGGATTGCTTTCATGATCAGAACCCCATAGCAGTAGTCAATAATTTATTTCCACATAATTTTAACCCATTTACCTTTTCAGGAAAGTAATAATAAAAGATAGAAAATGTAAGGGAGACATGGTGGTATATTCCAGAGTGTTTTCCATGATGCAATATAATTATTTGACAATGCATGACTTGATGGATTAGATCTAAATTCATTTTTTGGATTATGCAGTTTTTGATAAACAGAAATATAATAGACTTAGGGGTATGTTTACTAAACCGTCTTGACATCGCAGCAGAGGTATTATCGTGCGATAAGTGATGTTATCGCGCGATAACATCACTTATAGCGCGATAACGCAGCGGCGGCGTTAAGGCACACTAATGCTGTGAAATCTGGCTCTGAAGGGTGGAATAAGGCTTCCCAGAGGGTGGAGAGAAAGGGTCAATGGGCGGAGATTGGGAGCGGAGAGGCTCCAGGCACACTAAGGGGTATGTTTACTAAACCGCGCACACGTGCGTGGCGCACAGTAGCGTACGCTAATGATGCACTTAAGTGCTCTTAAGTTCCCCGTACGCGTGCGTGTCACACTAACGGGCCCGCGCACGTGTGCGGGGCGCTGATGTGCGATAGAGGCGGGGAAAGGCGTACGGAGGGCGGAGGAAGGCCCCCGAGGGGCGGAGGGACGGGGTCAATGGGTGGAGAGTGGGAGGGGAGAGGCTCCCCGCACAGGAGCGTGGCTGAATTTCGGCAAAAAAATACCGCGAGTGAAAACCTCGCGTTAGAGCCGATTTAAAAGGAAGAGAAACCATTTCCGTCAGCAATGTACAGCAAAACCGGGAAAACAGGCAAAACGTGAGCAGTGTGATACTTGTGCACAGAACAAAATAGCAAATATAAATTGCAAATGACCACAACAAATTCCAAATAAATTATAATCCAGCTGGGCAACAGTGATATTAATGGGCAACCATAAAAAACACTCCCAGGAAAGCTCCAAAAAATAGAAATGATTTTTGGAAGGGTCTAAGCTCCGTAGACTCATTCAAAAGAAGTGCATTTTAATGGAGCTTTCCTGGGAGTGTTTTCCAGGTTGCCCATTGATATCACTGTTGCGCAGCTTGGTTTTGGTTTTCTTCCCCTTTTTTGGAGGGCATTTGTGAGGTTTATTTGCACCTTTGTCACCATACAAGGTAAACGAGCCCACAGTAAAATTGTGCAGAGCAGGGTGTCTGACTTGTGCTGCCAGGTTTCCTATCTCCAGAGACTGCACAGTCTCTGTGGCCACAGTGTGGTGCAGTGGACACAGCCAGCACCTATAGGTCTAGAGGGTCACAGGTGCAAATCCCAGCTGGGGCTCCTGCCAACCCAGTCCCCATAGTTTTACCCACCACTAAACAGTGATAGTACAGACACTCCTTTATTGCAGAGAACATAAGCATGGTTGCAACACCTATATTTTACCCTACACCGCACAAAAACCATAACAATGGGCATTACCTACAGCCGATTCCCCCAAATTCAGTCCTGGAGTGCTACAACTCAATCAGGTCATACGCTTTTTCCCAGATAGGGACATGTCTGCATGTTGGCGGAAGGGTATAGGTGGTGGAGGGGGTAGTGGCTGCAAACCACATCAGACAGTGGCCTAGGCCTGTGCAGGCTGGCACCGTCTACCGCAACAGACAGGCTCTGTCGGATGTACAGTCATGGACTCCCCAGGGAACACAGCATATCTGTGGCAACACAGTGGTGCAGTGCACACAGACAGTGCGTGCAAGAACAGAATGTCACAGGTTCAAAGCCCAGCTGGGGCTACTGCCAATCCAGTCCACATATGTTTCCTACAACTAAACAGTGATAGTACAAACAAACCTTTATTGCTGAGAACATATGCATGGTTCATACGCCTATATTTTACCACACCAAACACAGACACCATAAACAGCCGCATTACCGAGAGCAGAGTCTCCCAAATGCAGTCCTGGAGGGCCCCACACCATTCAGGATCCATGCTGCCTCTAATAAAAATGCCTGTGCTGCATATCTATGCACCACCCCCATGGTATGCTGATGTAGCTCATGCATATCTATGAGGGACAGCATGAAAACCCGAACAGTGGTTGGAACACCAGGATTGGAGTTGGGACACTCTGCCGTAAAGCAGCAGCCAACAGGGCCAGACACACCCACACACACCCCCACAGGCCCCATTGGCCAATGCCTCATGGAGAGGCAGGACATTGGGCTCTGCCTGTATCTCCTAATACTAGCAGTTGCATACCTTAGCACTGCCACCCTACACCTGGGTATATGGTACACAGCTATCAAACATTGCCCATGATAACTGGCAGATATCAATTCCTACGTTAAGCACATTTTGCTCATTGATCTCCACCATAACAATTATTGTGATGTCTGCGGTGTGCGCTGCAGGTCTGGTCTCTGACAGTGTTTACCACCCTGGGGAGTGACCCCCAACAGTAGTGCGTACCATATCCATGCCTGTACTGTGCCCAGGACTGGTGTGGTGGGTATGGCTGCTGGACTCCTCTATAGTAGCACAATGCTGGCATAGGTGTGGGGGTGGCTGTCTGCCTATCCAGGGTGTGGTGGCTGCAAACACCTTCCACAGTCCACACTGCCAGCAATGTTGCCAGTATTGGGCTGCCAATGTGCATAATGAGGAGCAAGGTACCATGGGTATAGGCCGGACAGGGTGGCCTGGCCAGGGTGCATCTGCACAGGGCATAGGGCACTGACTGGGACATTTTAGTGCCCGGCCACCACCTACACAGACAGGGTGACCTCAGTATGTCCTGCTGAGAGATCACTCTCACCCTGACTATGCAGTGACCACAGCATGGCTAGGCACCCCCATAGTGCTATATAGTATTTCTCTCATGTGATAGATATGGGTTTCTTTTTGGGGCCCAGTCACTGATTCATCTGCTTGCTGTGTATGCTGACATCCCAGTTCTGGGTGCATGCATCTCCACTGGGAACATGCACTGTGGACCAACTAGCACACTGTTTGCAGCTGGTATGTGTTATGATGGAGCAGCTTGCAGGGTGCAGCGGCTGATGATTTGCTGCAGGAGAATATCAGATAGTGGTGGTGTGCAGCTCACCATATCCAGGCCTAATATCTGTCTGCTATGGTGTTATGGATGTGTATAGAGCTGTATTGACTGCTCTGTGGGGTGTCTGCTCCTCACCAGGACTGGGGTTGATGGACCCCTCTACTGCCACCTTTGCAGGGAGGTAGAATGTGGATCTATTGATAAGAGACCCTGTTTGCCACCCTCAGTCCTGGAGGGGGGGGGGTGGTACATGGCCCACATAGGAGTGCATAGGGGCTACACCTAACTGAGTCAGACAGAGATATCCAAAGTGTTTGTGCAGGAACTACCTATCTTACATATTAACACTGCTTTGGACCTACTGCATGGCCTCCTTCAGTCATGGAAGGTGTTGTGGACCTGGTCCTGGGCGCCTCATTGAACCCTCAGGGTGAGCACAGTACCCGCACAATGTGATGGTGTGTAGCTACTCTGTGCCAGTAAAACACACGGTCAGTACCCCCTACCAGGCCGAGGTGGTGTGTGGGTGCACATGGTCACTTCCCTCTACCGGGCCGAGGTGCTGTGGGGGTGCATTGCCTATCTTGTGTTAATCTGTGGACAGCTGATTTGTATGTGCAGTGCATCATGGGTATGGGTGGGCTAACCCTATCCTGGTGACCACAGCAGACTGTCTGTGTGGTGACGTGCATGCTC
This sequence comes from Ichthyophis bannanicus, assembly GCA_033557465.1. NCBI lineage: Eukaryota > Metazoa > Chordata > Amphibia > Gymnophiona > Ichthyophiidae > Ichthyophis > Ichthyophis bannanicus. The sequence goes on from CM066033.1 coordinate 255,020,247, forward strand.
TCCTCAGCCAACCAGGGGCTTGCTAGCAGCTATAGAGCTATATCCTAATTGTTATTTCACTGCCTCTGAAGCCAGAGGTCATGGGTTCAAATCCACAGTGGTGTTATTTGATAGGGTTGTCCAATGCATTTTATTTAATGTACATATTTTGATGCCAGCAAAAACACCCTCAGCGTACTGTACCCATAAGGTGCCTCTGAAGGTGCTTTATAGGGCGCCTTATAGGGCACCTTATGGTTCCCGTCCATATAAGGTGCACTATACAATACCCTGTGACGCAACCTATAGGGTGCCCTATAGGGGACATTTTAGGGTGCTGTGGCAGACAGTGCAATTTCTAATGTGCCCTATGGAGTGCCTTATAGGGTGCCTTATACGGCACCTTCAATTACGGCACGTGAGGGAGTGTTTGCTGGCAGCAATTAATAACATAAAATTAAAGTGCTGCAGGACAAAATATGTACAATGCAAAGCTGATGCCACAGCCAGCCTTACGTATTAGGCACACTGGGGAGCAAACGCATGACCCCTGTATCAGCAGTCAGTGCCTTAACCATTGTGCTCCACTGCTGCTCCTCCTTGCCTGTCAGCGCACCTACTCATGCTTTTCATTCCTTAAACTGCACAGTGCTGCCATAAAAAACAGTACACTGACCTTGTGGTACCTCATACGGCACCCTCTAAAGCGCCCTATAAGCAACATTCTAGGGTGCCTTGGCTGACAGTGCACTTTAAAATGTGCCTTATGGGCACCTTATGCTAACACGCTTTGGGAGTGCGTTTGCTAGTAGTGATAATTAAAATATGAATAAAATGCCTCCTAAAGCAATCTTCCCCTTAATATGTTATGCCTCCACCAGCCTTGTTCATTGGGCACTTTGGGGGACTGAACCCCTGATCCCTGCACCATTGGTCAGTGTCTTAACCATTGTGTTGTGGCTCTGTTCCTGTGATTGCACATCAGCGCGCCGCCTTATGCCGCCCAGTATTAAAAAACCTCCTAAAACATTAGCGCACTGCCTTATGCCCATCAGCGCGCCGCCTTATACCGCCCATCATTTAAATGCCTCCTAAAATAATACCTCAACCAGCTGTCTCCATTGGGCACTGTGGGGATTGAACCCCTTGTCTCTGCACCATTGGTAAGTGCCTTAACCATTGTGCTGTGGCTCTACTTTTCTTACTGCACATCAGCGCGCCTCTTATACCGCCCAGTATTATAATGCCTCCATAAACATCAGTGCGCCACCTTATGCCGCCCAGTATTTCTGGGCCTCATAATTTAACACCTCAGCCAGCTGTCTTCATTGGGCACTGTGGGAGATTGAACCCTTGATTCCTGCACCATTGGTCAGTGTCTTAACCATTGTGCTGTGGCTCTGCTCCTTTTCTTGCACTTCAGCACGCCACTTATTCCTCCCACGCAGATATCTCATGCGCTAAGGTGCGGGGAGCACATGGGTGCCGCGCACCTTAGCGCATATGTAAATTCCGGCTTTTCTTTTTCAAGACGGAACGCCCACTTCTTATATGGCACACGCACACTACCGCGGCACGCACTTTACCGGGGTTTTAGTAAACATACCCCTAACGCTGTGAAATCCGGGTCTGAACACTAACGCCAGTGAAACCCTCATGTTAAGGCACATTTGCAGGAAAGAGAAACCATTTCAGTCAGCAATGTGCAGCAAAGGCAGGGAAACCCAGAATAGTGATAGTTGTGATACATGTGCACGGAACAAAAAGGCAAATATACATATAAAAGGACCAGAACCACATCTAAAATCCCAATAACCAAGCTGGCCAATAGTGATATTTATGATAAACATAAAGCAACACTATTAACAAAGCATACAAATTAAGATATCATGTTTGGAAGGGTCTATGCTTTGTCCCCCTACAAAGTGAATGATCCCACTTTGAAATAGCGCTGATCAGGGTTTGTGTCGTTTAGATTGGGCAGGTTTGTTATGGCGTGCACATGTGCAGCAACAGAAGAGTGGGCACGTAGGAAACGGCAACTGTGCTGATGCTGTAAATGGGATACAAGGGGCTGCAGGCGGCACATGCTGTGGTCCAGCTGGGGCACAGTGCAGGCTAGGCAGATGCCTAGGTGGCAAATAGGAATGCCGAAACTGTAAAGCAGCAAGACAGCAACTGACGAGGGTCCAACATGGGCATGAGTGTGTGTCCCACAGTGTCACAGGGGAGATTACCCAGCAGGTACCCCCAAGGGCACATAACATTGGCAGGCGGTACGGGGGGGGGGGAAGGGAAACATGCATGTCCGTGTAGGCACCCCTACCCAAGAACCCACACCATAGGCAGCTGCCTACCGGCATACTGGATGGCCTGGGACTGCGCACCATCAGCATCACCGGCATAATGGCATGGCAGCATTGTGGCAGAGGAGTGCTGATGGCAGAAGTGGCAGTGGCATCTGCTCACAGCAGACCGTGGCCTAGCCACGTTTAGGTGGGTGCCGTGCAATGCAACAGACAGGGTCTGTCTGACGAACAGTCATGTTATCCCCAGGGAATGAAATGTGTCCAGTGTGTTCAGGAGCCAAAGGTCACAAGTTCAAGTCCCAGCTGTGGCTCCTGCTAACCCTTTCCCCATATTTTACCCAGTACTAAACCGTGGTAATAAAGACAGAACCTTTATTGCAGATAAAATAAACATGCCTGAAACGCCTATATTTTACCCTACAGAGCACAGACACCATAAACATGTGCAATCCTAGATCATAGTTTCCCAACTGCAGCCCTGGAGGGCCAAACACCATTCAGGTTTCATGCTGTCCCTAATAATTATGCCTTTGCTGCATTAGTATGCGCGGGCCCATTGTATGCAAATGTATCTCATGAATATTCATTAGGGACAGCATGAAAACCTGAACAAGTGTTTGGCCCACCAGGACCAGAATTGGGAACCTCTGCCCTAGAGCAGCGGCCAATAGGGGCATAAACACCCACACACAGGCTCCACTATCCAAAGCCTCATGGAGAGTCAGGCTGTTGGGCCCTGCGCGCAGCAGCATCTCTCAATACTAGCACTTGCATACCTTAGCAATGTCGCCCTAAACTTGGGCATACGTTACACATATATCAAAAGGTTGCTATGATTAATGGCAGATAACAATTCCTAGGTTATGCACAATTTGCTGATAGAGCTGCATCATAGCAACCTTTCTGATATCTGTGGAGTGTGTTTCAGTTTTGGTTTCTGACAGTGTTTACCACCCCGGGGAGTGACCCCAACAGTACTGAGTACCATAGCCATGCCTATACAGTGCCCAGGACTGGTGTGGTGGCCAGGGCTGCCAAAAGCCTCTATATTTGCACAATGCTGGCATAGATGTGGGAGTGTGTGTCTGTCTATCCAGTGTGTTGTGGCTGCCTACACCTTACTCAGTCCACACTGCTTGCACTGTTTCCAGTGTTAGCCTGCCAAAGTGCATAATGAGGAGAAAGGTACTGTGGGTATGGCCCGGACAGGGTGGCCTGGGCAGGATGCATCTGCACAGGGCATGGGGCAATGGCTGGGACATTGTAGTGCCCGGCCACCACCTGCATAGACAGGGTGGCCACAGCATGTCCTGCAGGGAGGTCACTCTCACCCTGACTGAGCAGTGGCCATGGCATGGCTAGGTTACCCCATAGTGCTATGCAGTATTTTTCTTTCAAGTGATATTTATGGGTTCTTGTTTCTGGGGCACAATCACTGACTTATCTGCTTGGTGTGTGTGTGCATGCATGCTCCTCCTCCTCCTGCAGGAACATGCACTATGGACTAGCTAGCATACTGTCTGCAATTAGTATGTGTATGGCTGGAACACCTTGCAGGGTGCAGTGGCTGGAGACTCACTGTGCTCACTGCTGGAGAATGTCAGATAGTGGTGTGGGCAGCTGAGTATTTCCAGGCCTACTGTCTGCCTGCCATTGCCTTGTGGATGTGTACAGATCTGCATTGACTGCCCTGTAGGGTGCCTGTTCCCCAGTAGGACTGGGGTTGATGGTCCCCTCTACTGCCACCATTACAGAGATGTAGAATGTGAATCTGTTGGTGGGAGATCCTGTCCCCCACCCTGAGCCCCAGAGGGCTAGTTGGGTGGTGCTACATAATCCGCCTATGGGTCCAAACACCCCCTTCACTTAAATCATGTGACCATGGCACCCACACAGGATATGCACTATTCTGGGTGCATCATAGTCCACAAGGGCTAGACGTGACTGAGAAATACAGATGGACACAGGTGTGTCTGCATGAACTACCTATCACACAGTGGCACTGAGAACAACATGCAGCATAGCCTATCTAAGCTAAGCCAGGTGCTGCTGACCTGGTGCTGGGCACCCCACCTCGCCCTCAGAGTGAGCACAGTACCCCCACAATGTGTCGGTCTGTAGCTACTCTGTGCCAGTAACACACACGGTCAGTTCCCCCTACCAGGCTGAGGTGCTGTGGGGGTGCATACCCCATCTTGTGATCATCTGTAGACTGCTGATCTGCATGTGAAGTGCATCATGGGTACAGGTTGGTTAACACTATCCTGGTAACCACAGCAGACAGTTTGTGTGGTGACCTGCAGTCCTTCTGTAGCCAGCCAGGGGTTTGTTAGTAGCTATAGAGATGTAGCCCACTGGTTACTTCACTGACTGTGGAGGTAGAGATCATGGGTTTGATCCCACAGTGGTGTTATTTGATAGGGGCTGTCTGAGGTATTTCCTTTTTTAATTTAAATTAGTGCTGCCAGCAAAAACACCCTCACAGTGCTGTAACCTTAAGGTGCCTCATAAGGCGCCCTGTAGGGAACATTGTAAGGTGCCTTGGCGGACAGTGCACTTTATAATGTGCCCTCTGAAGTGCCTTATAGGGCGCCTTATGCAGCACCTTATGTTATGGCACTGTGAGGGTGTGTTTGCTGGCAGCACTAATTTAAATTAAAAAAGAAAATGCCTCAGTCAGCACTGATTTGAAGTAAAGGGCAATGCCTCAGACAGCCTTACTCATTAAGCCCACTGGGGGGATCAAACCCATGACCCCTGTGTCATTAGTCAATGCATTAACCAGTGTGCTATGCCTCTGTTCTATGTGTTTAGGTCAGCGCGCCTAATTAAGGCTAACGCGTGTTAACGTGCCATGGCTCCCTCTATCTCGCGATAACTGACTTTATCGCGCGATAACCCGAAATGCTACCTTAAGACCGGAACGCCCACTTCCTTATATGGCATTCGTCACAGTAAGACTGCAACTAACACCGGTAACATTAAGACGGTTTAGTAAACATACCCCTTAATCATTCATTTTCAGAACTTTTATATTATCATTATTTTTAAATATACCGTCACTTATGCAATACAACTAACGGCAAGAAAGTTTATCCTATAAAGAGATAAAAATTAAATGCTTGCTGAAACACCTTTGTATAGTCTATACAATAAAGGGCATGTTTACTAAGCTGCACTAAGGTTTTGTAGGTATTGTGCATTGAAAGTATGATCAACGTACGGTACATGCATAATAATGCACTACCTATTGGGGGTGCATAGAGCATGGTTCCAATTGGTACCACACTGATTTGATATCTAACATGTGTCGGCAGCAATCTTGCTTAATGCAGATACACTTAATGCCACCCATTGCCGTTATGTTAAGTGCACCTATGCTAATTGGAACATTGATAGTGAATGCATGCTGTCTAACCCCCCCCACCCCCATTTCCCTCCTCATTGTGCACTAACCAGCTAGTGTGGAATTAACCCTGCACTTCCTATTTAAAGCATGAACTGTTAGTGCAGTCCATTATCACGCGTTAACATGTTCCTAAGCTTTATCATGTAGGTGGTAGAAAAGAGTACTCCAGTGTGATGGCTCTAGTCTAGTACCAACTGCAATGATGTAAAATTTGTTCATAAAAATGTCAAGGCAACTTGCATGGCTATGTTAACTAACATGATAACAGGGACTTTACATTGTGCTTACTGTAGCGACAAGAATTAAACAAGAGACTAATCATTGCCATGATGCTAAATAGAGGATGATAAGTTCATTTTGTCTCGCGGCTGATTCCCTCCTGCGTAAGGATATAGAAGTTAGCTCGGTGCTTGCTGCTATTTGGTGGTGTTGGCAGGAATGCAAGGGATATACGGGAACCAAAGGAAGGAGGTGAACTACAAACACAGATCAAGCAACAAAACAGAAGTAGGAGCCTTTTTGAGCAGCTATCAGACAGGGAGAGCCAGAGGCCCTGCAAGAGCTGGAAGTATGGGCGAAACGCAGGGAAGGGGTGAGGAAGAATCAGAGTTGAAGATTGTAGAAAGTACTACAGAAGCTGTTTCAAGACACACACATGTATATCGTATTGTACTACACACAACAGTGAGAATAAAATGATCTTTGCACTAGTGCTGAGAATAAGGCAGTGGAATAACTTAGTGGTTATCAGCAGTCTGGAACTAGAAAGACCAGGGTTCAGATGCCACTGACGCTCCTTGAGGGCTTGGGCAAGCCATTTAATCTTCCATTGCCTCAGGTATAAACTTTGACTGTAAGCCCTCTAGGGGCAGGGAAGTAACTGCTTGCACCTGAATGCAACTTGCCTTGAATGTCTACTGGAAAGGCCTGAGCTAAATACTTTACAAATAAATAACATGATTCTGAAGCTAGTGCTGCAACACTCAGTGGGGCTCTTTTCAAAGATTGCACCAAAAAGGGCCAGGCAGCCAAGGTGTCCCCTGGGCCCTGCTGCTACACCACTCTGGGATCTGCAGCAGCCCACAGCACTTAATTTAAAACTCTGGTGCTGATTTCGTTTTTTTATTGGGGCAGAAGTCAAACAGCCTCGCAGCACCATAGTTTCAAGGTCAGCATTGCAGAGCTGTTTAAGCCCTTGCCCCTGCTGCAGGCACTGGAGAGGGGTGGCAGTGGCGGCAATGAGGGCAGGGGGACACAAATAATCAGGATCGCCTAGGGCAGCGATGGCGAACCTATGGCACGCGAAGGCCTTGCAGCTGGCACGCGGGAAGGTCCGCATTTAAAAGGTCCCAAATTTAAAAAAAAAAAAAACAAACCGGCTGCTTCTGCCGCGGCAGCCTCAAGAGCTCTGCCGCGGCAGCCTCAAGAGCTCTACCGCGGGCCCCCCCCCCCCCTGCCCGGCAGAGCCTCCCTGCATCATCTACCTTCAAGTCGCAAAACGCGGGCTTCTTTCAGAGCCGCGAGAGTTTCCTTTCTCGCGGCTCTCCCGCGAGAAAGGAAACTCTCGCGGCTCTGAAAGAAGCCCGCGTTTTGCGACTTGAAGGTAGATGATGCAGGGAGGCTCTGCCGGGCAGGGGGGGGGCCCCGCGGCAGAGCTCTTGAGGCTGCCGCGGCAGAGCTCTTGAGGCTGCCGCGGCAGAGCTCTTGAGGCTGCCGCGGCAGAGCTCTTGAGGCTGCCGCGGCAGAAGCAGCCGCTTTGTTTGGTTTTTTTTTTTAATTTGGGATGATAGGGGGGAAGGGGGTTTAGGACTGGTAATGGGCTATGGTGGGGAGGCTAAGACTGGAAATGGGCTGATGGGGGGGGGGTTAGGACTGGTAATTGGCCATGGGGGGGGGGCTAAGACTGGAAAGGGGCTGATGGGGGGGTTAGGACTGGTAATTGGCCGGGGGGGGGGGTAGGACTGGTAATTGGCAGGGGGGGGGGTAGGACTGGTAATTGGCCAGGGGGGGGGGGGTTAGGACTGGTAATTGGCCATGGGGGGGGGCTAAGACTGGAAAGGGGCTGATGGGGGGGGTTAGGACTGGAAATTGGCCAGGGGGGGGGTAGGACTGGTAATTGGCCAGGGGGGGGTAGGACTGGTAATTGGCCGGGGGGGGGGGTAGGACTGGTAATTGGCCGGGGGGGGGTGGTTAGGACTGGTAATTGGCCGGGGTTAGGACTGGTAATTGGCCATGGGGGGGGCTAAGACTGGAAATGGGCTGATGGGGGGGGGGTTAGGACTAGTAATGGGCCATGGGGGGTGCTAAGGCTGGAAGTGGGCTGGTGATGGTGATGGTGATTTGGGGGGGGTAGGACTAGTAATGGGCTATGGGGGGGGGCAACGACTGGAAATGGGCTGATTGGGGGGTTAGGACTGGTAATGGGCTGATGGGGGGTTAGGACTGGTAATGGGCTATGGGGGGGCTAAGACTGGAAATGGGCTGAGTGGAAGGAGGGCTTGAACTGCAAATAGCTGATGGGATTGGGGCTAGGAATCGAAAAGTGATGTCAGGGGGAGGGAGCTAGGTCTGGAAATGGGTGAGGGGGGCTAGGACAGGAAATGGCTGATGGAGGGGCTAGAATAGGACTGGAAATTGGCTGGTGGGGGGGGCTAAGATTGGAACTGGGCGGGGGTGGGGGGGTGGATGGATAGGGACTCATGAAGGGGCTCGAACTGGAAGGAGGCTCATGGGGGGCTTGGATTGGAAATGGGCTGAGTGGAGGGGAGCTAGGATTTGACCTGGGCTGATGGTGGGGCTAGGAAAGGACTAGAAATGGGCTCATGGGGGGCTGGGTTTGGAAATGAGCTGATGGAGGGACTCGGATGGGACTGCAAATAGATGGGGGAGCTAGGACTGGAAATGGGCTTATGGGGGGTTAGGACTGGAAGTGGGTTGATGAGGGGGGGGCTAGGACTGGTATTGGGTTGGGAGGTTGCTAGGACTGGAAATGGGTTGGGGGCTGCTAGGACTGGAAATGGGCTGATGCAGGGACTAGAAGGGAATGGATGCTGGGTGAGGCTGGAACTAGAAGGGAGCTGGTGTTGGGGGAGGATTAGAATGGGATGGGGCTGGGAGAGTAAAATGGAGAGGGGAAAAATATTTTGTGTGGGAGGGATAAAAAATCTACAATTGGCCGGGTATTGGGAGAATAAGTGGGGATTGAGGATGGAGGGGTAAATTTTGAGTAGATGAAATAGGAATGAGGAAAGAGCAAAAGGAGAAAGATTAGTATGTTAAAGCAGATGTAGAGAGAGAATGGAAAAAAAAAACCAAGAAGACAGAAGAAAGGACAAATGGACAGCAGATGGAGAGTTAGGAGAAGACACGAAGAAGAAAACCAGAAGAAAGTGGCTGGAGCAATTGCAACTGAAAAAAAATGCACAAAAGGTAGAAAAATATCTCTTTATTTTGAATTTATTAACTGGAATATGTCAGCTCTGGGAAATGTGCATCATTAATTTTTGCGCTTTGTTTAGTACAAGAGGAAATTAATTTATAGTTTTATTTCTACAGTGTTGTTGTATATTCCAAGTTTGGCTTTTGGGGTTCCCAGTTTAATTATTGTCTTCCTGTTTTTAAATTGTGATTCCTTGTTTGGTGATGGTCTGTTCTGCATGTGTAACTGAGCTGAGGTATTCTGTTTATATAATTCCTATTTGACATTGCCACTTGTTCTTTCCCCAGTAGGTCATGTATTGTTGTTCTCTGAAATGTATTGGTTTAATATTTGCAGTGTTGCCTTTTGATAGTTAGGGTATGGTGCTTTGTGAGTCCTGGTAGTACTGTTAGGATACGGCGGGTTTGCTATGGGTTCTAAATGGGCAGCGTTTGTAGTAGTTCCTAATGTGCCTGGCGGTTGGTACTGGATTATAGTAATGTAGAAACCTTTTAGTCTTTCTTTATCCATATACTCATTAAGAGGCATGTTTACTAAAGTTAGTGTATGGTAACATTATGCAAATATTTATGCAAATGAGGCACCTTATGCAAATGAGGCTTTAATGGACGTGCTGGCACTTTGAGGAAATTCTTTGGTTTTGTGCGGCAGTTTGGGCACTCGGGCTCAAAAAGGTTAGCCATCACTGGCCTAGGGCATCTCATTTCCTTGCACTGGCCCTGAGCGTGCAGAGACTCTGTAGGAATCTTGGTGCTTGAGTTTCTTTTATAAGAGAAAGGAAGCGAGTACTAGCTCCTTAGTGAGAGAATAGTGACCTCCTTTACCTCACGAGAGAAATCAGATGGGAGTTCATGAAGTCTTCTACCTCTTCTGTAAAAGGCATAGTATATAGAGCTCTATTTCCCCATTAATATTTCCCTGGGAGTACTGATGGGGTCAAAAGTGACCCCATTGCAAGTTTCACAACTCGTATCTCGGAAACTAGTTGTTCAAGAATGCAATCTTTTTATGACTTTTCACATGTCAATATTCTCTTTATATTGCACCATGAGAGGAATAATTTTCATCCGCTAGGTGACGCTAGTGATGAATTGCAGCACAGAGTACCAGTGGGGTCATTTTTGACCCGAGTTGCTTACGTCCGGTTTGGATCATGATACAATTTGCAGTTTTGTGAATTTTTTGATCTGACAAAGGTATTTATCATTAATTACACAGGTACACTAAAAAAATATTTTTTTAAACTGCCTCTAATGTTTCGATTGATTTTTACGTTTTTTGGTGCGCTGAATCCAAATCTGGTAACCAATTTGCTCCATCACGTACAGATTTTTTGCTACATTGGGTTAGCAGTTTGAGGTGAACGTTTCAGATTGAGTGCGATTGAGATAAAAGTTTCTTGGATGAATTCGTTATACTAATTGTTTAGTAGTTATTCAAATAAGAATAAAGAAAATTGTAACAAGGCAGCACATAAGTAATGTCAACAAAACACACTGTGATGGTAGCAAAATTGTCTGCACTTAAAACAGCCACATACATGTGCACAAACATTGAGCATATAAGAGCGAGGTTAGACACAAAGCAAAGCAAAGAAATGTGCAAAAAATGTTGTACAGGTATGTATGTAAGAATAGAAAACGCAAACCGCACCATTGCAATACATGAAGACAAACACCCCGATGGTGTGAAAATAAAATTCTAATAAATGAGATCCGACACTGTGGTAATAACTAGCAAATTTTTATTTCAAAGTTTAGTAAAAACACGATATTTGTCAACACAGTTTAGATTTTAAAGTCATTCTTGGGTCAATCAATCTCCTGGTGGGCCCGTTTCTTCTTCCCCCGAATGCTTCTCTTGGTGCGCTGCTTGGCGTATTTTTCATCTGGGGTTTCCCGCAGCAGCAACCAGCAGAAATCAGCCATCATAGTGGTGTTCCATCTTCCTTGGTACCTTCTCTCTGCGTCCTTGATGTCCTGGTGAAACCTTTCACCTTGTTCTTCACTGTACGCCCCCAAGTTTTCGGGAAAGTAGTTCACATGGGAGTGCAAGAAATGGACTTTCAGGCTCATGTTACAGCCTTGTTCTTTGAAGGCATTGAGCATCCTGGCAACAATATCCTTATAGTTCTCATCCCGCCTGTTCCCCAAGAATTTGAGAACAACATCCTTGAAGGAATCCCAGGCTTCTTTTTCCTTCTCAGACATCGTTTCAGCAAATGCTCCATCTGAAATGAGTTTCCTTATATCAGGGCCAACAAACACTCCTTCCTTTAGCTTTGCTTCAGAAAGTCAGGGGAACTTTGAGCAAAGGTACCGAAAGCACTCACCATCTTTTGGAAGGGACTTGATGAATTGCTTAATGAGACCCAACTTAATGTGGAGAGGTGGTAATAGAATTTTATCACGAGGTACCAAGCTCTCATGAAGAACATTTTTCTCACCGGGTCTCAAATACTCCCGAATTGGCCAGTCTTTTTCCCCCAGTGTAGTCGCGGGCCCAGCTATCCCACAAGCAAAGGAAGCAGGGATATTTGGTGAAACCGGATTGCTGCCCTTATAGCATGAATAGAATTTTATAGTCTCCACAAATCATCCACTTATGCTCATCATAACGAATCTTCTGAAGAATCAGGGCCAAATTCTCGTATTTTTCTTGGAGAATAACAGAGTGAGCAATAGGAACTGAAGCGAATGTGTTGCCATTATGAAGAAGAACACCTTTTATGCTGTCTTTTGACGAATCAATGAACAGCCGCCATTCAGCAGGATCATACTTGAGTTTAAACTTTTCCATCACTCCGTATATATCGTTGCAAAATACCAAATCTTCCTCTTTGCTGAAATACTTCAAAAATTGTGTCTCGCGGTTGCGGTACCAATAAAAAGTTGTTCCTGGTGACAATAGATTTTTCTGTTTAAGCCGAGAACCTAGCAGTTGGGCAGCATCTTTTGGGAGTCCTAAATCCCGGCCTAAATCATTCAATTCAGCTTGAGAGAAAAGTTCAGGTTTCAGATCTGGTTCAGTTTCAAACTCGGAAGTACTGGACTCATCGGGAAAAGCCATCTGATGAGTCTCATCATGATCAGAACCGTCCACACAAAAATGATCCAAAGATTTTGGTGGTTCAGGCACAGGTACTTCGTTGCTATGAGGCATAGGCCTAATTGCTGAGGGAAGGTTGGGGTAACTTATTACGTTCTTATTTTTTAAGTTGTATCCCTTCACAATGCAAGAGCAAAAATAGCAGTCACTGCTGTGGTCTCTTTGTTCACGCCACATCATAGGTATTCCGAAACGAAATGCTTGTTTTTTACCTTTCATCCATAAGCGTAGATCTTCCTCACATGTCTTGCACACTTTGTGAGGAGCCCACGGTTTGTCTTGATCGCCCAACTTCAAACCGAAATAGGCGAAATAATACTTTTTTAATAAATGCAGAAATGTTCCTCTGCCGCTTTTTCACGGTATATTCCCCACAAATAAAACAAAAACTGTCCGGAGAGTTGACGCAACCTCTGGCTCTGTGAGCCATCACAAATACACAGCACTGCAAACTACAACTGTAGTGAACCACTTCGGAATAAAGCTGGATTACGACTGAGCAAACAAAAGGTAATAATGAACTTGCAAGAAACTGAAATTTGACAGGAACGTTCATGTCGCAACCACCGTGTTTGAGCGAGCGAATGAGGCGAGGTGAACAGGAAAGAACATGCGCCAGCGCGAGTACTGCATTTAGCCCCCCGCCTCCCAATTGTCCTGTTAATGTATAAAATGAATACAAAACACTCTAAAAAATCATGAGGGAGTGTTTCTAGTTAATTAACCATTACAACCTCTATTTTGGGCCAAGAAAATAAACTGCAGTCGGCTAAAAAGAAATTATGTGAACATTCCTTATATGGGTAAGAAATCTAATTTTGCAAGAAAACGTGACGTGATGGAACATTTTGGCTATTTTTCCTGGATTCAGCACCCCAAAATCTATAGGAATCAGTTGCAAAACTGGAGGCAGTTTTTTGGTAGTGTACCTGTGTTATGTATCATTTATTTTTTGTACTCTTATTTTATGAAAATTTCACATTTTCTGTAATTGATATCATATGTTCTCTCATTATTTCCGATGAAATCTAAAGGCTTTCAGCTCGTTCATCACGATTATTGTACACCTATAGTTGTACACCTATAGTAAAACTTCTTTGCGTTTTATTCAACTTTATCTTTGTTTATTTATTTTAGGTTATTGTTTATGATGTCAAAACGAAAATATTCAGCTGCCCAAGTAAGAGAAATATTGCAATGAGATGCTGACAGTGACGACTCTGAGTCGTCTGATGATGCTGCATATTCAGCAAGCGAAGAAGCATATCAGCCAAGTTCGGGTGATAAATCTGATGATGACAGTCATGATTCAGATGGCGACAGCAGTTGGTCGCCAAGTGAATGTGAGACTGATGTTGAGCTGGTAACATCGCCTGCAGCAAAGAGTCAAGTTACAGGTCGAGACAAAGGTCGAGGCTGTGCTGGACGGGGAAGAAGGCAGGAGTCCTCGGTGTCAGTATCATCTGAGAGGAATCTTAGTTGTGGTCGTAGAGGAGCTAAGAGGTCATCAACTATAAGCACAAATGTTACCATTGAAGCCTATTTATCTAAGGATGCCACATCATGGAACAGGAAACCTATAAAGCAAGCTGCTGGAAGATATGCCAGAGCTAATGTCATGCCCGTACAACAAGGTCCTACAAGGTATTCTTTACGAAATGTTGATGGCCCTCTCGCAGCATTCCACTTGTTCATGAGGAAGAACATATTGAATGAAATCATGATGTGGATGAACAAACAAGGAAGACACATTTATGACGACACCTGGAAAGATTTGACAGACGGAGAATTTCAACGTTTTCTTGGACTTCTGATCCTCTCAGGCGTATACAAGTCACAAAATGAATCCATACTTCAGTTGTGGAACCTTGAAGATGGTTGTTCTGTTTTTTTCGGCAAAAATATGGCCCATAACCGTTTTCAGCAAATTTCTTGTTCTCTCAGATTTGATGATGCAACCAATAGACATTTACAATGAGGCATGGATAAGCTTGCTCCAATCAGACACATTTTTGATACCTGGGAAGCAACTCTTAGTGACGCCTTTGTTCCTGGTGAAAATGTTACCGTGGATGAGCAACTGCTTACATTTCGTGGCCGTGTTCCGTTCAGACAATATATTCCCAGCAAACCTGGGAAATATGACATATAGCTATGGATGTTGTGTGACAGTGCAACGTCATATGTTCTGCATCTTCAAGTATATACAGGAAGGGAACTCGGACAAAACAGGGAACAGAATCAGGGTGAAAGTGTTCTGCTGCAACTCACTGAAGGATTGACGAGATCTGACAGAAATGCTACTGTTGACAATTTCTTCTGCAGTTTATCCCTGTCACGGAAATTGCTAGAAAAACAAATGACACTTTTGGGGACTATTCAAAAGAACAGAAAAGAATTACCTCCAGAATTTGTAACAGCAAAGGGCCGAGAGGTATTCACTTAACTGTTTTCCTTTTGCGATGACGCCACTCTGGTTTCCTATTGCCCAAAGAAAGGAAAAGTGGTTGTTCTTCTGAGCAGTTTGCATGATCAAGAAGAAGTAGATAACACACGTCCAGACAAAAAACCACGCATGATCTTGGACTATAATTCTAGTAAAGGTGGAGTAGATACGGCAGATCAAATGTTGTGCACATATACCACAAAACGAATGAGAAGATGCTGGCCCGTGACAATCTTCTACAACATGTTGGACATCAGTGCTTTGAACGCCTTCATTGTTTAGATGTCACTAAATCCAGAATGGCAGTCCAAGTCAAAGCACAGATGTCGTCTATTCCTCTTGGAATTAGGAAAGCAGCTGCTTCAGAGTAATTGCAGCGAGATTTCTTCCAGCATTGAAGAAGCCACTGATGCTGTTTGCAATGTCGGGATCCCAAAGAAAAGGGCAAGGTGTCACTGCTGTTCCAGAGAAAAAGACAAGAAAAGCAACATAGTTTGCACCTCCTGCAAGCATAATGTTTGCAAAGAACATTCAGAAATTGTCTGTGTCTCATGCAAATGTCTGTAGTACTTTACTCTGTTCATGGCAACTCTTCTTCATGTAATTTTATGATAAAGCATTAAATTTCAAAACATTTAACTTTCATAAAATAAATAATTAATTCGGAATAATATTTTGTCTGTTTAGTTTAAAATTTTCATGGTTAACAATTAAAATTCGTCGTGGGTTCATTTATGACCCCAAAGGTATTCAGTGTGTGCAAAAAATCTCGGTAATTCCATGGTTAATGTATGGATAGTCCAGTTTTCCCATTTAGGCTCTTCAAAATATATGGCTATTAGCAGGAACATTTGTCCTTCCAGTAACAATAAATACAGGGATAACTTTAGGCTAAATGTAAATTATTTTTATTAATGAGATATGCAGCATTATACTATTAAATAATGATTTAATTATTGTTGATTATATAGATTTAAAATCAGTGATAAAGACAAAATACCCTCACATGGCAACTTGACCCCTAGTGGTAGCACCGCAAGACTTCTTTTAGGGTTCAAGAGACACCATTTTGAACTCAGATCAGGGTGGAGCAGGAATGACTCCTGTCCCTTACTCTTAGATCAGGGATTTCTGAGGTTGATCTAGGGAACCTACCAGAGAGGTGGAAGGTCTTCAGTGAGGTTAGGATCTGGAAGTGCCTTCAGGGGAGATGAGGATATCTTTCATGTGGTTGGCGATGACTTTGGAAGGCCACTGGATCTTTGAGGGCTATGGGTCTTGTGGGTGGGTTTAGAGATGCCCTCACGGATCAAGGGGTATCTATCTGGAAGGTTCCCTCTGGCCCCTTTAAGAAAGCTTTCCAGGAGCACCAGGCCACATGTTAATTTTGATCTGGCCTCATTTTTTCCTGGAATAACACAGCCTGAAAAATCAGGGTCTTTTTATTGGTTTGCATATCATCATTTGCTAATATACATCACCTTAAACTAATGTGCTATAATATTGTGCATTATCCCTCTTATTATGCAAAAAAAATAGCATATCTTGAGGTCAATGTTTTAATCTGTGGAATTTCCCACAGATTAGTGGTTTCCTTCATGCACTGCTTAGCTACCCATACATATGATCTGGATGGGTAGCTAAGCAGTAAGGGATAGTAAGGGTGTACATTTGTTTTCAGACAAATGGGAAAATACAACAAAGATATTTTCATTTGTATACCTTTAATTGAAGTAACTGACCACAGAGCCGGAATGAATCAATTTTCATTTATTCACATTTTTTTGGCACCTTTGCAATACAGCCTATGTGCTCCAAATCACTCATTATAGTCATCATTGCTCTATGGACCAGCACGCAATTTTTCTAGCACCAAATGCTTTCCACATAATGTAAGAATTCAAGAAAATCACAGAACTTAACTTGCCATTCATAACATTAGAGTAAGATATTCAGGCAGATGTAAAAAACTGTAATGGTGGCTAAGTGGAACCTGACCACGGCCTCTGGTTTCATTGTATTAAAGTGGCTTTACCAAAAGACTGCCACTGCACACCATAACTTGTGCCAGAAATCAATGGCCAACCAATACCTCCTCTCCTCCATCTAGTACTAAGACCCCCCTTTATCTAGTACTAAGTAAGGGGAGAGAAGGTATTGGGGAGGCATAAAAAAAGTGTTAGAAGCAGAAGAGGGAGTGTTGATGCCCTTGAGATATTGTAGGACCATTGCCACATTAGTGGAGAAAACAAGAAAGCATGATTTTGTATCCCCTTTAGTCTACTAGCTAAGCTAAAGACAGATTTCTTTAAAAAGAGAGAATTAACACATTGTTAATATATCTCTTAGTGAGAGAGAAAGAGTTTCCACTATCGTTCAAACATGCTGTGGCATGCCCAATCCTTATTAAAATGTTCTTTTGATTCTGATACTTGTGCCAGTTATAGTCCTATCTCAAACCTTCCCTTTTTGGGGAACATAATGGAGAAATGTGTTCTAAATAATCCACAAGCTGATGAAGGTGATCATTTTCTCAGACCCTTTTGTATGTCGTTTCAAAGACAAACATGGCAAGGAAACATTTTTGATGTCCCTAACCAAATCCCCCTATCATAAGCTTTAGAAGTAGAGGGCCTTATTTATGATATTGCTGAATTAATGTCATGGCTAGGTCAATTTCCATAAGGAACATCAGGGATCCTAGGCCCAGATTATAAGAGCCCCCATTTACTTTGGTATGGGCTCACTGGTACTCAGAGGCTGCCAGGACTTGAAGCACAAGCCCCAAAGTGTTCTCTGCAGAGAAAGAACAGAAATCAGTCCCAAGACAGTCAAAGAAGGCAGAAGAGACAGAACATTGGGAGAACATGGTCAAGTCCAGCAGGGCAGTGTCACAGAACAGGAACAAACCAAATCAGCAGGCATAAGAGTGGTCAAGTAATCTACAAAGGTCAGAACAGGTGGTTCATAACTGGATGACTAGCAAACATCAGCAGAAATAATAAGGCACTCAGGAATTTACACATAAGACCTATCTGAGGGTCAAGTAGACTGGGAGCTACTGGATCTATATAGGTAAAGAGAGTCAGTGAAGTTATGTTCCTCTAGAACCAATTAAATCAGAGTGCACCAGAGGGCCAATCAAAGTCAGCTGCATCATCAGACTGAGATTAAAATCAGCATAAAAGGAAGAAAGAGGCCACAGCTCACTTTCTATCTGAGGGAGGCTTCCTGGGGGATAAGTATGTGACTTTCTATGTGAGGAAAGCTCCCTTGGTCAGGGTTTGAAAGGATATCTGTCAGAGAAATGACTGAGGAGTTGACTAGGATGAACATCAGAGGCTTTCACCCAGGACCTTTTCTTAGCCTTTTTAGTGAATTAACTATGGTAGTTTGCCCTTCGAATATTGAAAATCCACAATACTCTGAATATCATATTCAGGTCTTCCATTTACAATCACAGGCTCAGGAGCTAAGCCCCTTCTAAATGATGTGTATGCTAATTAATGACGTGTGTGCTAATTAATGACGTGTGTGCTAATTTGACCAGGGACACATGGAATTCATTGAGGATATAGATGGAGCGAGGTAACTTAAAGTATATAGAAACAGGCCCCATACCTCTTTTACTATGTAGGGGCCAATATGTTTAGAGCCAAGATTGGGGAAAGATATCGCTGGTCAACATTGAAATCATTACTGACTTTAAAAGGCCCTAATCTGTAGTATCTTGGTGAGCTGAACATGAATATAACATTAAAACATTTTATTGGCTCTCGTTTTGAAGATATTGCATGCAGTTCATTTTTGACGTTTCACCGTGTAAATTTATCCAGTAGGACATCAACAACATCCCAAATAAGCCTTGAATGATGTAATATTGCATCACATTGCATAATACCAGCATGCACACATCATCCAGAGTTGATTGCATCATTTCCTGATGCAATGCAATACTACTGCCAGACGACTGCTGAAGCCATCTGACGTCAGCAGTGCACTATACGCAGTCGGAAAGGAAAGTAATCTGGTATTCTGTTCCGATATTGAAAGCCTCATGAATGCCTTAAAAATCACTCATGACCCACAAGACTGGAGACTATTTATAGACTCTTCGAAAATGAGTCTGAAGGCTGTGCTTTTGAATAATGGAAACCGTCTTCCATCTTTTCCAGTAGCGCATGCCGTCCACATGAAAGAGACATATGATAACTTAAAGCATCTACTGACTTCCATTAACTATAACAAGTACAGCTGGCACCTCTGTGGTGACTTGAAGGTAGTTGCCCTTTTAATGGGACTGCAGCAGAGATATATAAAATACATGTGTTTCTTATGTGAGTGGGATAGCCGAGCAAGGGATTGGCACTACTTGGGGAAGGAATGGAATCACAGGCAAAATGTAACAGTTGGAGAGAAGAATATCCAGCACACAGCTCTGGTTGAGGCTCACAAAATCCTGCTACCACCCCTTCACATCAAACTAGGTTTGATGAAAAACTCTGTGAAAGCCATGGACTGCACTTTGCCAGCTTTCCGATACCTGCATGAAAAATTCCCTTGACTCAGCGAAGCAAAGATTAAAGAGGGAGCTTTTGTGGGTCCTCAGATTTGAGAGCTCTTCAAAGATGACCGGTTCAACAACTTGCTGCAGGGTTATGCAAAACAAGCATGGAATGCTTTTCACCTAGTGTCAACAAACTTTCTCAGGAATGTTAGGGCAGAAAACTACAAGGAACTAGTAGAAGACATGCTGATGCAGTATCAGAAACTTGGCTGCAATATGTCTCTAAAGATCCATGTCCTTGATTCCCATCTCGATTTCTTTCCTGACAACTGTGGTATGGTTAGTGATGAACAGGGCAAACATTTTCAGCAGGATATCGCAACAATGGAGCAAAGATACCAGGGAAAATGGTCCACTACAATGCTGGCTGACTACTGCTGGACACTCCCCAGAGAAGCTCCCGAACAGCTGTACTAGAGACAGGCAAAAAAAATCTAAGTAGTCTATGACTTGTTTTTTTACAGGTATTAACGAAAGGCCTATTATATTTACTATTGACATGCATTTTGTGATGTAAACATTAATTCTTGTAGATTACCAAAAAACTAGAGCCAACTTTGAAATTTCAATGTTACATTCGTGTTCAGCATATAAAAATTGATAAGAAATGACTATTTTTATTTCAGTAACATGACTTTTGTAAAAATTTGTTGACCAGTGATATTCTAAGTTGAATATTTTACCTTCACGGCAATGCTTTAACTGCTATTATCTCTACGAGGCTCAGCAAAGAGCAGACTGGACAATTTACCAAATCTCCATAAGTTAGTGGATGTTTAGGTACATCATTTGGAAGGGAGGTTTGGAGGAAGGCCTCAATATGCCTCTTGTGTACACAATAGAAAGGGGTGAAGTTTAGTGGATAGGTGTGTGGAATTATTGTGCGCAAATTCTCCCAAAGGAAGCATGTCTGTCCAATTATCTTGGTGGCCAGAAATGTAACAATGCAGAAATTGCTCAAGTTTTACTTGGTCCTCCCAGTTTGACTATTTAACTGATTTCCATTGAGGAAAACAACAACTTTACCACTAATTCTTTGAAAAATGTGCTCCAAACCTTGGATGACACGAGTAGTTTTGGCAGAGATATGAAATTAACTATCTTTCTGAATCTATCCACTACAACCCAGAAAACCATGTTTACCTTGAATGGAAGTAGATATGCAATATAATTCATGGAGATGTGGGACCATGGGCATGAGGGTAAGGGCAGAGGTTGCAGTAACCTAGACATTTGGGAAGAAGAAGCCTTAGATTTGAAAGGAAGCTTGTCTGTACAGGGCTGTGTACATAGTCAGGGTACTTATAAACATCATATTAGTAAAAGCCCTCAGAAAGAGTTAACACCACAGACATTCCATAATGTATTACTCAGCAACAACCTTGCTACTGAAATAACTAGGCTGAACTTTCCTAAAAACAAAGACACTAGGTTTATTATGAAAAAGATAGCGCAGGGAGAAGTTGTTTTTTTCAGTCTCGCAGGCTCTAATTCAGAGATATCATAACTGCAAGTGTTGTCTGGGAATACATGGATGTCTCTTCATGATGACCTAAGAACTGACCTATGACATAGAGACGTAGAGATGCACATTATGAATATACGCGATGCTTGACATAGAACAATAAGGTGAAAATTATGCTGTGTAATAGAATTTTGACCTATAAATAAAATAGCCAGAGTTCATGTCGGTAGAGTGAATAAGGTGCTTGGTTTGCTCTCCCAAAGCTTTGGTGGTTTTTATAATACAAGTGTGTTTTGTGGTTTGTGTTGTTAACTATGCTTGCTCCTTCTCATTGCTCTGAAAGTGGACATCCGTTCCCAAGAACCCAGGTTGATTGCCGGTGAGGGGAGGTGCAGAGTACACTTACAGTTGGTGCCGTGCCTGATACTGATGTCTGCATTTCAGGGCAAGGACAGAGGGTGCCAGAAGATTTATGAGTATTACCAATGATGGGTAATCTTTTAAGTAGACAGGCTCCGTCTCAGATGCATGAATAGCATGATAGAGCTTGGGCTTTAGCGTTTAAGAAAGGTAGCCCTTCTTTTTGTATGCTTCTATTGTATGTATGGGAAGCATGGCTATGTAGCCATTGATTCCATAGCACATTGGGATTCAGTGACTAGAGGTAATGAGAATTTGCAGTTTCCTCTGGAGGGAACTTTCTCTGTAGATAAGGTCCATTACCTGAGATATGAGTTGGCGGTTAAAGGTAAACCATGCAATAGTCATGAATGGATTGTGCTTACATGGTGGGAACGGATGGTACATGAAGAAAAACATAGGAATGAAGTTCAAGATTTTAAACAAAAGTTGTTTATGTTAGGAAATGTAACTAATGACCAGCTGAGCGAGTGTGGGTCACTCGTGCAGCAGAACTAAGAGAAGAAATACTTAAAGAGAAACAGAAGTTAGGGGGAGTAGAATTGTGTATTTTGGATATTTGTAATAAGAATTGAGAGCACGTGTGGACAAAGCAAGGGTTGTACTTGTAATAAGGATCTTAAGAGTGGCAATAGGTCATAGTGTTACTGTTGCAAACAAATTAAGAGTTACTAATGAACTTATTGATAAAATTAAGAGAGATGTGGACAGACATTATGAAACCTATAAAGAGGAGCATGATCAATTATATCATGATCTAGGCTCTATTCAGGAAGCTATGCACCAGCAAAATAGCTCACGTTCTAGCACAGTTAAATCTGAAACTGCTGAGGGAAATGAAATTGTGCTTACTTATCCTTTCCGTTTGTATCCAGCGGGCTTGACAGGTTCTATGCCTGTGCCTGCAAATTGGAGCCCTAAAGAAGTATTTGATTTGGCTAAAACATTTCCTAATTACAGGGATAACCCAGGTAGATTTGTGTCCTTATGGTCTCAAATAATTAACAGTTATAATCCCACTTGGGCAGATCTAGATAATTTGCTTAGAGATGTGTTTTTTAATCCAGCTGATTTTCATAGGGTCACTCATCCAGTTCGTGAAGATAACTGGCAATGGCCACTCACAGACCCTGTGATAGATTTTCAAGAGAAAGACTCAAAGAGATAATTTTGTTTTGAGTAGAGAAAAATTGTTAGAATCCATTAAAGTAGTATGTAAGCCTGTAAAGGATTGGTCGAGGCCAACATCTCTAAGGCAGGATAGGGGTGAATAGGTTACAGATTTTCACACTAGGTGTATGCTAGCTTTTAAGGACTATTCTGGTAAGGCAGAAGAAACACTATCAGGATTCTCTAATATTTTTGTAAACGTCTTGCATCCGAGAATAAAAGAAATTTTGGAGAATTCAATAATAGATTGGCCAGTTAGAACAGCAGATGCAATTCTGGAAGGTGTTCGATACCATGAATTGAAATTTATCAAGGAACAGCAAGAAGAGCAAACCAAGATAGATGCAAAAAGACTAAATTGCTCAATTTACAGATTGATTCTATGCAACCACCCATGGGCAGGGGTAGAGGTAGAAACACAGGGCGAGGTTATGTGAATCCTCAGCGAGGACGTGGACAGTCAAGAGAAATGCGTACTTGCTACACTTGTGGTGGGATTGGGCATTTGCAGCGAGACTGCCCTCAGAATCAGAATCTTGATGTCCAGAAAGCTGATTTCCCTCCTGTAAAAGCTGAATTCACTCCTGTATATCAATGTTTCTCTAGCCCAGAAGATTTTGGAGGAGATACATGGAATGCATGACTATTGTTGAATTTGAATATAACCCCTCAGGGTGAATTGGAAGCTAAGCTGGAAGGATCTAATTTGAAGTTTATTATTGATACTGGAGCTACTATTTCAGCACTATGTTTACAGGATTTGCCTGCCATTTATTATGCTCAGCCAGCTCAAGCACTAACATTGAAGGTAAGATAATTCCTCATCGTAAGCTTGAATTTTTACCTTTGCAGATTGGAGAGACTGTGTATCCTACTAACTTTCTTGTGGGAGACACTTTACCAGTAAATCTTTTAGGTCGGGACTTTTTAGCTTCCACATGAGTGGAAAAACAACTTTCCACTCATCCAGGATAGAGTAGCACATCATGCTACTCTATCCTGGATGAGTGGAAAGTCGTTTTTCCTGCTGAATTCTCTCTCCAAAGTGTCGTCCCCTGCAGATGCCAGTACCATTCATCCTGCTCTTGCAGAACTTCCTTCTACCCTGTGGGCAGTGGCAGGATCCAATGTCGGATCCCTTTCAATTCCGCCTGTGAAGATTACTGTGAAACCTGGAGCCCAGCTTCCCAGACTCAAACAGTATCCACTACCAGCAGCTGCCATCGATGGAATTCGTCCTGTGATTGAAGATCTTCAGAAACAAGGTGTCATCTATTCTACAACTTCACCATGTAATACTCCAATTCTTCCTGTGCTAAAGGCTGACGGTGAGACTTATAGATTTGTTCAAGACCTACGAGCAATAAATAATGTGATTTTGCCAATTTTTCCCTTGGTACCTAATCCACATGATTTATTTATTTATTTATTTAACATTTCTTATATACCACATTTCATGATATCAAGGCGGTTTACATTGAACAAACTGAAATTACACTGAACAGGGCATTATAACTTGGAGATAACTATTTTACAGGAAACATGGGCTATGGAGGGTGATATCTAGACACAGATAACTACAGGGACTACTTGGTTCTCTGTTGTGGATTTGAGTTCTGTTTACTTTTCAGTGAGAATTAGCAAAGAGAATCAATTTTTATTTGCTTTCCAATTTGACAATAAACAATATACTTGGACCACTTTGTGTCAAGGGTACACTGATAGTCCTACGTATTTTGCGCAGGCCCTAAGAACTGCACTGCTTGATGTAAGGCTCGACCATTCCTCTTTAGTTTAGTATGTTGATGATTTGCTTTTATGTTCACCAAATTATGAGATTTGTTTGTCAGATTCCTTGTCTTTATTGTCTCACATTGCTGATTTAGGATTGAAAGTCAATTTGTCAAAACTGAAATTTATATCTCAAAATGTTACTTTCCTGGGTGTTGTCCTAACACCATCTGGTAGTGCAATTACCTCTGCTAGATTGAAACCTATTCTTTCATTGTCTTTCCCAGCAACACCAATATTACTGTGCAGATTCCTGGGTCGGTTAATGTTTTGTATACAATGGCTAGCAAATGTCTCAGATTGCCAGATTATTCTCTGCCATTCAAACTGTATGTGGCTATTTCTGATTCCTCTGCTACTTGTGTGCTTTTACAAGCCTTCTCGACTGGTTGCAAGCCAGTAGGATATTTCTCAAAGTGATTTGATTCAGTGACTCCCACCATGTCTACGTGGTTCAGTAGCTGTTGCTTTTGCAATTGAAATTACTGATTTTCTAGTTTTCTCAACCTCATATTACAGTATCTACTACATCAAAATACAACCCTTCAACACTTCTAGCTCCATTGACAGATCTTGTGGAGGAGGATGGATCTCATAATTGTTTTCAAGCCATTTTGCAGACCAAGAAGCATGGCGAGCTGTCCTCCAAGCAT
Source organism: Ichthyophis bannanicus (assembly GCA_033557465.1). Classification (NCBI taxonomy): domain Eukaryota; kingdom Metazoa; phylum Chordata; class Amphibia; order Gymnophiona; family Ichthyophiidae; genus Ichthyophis; species Ichthyophis bannanicus. Next base: position 255,045,003 of record CM066033.1, read on the forward strand.
CAGCGTCACCAACATTATTGTACTTAACACCATATAACATGACTTTGTTTTCCCTTTCATCTCTCTTACAGCACTATCAAGATATTCCCTTTGGAAATCAGATTATGTGGACTTCGTGGGGTGTGACCTGTGATGCACAGGGCTACTGGAAAAAGGATAAGAACATAAGAACATACTGGATACTGGGTCAGACCAATGTCCATCAAGCCCAGTATCCTGTTTCCAACAGTGGCCAATCTAGGTCATACGTATCTAGCAGTTTCCCCAAAAGACACAGGTTCTGCAATGCTTATACTAGGTCAAGCATTGATACCCTGGGTCCCTTCTTAATAATGGTTTATGGAACTTTCCTCCAGGAACTAGTCCAAACCTTTTTTAAACCCAGCTACACTAACAGCCTTTACTACATCCTCCGGTAACAAATTCCAGAGTTTGATTATACGTTGAGTGAAAAAATATTTTCTTTTATTAGTCTTAAATAGTTTACCCTGTAGCTTCATTGCATGTCCCCTAGTCTTCCTATATTCTGATAACATAAACAGTCGATCTACGTTTACCCGTTCCACTCTGTTCATTAATTTATAGACTTCTATCATATCTCCCCTCAGCTGTCTCTTTTCCAGGTTAAAGAGCCCTAACCTTTTTAGCCTTTATTCATAGGAGTATCCTTCCATCCCCTTTACCATTTTGGTGGCTCTTCTCTGAACCTTTTCTAATAACGCTATATCCTTTTTAAGATACGGCGACCAGAATTGCACACAATATTCAAGGTGCGGTCTCACCATGGAATGGTATAGAGGCATTATAATATCTTTTGTTTTATTTTCCATTCCTTTCCTTATGATACTTAGCATTCTATTTGCTCTCTTGGCTGCTGCTGCACACTGGGCCGAGGGTTTTAACATGTTATCCACAATGACGCCTAAATCTTTTTCCTGGGTGGTGGTTCCGAATGTGGAACCTTGCATCGTGTAACCATAGTTTGGGTTGTTCTTCCCTAGGTGCATAACTTTGCACTTGTCCACATTAAATTTCATCTGCCATTTTGATGCCCAGTCTTCCAATTTATCAAGATCCTCTTGCAATTTTCCACAATCCTCTTGGGTTTTAACAACTTTAAATAGTTTTGTGTCATCTGCAAATTTGATAACCTCACTCGTTATTCCACTTTCCAGGTCATTTATGAATATGTCAAAAAGCAGCGGACCCAGCACAGATCCCTGGGGTACACCACTATTCACCTTTCTCCATTGGGAAAATTGGCCATTTAGCCCAACCCTCTGCTTTCTATCTTTTAACCAGTTCCTGATCCACAGTAATACACTGCCACCTATCCCATGACTCTTTAGTTTTGCCAAAAGTCTCTGATGAGGGACCTTGTCAAAGGTTTTCTGAAAGTCCAGATACACTATATCAACCGACTCACCTTTGTCCACCTGTTTATTCACACTTTCAAAAAACCAACAGATTAGTAAGACAAGATCTTCCTTGTCTAAAGCCACATTGGCTGTCTCCCATTAGGCCATGACTATCTACATGCTGAGTAATTTTATTCTTTATGATGGTTTCTACCATTTTTCCCGGTACTGACGTCAGGCTCACCGGTCTGTAGTTTCCCGGATCACCCCTCAAACCCTTTTTAAAAATTGGTGTTACATTGGCGATCCGCCAATCTTCAGGTATTAGAGATGATTTTAATGATAGTTCACAGATTACTAATAGCAGGTCTGCAATCTCATATTTCAGTTCTTTCAACAACTCTTGGATGTATACCATCCGGCCTAGGTGATTCGCTACTCTTCAGTTTATCTAATAGTTGTAATACATCTTCCCGATGTATCGATATTTCCTTCAATTCTTCCTCACCTTTAAATACCACTTCAGTCATTGGTAACATCCCTACATCTTCCTCAGTAAAGACCGAAGCAAAGAATTCATTCAGTCTCTCCGCTATCCCCTTGTCGCCTCTTAGTGCCCCTTTAACTCCTCTATAATGTAATGATCCAACTGACTCTCTCACAGGTTATTTGCTATGAATATACTTGAAAAAAATCTTTATTTCGCGTTTTTGCTTCCGCAGCAAGCTTCTTCTCAAATTCTCTCTTTGCCTTCTTTATCAATGCCTTGCATTTGACCTGCCAGTGCTTGTGCTGTTTCCAGGTTTCATCGTTTGGCTCTTTTTTCCATTTCCTGAAAGATGCTTTCTTGGCAACAACAGCCTCTCTGACCTCACCTTTAAACCATGCAGGCAGTTTTTTGGACTTCCTTCCACTTTTCTTAAAGCGTGGAATACAGCTGGTCTGGGCTTCCAAGATAGCATTTTTCAACAACACCCAAGCTTAATGTAAGTCTTTAACCTTTGCAACTGCTCCTTTTAGTTTTTTCTTAACTATTTTCCACATTTTATCATAGTCTCCCTTTCGAAAGTTAAAAGGTAGTACTGTGGATTTCCTTACTATCCCTCCTCCACTAATTAAATCAAAGGCAATCATGCTATGATCACTATTGCCAAGTGGCCCCAACACCCTTATCTCTTGCACTAGATCTGGTGTTCCACTAAGGACTAGGTCTAATATGGCTTCCCCTCTCGTCGGTTAATGGACCAGCTGCTCCAAGAAGCAGTCATTTATGTCATCTAGGAACTTTATCTCCCTAGCATGTACTGCCGTGACACTGACCCAGTCGATACCGGGGTAATTGAAATTGCCAATTATTATTACCGCGCTGTAACTTTTGTTAGCTTCCTTGATTTCTTTGAGCATTTCATCATCCATTTGTTCATTCTGGCCAGGTGGTCGATAGTAAACCCCCACCGCCATCACCTTCCCCTTTTTACATGGAATTTCAATCCATAGAGATTCTATAGCAAATTTTTTTTCCTGCAAAACTTTAATCCTTTCTGACTCAATGCCCTCTCTAACATAGAGTGCAACCCCTCCACCAATTTGATCAGCTCTATCATTATGATATAGTTTGTACCCAGGTATCACAGTGTCCCACTGGTTGTCCTCCTTCCACCATGTCTCTGATATTCCAATCACATCTAACCTCTCATTTAGTGCTATATATTCTAACTCTCCCATCTTATTTTTTAGACTTCTAGCATTTGCATAGAAGCATTTTAGAGATTGTATTTTATTCATATTAATTTGGCTATTGGTAGACATGGGTAATTTGGGATCTTTAAGCTCTGTCTGCTCCATACTCGAGGGCATTTCGGCTACTTTACTCTTTTTTGGAACCTCTCTGCTTTTGGTAGTATCCTTCAAGGATACATTCTTCCGAACCATCTGCTCTTGGGCGACTGTCGGCTTTCCCCTATTATCTAGTTTAAAAGCTGCTCTATCTCCTTTTTAAAGGTTAATGCCAGCCGCCTGGTTCCATCCCGGTTAAGGTGAAGCCCATCCCTTCAGAAGAGCCCCTCCTTTCCCCAGAATGTACCCCAGTTCCTAACAAATCCAAACCCCTCATCTCTGCACCATTGTCTCATCCACGCATTGAGACTCCGGAGCTCTGCCTGCCTTTTGGGTTCTGCACGTGGAACGGGAAGCATTTCGGAGAACGCTACCCTGGAAGTTCTGGATTTCAACTTCCTATCTAAAAGCCTAAATTTAGCCTCCAGAACCTCCCTACCACATTTTCCTATGTCATTGGTACCGACATATACCAAGACAGCAGACTCCTCCCCAGCACTATCTAAGACCTTATCTAGGTGGCGTGTGAGGATCATCTGCTCATTTGCCCTGACAGTCTATTGTTTCTACTTGCCCTGTCCCTGTATCATAGGCTTCACCTGTCCGCTATGGCTATGAATCATGCATTTTCGGTTCTCCAGTATCACCTGAAGTTTTTTTTTTCTGTGGCACAGCTTGTCTGCACTGTTTCAAGGCTGGAAGAGTATGGTCAGGTTGGGGTCAGTTATAAGGGTTTCTGCCACCCTTCCCATACCTTCAGGACCATTTTTTTATTTTGCAGCTTGATTTTACAGATCTCCCCTGTGCCAGAGGGGGGAAACAGTATTTGCTAGTGGTCACTTGTCTTTTCTCCGGTTGGGTAGAAGCTTATCCCACTACCAGTATGACTGCTGGGGTCGCCATCAAATTACTGCTCACTCTTCTGATCAGGGTCCGACCTTCGTTGTGAGTGTCTGGGAGGGTATTGAAAATTGGTTTGATATTAAAAGACAATTGCACACTCCTTATCATCCGCAAAGCTATTTAGCACTTCTAAAGCACCACTCACGCAGGTCTGCACAGCTAACCTACAAGAGGTAGCAACATACAAGAGACAGTCCCTGCCCATCAGAGTCATGCTCATCAGAGCTTACAATCTAGTTAGAATAGTACATTAGTTAAAACAGTACAGAGCATTAGTAAGTTCTACGCAAGGTACGGTGTGGTACAGTTTGATCTGTAGTTTGGTCATAAACGTTGAAGGGGGTTAGGGTGAGATGAGGAAGGAGTCAGGATCTGAATGCAATGGTGAAGAGGTGGGTCTTCAACCTGGATTTGAAGAGGGCCAGGGAGGATGCCTGGCGCATAGACACAGGTAGGCTGTTCCAGGTGTAAGGTGCAGAAAGGTGAAAGAAGCGCAGTCGGGAATTCGCGGTGCAGGTGAAGGGCACTGATAGAAGTAATTTGTTAGCGGAGCACAATTTTGAGAGGGGACGTAGGGAGAGATAAGAGGTATTGAGGGGCCATAGAGTGAATGCATTTATAGGTCAGCAGGAGAAGCTTGAATTGGGTGTGGAACTGGACAGGGAGCCAGCGAAGTGACTTGAGAAGAGGAGTAATATGGGCATGGCGAGGCTGGCAGAAGATTAGTCGAGCAGCGTGATTTTGTATAGATTGAAGGGGAAGGAGGTGGCTCACAGGAAGACCAGCGAGGAGTAGGTTGCAGTAATCGAGGCGAGAGGAGATTAAGGAGTGATAAGGGGGTGCGTTCTTTTTCCTGCTACAGTGGAGTTCCTGAATTACCTGCTCATTGGCCCCTGGAGTCCTGCTGAGGCGGTTCTGATTGGAGCGGCTTCCTAAGAGGGCTATTTCAGCTGAGCCCTTCTCGTGGGACAGCGGGGTGCGTTCTTTTTCCTGCTACAGTGGAGTTCCTGAATTACCTGCTCATTGGCCCCTGGAGTCCTGCTGAGGCGGTTCTGATTGGAGCGGCTTCCTAAGAGGGCTATATCAGCTGAGCCCTTCTCGCGGGACGCGAAGCGGGCGCGTCCCGTGGGCGTGCCCGAAGGGGCGTGACTAAAGAGGCAGGCCCTGCCCCTTTGGCGCCCCTTCGGCGACAGTTCGGCATTCGAGGTTCCCTGTTATGGGGAAGAGGAGGAAGCGCTATCCACAACCTGTGCAGCCCAAGGTGGGGAAAGTGGTGGGCCCGATGGACGCCCATGTTTCTGTGGGAGAGGTGCCGCCGGTGTCCGCTCCACCTTGTGAAGGTTCGTTGGAGTTATCAACAGTGAGTACTCCTTCCTCTAACAATGATTCTTGTATTCTGGGGTCTACTCCCCCCAGTACAGAGATTGAGCAATTGCCTGATAAAGCTTTATCTGTCTCAAGTTCACCTAAAAAGGCTCCAGATGAGGAATTGCTTCCGGAGTCTTTTCTACGTATGGCTGAACTATCTCCCCCTCTACCTTCAGTAATAAGTTTTTCTCTCGTCGGTGAGGTGTCGGCCCCACCGGTTGACTTGTCTTTGAAGGATATTTGGTTTGCTACTTCTCGTATTGAGTCGGTGTTGAGTGTGTCTTTGCATAAAATTTCAGATTTCTCTAAAGTGACTGTACAGAAACTGTCCGATTAGGATAAGTATTTGAATGCAGTGGCTCAACGGTTAACAACATTGGTGTGGCTCGTCAGAATATGTTGTCTACTTTTGTGCAGGACTTTAGTGCTTTACACCGCCAAGATGAGATGTTGGAGAATTCTTTGCGATCTAAGAATCTCCGGCTGCTGAATTTTCCACGTACACATTACCTATCCCCATTGATATTATTTCAGAAATATTTAAAGGAGAATTTGTTGATAGCAGATTTTAATACAATTATGGTGTCAAAAATATATTATGTTTTCCCACGTAGTTTAGTTCAGCCACTTGGTGATGAGGTAGAGGTGGTTCCTTCTCAAGCTTCTTCTACTTTAGATGTTTCAGCTTTTATAGAATCAACCTCGGATGATATTTCCTCTCGGGCCACGTTGTTGGTTACCTTATTTTCGGAGATAGATAAAGATAGAACTATGAGAGCTTATTTTAAGAAAAAATCAGAGAAGTTTTGTGGTCAGATAGTTCAGATGTTCCCTGATGTATCCAGGGCCATGCAAGTGCAACGCAAGTCGTTTTTAGACTTGCGTCCACGGGTCTTGGCCCTCGGAGCGGTTTTTCATCTTAAATTCCCATGTAAATGTTTGATACTTCATCAAGGTGAAAGATATGGTTTTTTTGAATCTGCTCAGTTGTTAGATTTCCTAAAAAGCAAGGGTGTATAGGTGATTTACTCCAGGGATCGATGGTAGAGTGAGATTATTATATTTCTTTTTTTTTTTTTTTAGCTTTGATTTTAAATATGGATGCACCCCCTTGAAGTGGTTGCCCACTTTATTTACTTTTGTATTTCAAGTTTGGATGGATTTATTGAGTATTTGTTTGTTGTTTGTTTCTTGTAATGTATGCATAAAACTTTATAAATAAATAATTAAAAAAAAAAAAAAAGGAGTGGATAAGCATTTTGGTAATGTGTTCAGAGAGGAAGGGGCGGATTTTGCTGATGGCCAAGCTCTTGCCAAGTGGAACGGATGAATACGACACTCAAAGGTCATTTACAATCTCTGAAACAGGACTGGGCTACAGATCGGACAGAAGGCCTTCCTTTTGCCCTTATGGCAGTGCATAATTCCTCCCAGCATGCTCGAGGAGGGAAATAGTTACTGGACGTCCAGCTACTTCTCCACATGAATTGGCAGTAATCCCAGATCCTCAACTGTTGCACAGTGATATTTGACTTATTGCTCACGATTGCACTCAGTTCTGTTTGTTTCCCCTTTATTGCAGGTGAATCCTCAACAAGATACTCTTTCAGAGTCATCACATCCAGAAGTGAAGCCAGGGGATTGGGTCCTGATTAAAAATTTGCATCCAAAGACACTTTTGGCTCCCAAGTTCCTAGGTCCATTCCGTGTGCTCCTGGTGGGATACTCAGCTTGTAAAGTGGAAGGACATTCTCGTTGGATACATCTTAAACGGTGTAAAAAGGCTCCGTCACAGGATCCAGAAGGTGGTTCCCTACATCGGTGAATCAAGAGATTGCAACGCAGAGACTCATTCAGATTTGGACAACAGTGATATTGCAGAAAAGACTATCATGATTAAGTGCTTTTTGAATTAACTAATTATGCAAAACATCTTTTCCAGCATCTATACTGCCGATTAGGCTGATAAAATTAGTTTGAGTTAGTGCTTTAGTGATATATAAGCAATGACCTTTTGGCACTTAACCTCTACTTTATGAAGAGATTGGGAATTGGGGGTGGTTATAGTTCCCATGTAAATAGTTCCTTTATTTCAGTAGTGCAATTAGTGCCAGTTCAAGGGAACCAAGTGCATGATTATGAATTGTTACAGTATAATAGTTCTGGATACCCAACCCCTTTGAATGACTCTAGTTCAGGCATAGACATTCCTAACTGGAGTTGCCCCTTATTAGGGTATTACCATCCCTGGGAATGTAATCGATCTGTACGAATTAAAGAGATGAGCATTACTCAGTGGGCTTTGAATAATTGTACACATAATATATCTTGTCCCCACAAGTTGACAATTTGGGAGAGTGGGTTAGTGGCTTTAGAAGGAGATTATTTTGTGTGTGGTAATCTTAACTATACAGAACTTCCCAGAGGTTGGTCAGGTACTTGCTATGTTGCCCAGTTAGATACCCCGTGGTGCTTTTTACCTTACCAAAATATTACTTTATTATTATGAACCCTGAATGATTCTTTAAGAAGAAAAAAGGATGTTTCCCCTCAGGATAAGGCCATAGCAGCTGCACAGCAACTAGTAGACTCTACAAGTCCTTTAACTAAATCTCAGATTGATGTGTTTACGGGTACTGTTTGGCTTTCAACATTTGGAGTAATAGCATCCACAAGAGAACATGGTACCCAGATTATGCATTTACAGGCAGTTGTTGAACTTACAGCCCTGGATCTCACAGAGGCAATTAGTGTGTTACAAGGTGCAGTGGACAAGGTGTCTGCCTATGCAGCCCAGAATTGAAGAAAAATGGAGTGTGTGGATTAATCATTGTTATTCTCTGCTGAATGATGAAGGAAAGGTAGTGAAAGGCCTACTAGATAAGGTTAGAAATTGTACTTTTGTCCCAAGTAGTAGTTATATCAGTTCTTTTTCCTATTTCTTTGATTCTGTTTCTTCTTTCTGGAATTCATTGTCTAAGCTCCTGCAAGGCATATTAGCATCACTGTTTGGTATTTTAGGGTTTCTTATTTTAGGAGCATTGATTCTCTGTTTAGTGTCTGCTTGCTGTAAGAAGTCAGTGGACTCATTGACCCCTAAAATGATGTTACAGATTGACCTAGAGTCTATTTACAATCCTTCTTTAATATCAATGCCTGAGTTTCCTTATCTTTGAAATGATTCTTTGCAGAATAAGAGGAGGGACTGAAAGGAAGCTTGTCTGTACAGGGCTGTGTACACTACTACTACTACTATTACTACTACTATTTAGCACTTATAAAGCGCCACTCACGCAGCGCTGCACAGCTAACCTACAAGAGGTAGCCAACATACAGAGACAGTCCCTGCTCATCAGAGTCCTGCTCATCGGAGTTTACAATCTAGTTAGAAAAGTACAAAGCATTACAGAGCATTAGTCAATTTGGACTGTAGTTTGGTCATAAACGTTGATGGGGGTTAGGGTAAGATGAGGATGGAAGTCAGGATCTGAATGCAACGGTGAAGAGATGGGTCTTCAAACTGGATTTGAAGAGGGCCAGAGAGGGGGCCTGGCGCACAGACGCAGGTAGGCTGTTCCAGGCATATGGTCAGCCAGGTGAAAGGAGCGCAGATGGGAGTTTGCATTGATAGTAGTAGTTTGTTAGCAGAGCGTAAATTCCGAGAAGGGACATAAGGAGAGATGAGAGATAAGAGGTATTGTGGGGCCATGGAGTGTATGCATGTATAGGTCAGTAGGAGAAGTTTGAATTGGATGCGGAATCGGACAGGGAGCCAGTGAAGCGACTTGAGAAGAGGAGTAACGTGGGCATGGCGAGGTTGGCAGAATATTAGTCGAGCAGCGTGATTTTGTATAGACTGAAGGGGAAGGAAGTGGTTCAAGGGGAGACCAGCAAGAAGCAGGTTACAGTAATCGAGGTGAGAGGAGATTAAGGAGTGGATAAGCATTTTGGTAGTGTGTTCAGAGAGGAAGGGGCAGATTTTGCTGATGTTGTAGAGAAAGAAGCGGCAGGTCTTCGCTACATGCTGGATATGAGTGGAGAAGGAGAGAGAGGTATCAAAGATAACCCCCAAATTGCGGGCCGAGGGAACCAGAAGGATAGTGGATCCATCCACATGGACTGAGAGAGGGGGAAGTGGGGGGGAGTAGTTGGGTGGAAAGACAAGGAGTTCAGTCTTGGCAATGTTCAGTTTTAATTGGCGATGAGACATACATGCAGCGATGTCTGCAAGACAGGCAGAGATCTTGGACTGGGTTGCCGGAGAAATATAAGGTGTGGAGAGGTAGATCTGGGAGTCATCAGCTTAGAGATGGTACTCGAAGCCATGGGAGGAGATGAGTGCGCCAAGGCCTTTGGTATAGAGAGAGAAAAGGAGGGGGCCCAGGACAGATCCCTGGGGTACACCTACCTGGAGCGGGATAGGGGAGGAGGAGAAGTCGTCAGAGCATACACTGAATGAGCGATGGGAGAGGTAGGAGGAGAACCAGGACAGTGCGGAGTCTCTGAAGCCAAGCGAGAAGAGGGTGGTGAGGAGAAGGTCATGGTCAACAGTGTCAAAGGCAGCAGAAAGGTCAAGAAGGATGAGGATAGAGTAGAGGTCCTTAGATTTAGCCAGAAATAGGTTGTTGGTGATCTTTGTGAGTGCCGTTTCAGTGGAATTTAGGGGACGGAAGCCGGATTATAGTGGGCCCAGGAGGGCCTGGGAGGTGAGGAAGTCAAGGCAGCAATGTTGGACTGCTCGTTCTAATATTTTGGATGTGAAGGGAAGGAGGGAGATGGGTCGATAGTTAGAAGGGCATGTGGGGTCAAGTGAGGGTTTCTTGAGGAGGGGTGTGACAACAGCATGTTTGAAGTCAATGGGGATAGTTGCAGTGGAGAGTGAAAGGTTGAGGATATGAGTGATGGCGGGGACAATGGTGAAGGAGATGGGATGAAGGAGATGGGTGGGGATAGGGTCTGATGAACAGGTGGTGGGTTTGGAGGAGGAAAGAAGGAGTGTGGTTTCTTCTTCAGAAATCGGAGGGAAGGAGGAGAGGGTGGTAGGGGGAGTAAAGATGGGGAGGAGACTAGGGGAGGAGGGGAGGTAGATGAGGGGATGGGGAATTGGAGGGTAATTTTGTGGATTTTGTCATGGAAGTAGTCGGCTAGGGTTTGAGCAGAAAGGGAGGGCGGGATTGGGGGCGGGGGGGCCTTGAGGAGAGAATTGAGGGTATTAAAGAGACAATGAGGATCAGAGGCAAGGGAGTTGGTCAGATTTACATAGTAATCTTGTTTGGCAAGAGCAAGGGCTGATTGGAAGGAGTCAAGCATAAATTTGATGTGAAGAAGGTCTTCTGTGTAGTAGGATTTGGACCAAACACGCTCGGCAGAACGTGGGCAGGTGCGTAGGTAACGGATCGTGGGTGAAAGCCAGGGTTGGGGAGTAGATCGTTTGACAGGACGTGGAGTGGGAAGGCTGAGCGCTTGGCAAGAGTGTCAAAGGCTGATGATAGTGTAGCATTGTATGAAGATAATGCCTCGTCGACAGACTTGGAGGATAAAATGGAGGAAAGAGATGGAGAAATGGTGGAGGAGAGGGACAGGGGGTCAATGTTGTGAAGGTTTCTAAATAGGTCGGAGGAGACAGGATGAGGTTGGGATGGCGGAAGCTGAAGGGTAAATGTTAGAAGGTGATGGTCAAATGAGGGAAGGACTGAGTTGTGGAAGTTTGAGGGAGAGGAATTGGAGAAGAGTACTAAGTAAAGGCAGTGGCCGTGTAGGTGTGTGGGGGCAGTGGAGCAAGGTTAGAGGTCGAATGAGGAAGTAAGAGCGAGGAACTTAGAGACATGGGGGTCGGAGGGGTTGTCGATATGAATGTTGAAATCACCAAGGATAAGAGTAGAGGAGGAGGGATCCATAAAGGCAGAAAACCAGGAGTCGAAGTCGGTGAGGAAGGTTGATTTGGATTTATTAGGTGGGCGATAAATAATGGCTACTTGGAGGGGAAGTGGTGTAAGGAGGCGAATGGAGTGGATATCGAAAGAGAGGGGGAGTGTGATTGGGGTGGCAGGAGGGGTTGAACTTGGCAAGAGGGAGAGAGTAGGAGGCCAACGCCACCACCGTGACCGGTAGATTGAGGTGTATGGGAGAACTGGTAGCCCCCATAGCAGAGAGAGGCAATGGATGTGGTGTCATCTGGGGGAAGATAAGTCTCGGTCAAGGCAAGAAAGTGTAGGGCATTAGAGATAAAAATATTGTGAATAAAAGGGGGTTTTCTAATGACTGAGCATGCTTTCCATAGAGCGCATGAAAATGGGAGAGCGGAGAGGGATATGGATAAGGTTGGATAAGTTACATGCGGATTTCTTATCAGAGTAGCGTGGGGATCTATTTCTGGTGTAATACCGAGGTTTAGAGGGAGCATGGTGTGGGTGGGTATGTCTGTGTGTGTGTGCTCTCCAAGAGGTACATGAGGGAGGGAAAATGAGGGATAAGTTGGTGGTATTGGGTAGGTTGTGTGAGGGGTTATTATTGGGGGTAGGGTTGGAATTGATATCTATGAATGAGAGATTGTGGGATGAATGAGGGAGGGCGGAAGAAGGGAGGAGTGGAATGTGGATGAGATTCGATAGGGTATGTGAGGAACTTTTTTTAGTATGAGAAAGAAATTGTGGGGGTGGGGGGCAGGGTTAGGATTGATATTACCTGATGAGAGAAGGAGAATTAGAGAGCGAGGTAAGGTGGAGATAGTACGGCGGAAGCGAGGGTGGGGTTGCCTTAAAGAGAGGGGGGCTGGTTGAATGTGGGGGAAGGTGTGAAGAAGCTCAAGAGCAAATGCTAGGCTAGAGGGCAGAATGGAGGGAGAGGTGAGGAAGGTAGAGGGAGTATAGGGGAAGGGGGGAGGGTGATGGTAGGAGGGGAGGCAGTTGGGGAGGATGAGGAAGAGGAGGACAATGAGATGTGGGGCCATGATATCGGGCAGCAGGGACTGAGCAAACAATTGGTAACCGTTCTAGGAGTTCTATGCAGGCAACTAGCAACAGTTCTAGCAGTTCCATGCAGGCAAATGGTAGCAGTTCTAGCAGTTCTATGCAGGCAGATAGTAACAGTTCTAGCAGTTCTGTGCAGGTAAATGGTAGCAGTTTTAGCAGTTCTATGCAGGCAATTGGTAACAGTCTAAGCAAGCTGGGTACAGGCAATTGGTAGCAGTTCTAATAGTTCTATGCAGGTAATTGGTGGCGGTTCTATGCAGGCAATTGGTAGCAGTTCTATGCAGGCAATTGGTAACATTTCTAGACGTTCTATGCAGGCAACTAGCAACAGTTCTAGCAGTTCTATGCAGGTACAGGCAATTGATAGCAGTTCAAATAGTTCTATGCAGGTAATTGGTGGCGGTTCTATGCAGGCAATTGGTAGCAGTTCTATGCAGGCAATTGGTAACAGTTCTAGGAGTTCTATGCAGGCAACTAGCAACAGTTCTAGAAGTTCTATGCAGGTAAATGATAGCAGTTCTAGCAGATCTATGCAGGCAATTGGTAACAGTTCTATGCAAGCAATGAATAACGGATCTATGCAATCACGGGCAGCAGATCAATGTGGTTCTATGCAGGCAGAGGGTAGCAGTTCAATGTAGGCAAAGGGTAACAGTTCTAGCATTTCTAACCAGGCAAATGGTAGCAGTTGTAGGAGTTCTATGCAGGCAACTAGCGACAGTTCTAGCAGTTCTATGCAGGTAAATGATAGCAGTTCTAGCAGATCTATGCAGGCAATTGGTAACAGTTCTAAGCAAGCAATGAATAACGGATCTATGCAATCACGGGCAGCAGATCAATCCAGTTCTATGCAGGCAGAGGGTAGCAGTTCAATGTAGGCAATGGGTAACAGTTCAATGCAGTGGGTAGCAGTTCAATGCAGGCAGTGAGTAGCAGTTCTATGCGAACAATGGGAAACACATTCAAAGCCGATTGTGGGTAGCAAGATCTAGGCAATTAATGGGGAGCAGCAGGGGCTATGCAGGTGTGGGACGCAAGAGCAATAGAGGGGCGCCTGGGGCAGGTTAGCGGTTTGCGCCGATGTCCTTGCTTAAGGGCCACGCCAAAGGGCATCTTAGCACATATAATTTATTATCCATAGCACAATAGTCAATACCGGTCCCACTAATTACCCAGCAACAAACAGTTCACATACTATTTCACAAAGACATCACAAAATGCACCCATTCCTAGCCTTGGCATGTCTACACCTAGCCTCCTTGCTCCCCCTTACATCCCACGCCTTTCACACAAGCACTAACCACATCCCAATACTCCGCAGTGAAGGGAAAAGATGGACGGAGAATCACCAACACCCCCCAAGAGAACCCAAGGACGCACATCACTCACATTTATTACACATCCCACTTCAACATCTCAAGAAGTCACATCTGGACCGTCAGCAACACCATCAAGCCCTAAAGTGTGCACTCATCAACGCAAGGTCAATACGTACAAAATGGCCAATAATTACCGATCTGATCACGACCCATGATCTTGATATCATCATGATCACAGAAACTTGGCTATCAGAATGTGACAACGCAATCATCAACCAGATGATACCCACAGGTTTCTCAGTCCACACATGCCATAGAACCAATCAGAGAGGAGGAGGAACACTCATCCTTGTCAAAACTTGCCTAGGCTTCCAGATGTGCAACTCAACCAGCACAGCCCACCTGGACTCCCTCACCATAACAAATGACACCTGCACGATCAACCTACTCTACCGGGCACCAACACCATCCTCAGAAGATCTTGCAACGATAATGGGCCTCGCTTGCAACTCAAACAAACCGCGATCCCAGAACTGGATCCTAGGTGATTTCAACTTGCCTACGCTACAGGAATCGCAAGCCTCTGCTTTCCTAGAAGCGTTACAAGAACTAGGCTACGATCAGCTAGTCAATAATCCCACCCACGTCAAGGGAAACAAACTTGACCTGATCTTTGCCCCACAGACAGATAAAGATACCACCCAACCAATGCCACCAACCATAACGCCTGTGCCATGGTCTGACCACAGCCTAATCCAATTCCAGATACCTATTAACACACACAATAAAAACTCAAACAAAAACAACACTGTCCACGAAACCTCTTTGAAGCGCTTCCGCCCCTTCAATAAAGAAGAGCTTCGAGAGAAGATCCTCCCACTCCTCAACAACATACCACACGACCTAGATGCATTGGTGTCCACCTGGGATGAGAGCCTCAAGACCATCGCATGTCTACCAGCCACAAATAAAACAACAACAAAGAAACGAGAGCATGCACCATGGTATACCAGAGAACTCCGAGACTCACTCAAGTGCCTGCGCAGGCTCGAGAGAAGATGGCGCCGATCTCACTCTACTGAAGCACAAGATACTTACATCGCTCACCTAAAATCACACCGCGATGAATTAACAAAAAAGCGGAAACAATACCATTCCGACATCTTGAAGCGGTCACTAAACAAGCCACACGATCTCTTCAATATAGTGAAATCTCTCATAAGAGAACCTCCTGCAGACCAGTCACAGATGCCACACCCCCAGGCATACTCCAACTACTTACAGTCAAAAATGATCCAGACTACTACATCTGCAACCAACTACCTACAACTTGAAGTCACCCAGGTTGGTGCAACCTCGAACTCCGCGGAAAACAGCTCTCAGCACAACTTGCCCCAACCATCACCACTATCCGACTTTGAAAAAATATCACGCAGAGAGGTTGAAGACACGATCGCTGCAATCAACCCCACTACTGCACCCAATGACCCATGCCCTGCTTTATGGATAAAAGAGTTACGATGTGACTTAAGCCAATATCTGAGCGAATTAATAAACCAATCTCTTACATCCGGATCGTTTCCACAAAGTCTGAAACAAACATCAATCAGACCACTGCTCAAAAATAACAAGATGGACCCAACGAAAGTGGAATCATACAGACCAATTTCAAGTATCCCTATGCTTGCCAAAGTAATCGAAAAGTTAGTACAGCGCCAAATCCAACAGCATATTGATACTGAAGCCCCACTGGATCCTTCCCAGCAT
The DNA here is from genome assembly GCA_033557465.1 of Ichthyophis bannanicus. Classification (NCBI taxonomy): domain Eukaryota; kingdom Metazoa; phylum Chordata; class Amphibia; order Gymnophiona; family Ichthyophiidae; genus Ichthyophis; species Ichthyophis bannanicus. The sequence goes on from CM066033.1 coordinate 255,060,525, forward strand.
GGGTTCAGAGAAGCACATGGGGTTGAAACCCTCCTCACCAACCTATTTGACCATCTAGTCTCTGGAACTGACAAAATGCATCAAGGATTCGCCCTCATATTCCTCGACATTGCAGCGGCTTTCGACTCGGTGAACCATGAGATCCTCATACAACGCCTCAGCGAGAAAGGAATTCAGGGAACAGCCCTAAAGTGGTGCAAGTCATACCTGACTAATAGATGGCAACATGTAAGGTCAGGCTCCACAACCTCTGAACCATTTTTACAGAACCAGGGTGTACCACAGGGCTCGTCACTATCTGCATTGATGTTTAACATCTACATGCAGCCCATATGTGCCCTAGCACGTTCATTCAAGGTCAACTGTCTAGCCTACGCAGATGACATCCTACTATACATCCCATTCAGGACCAACCATCCAGACCTCTCCCCTCTAACAAGATGTTTTGAGGCAACAGCAGAATGGTTCAGCACACAAAACATGAGAATCAACTACAGTAAAACAGATGTCCTTTTCATCTCAAGAAACCAGGACTTCACCCCTCCACTCTCTTTAAAGGTCGGCAACACAGAGCTGAAAACCAAACCCACAATCCGCTACCTTGGCGTTACACTGGATCAACAACTGGATCTGAAAACCCACATAAGAAACACAGTAAAAACAGTATACATGAAAATAAGGACCCTAAAACATCTCCGACCGCTGCTTGACTTCAGCGACTACCGTTCGATCTATCAGGCATTAATATTACCACATTTCGACTATGCCAACGTAATTCTACACGGTCTCCCTCAAGCAACACTGGCTCCTCTCCAGCTTGCAATGAACACTGCGGCAAGAGTACTAACAGGGGCTTCACGGAGAGAGCACATAACGCCAGTACTGATGAACCTCCATTGGCTACCAGTTCAAGCAAGAATCCGCCACAAAGTTCTAACCTTAACTTTCAAAGCCGCAAACACCCTTACCCCCACAGCCCTCAGCAAGATGATACATAAAGTACCACAGAACAGAAACAGAAGACCCATGATGCAAAACACACTAGAGGTCCCAAAAGTAATAACAAAATGCACAAAAGCAACGACAAATAGGGCCTTTACGATTTACGCACCCAGAGCATGGAACGCTCTCCCCACCTCTATTCGAAACATCACTTACCTAATTGACTTCAGGAAGGCACTAAAGCAGCACCTATTCACCACATACTACCCTGAATCCAGCACTAGTAATCATACATATGCCCCCTCAGACAATCACTCATTGCAATTAAACAATCAGACTCAGCATGAAAAAGGATAATCAACTGATCGCTCAGAAGATACCCACTGAAATGGAATCAGGACCCCCAGTGTAAATAAGATGTAGATATGTTATACAATGTACATAGTTCCCCCCAGTTACTTCCAAGTTGATCTCCTGTTTATTGTAAATACAACTCAGGGTTCCTGTGTTGTATGGTTGATGTTGAATGTAAACCGCTCTGATCTAAAATAGAGCGGTATAGAAGAACTGTTAAATAAATAAATAAATAAATAAATAAATTGGGTCCTGCCTGTATCCCCCAATACTAGCAGTTGCATACCTTAGCACTGCCACCCTACACCTGGGTATATGGTACACAGCTACCAAACGTTGCCCATGATAACTGGCAGATATCAATTCCTACGCTAAGCACATGTTGCTCATTGATCTCCACCATAACAATCATTGTGATGTCTGCGGTGTGCGCTGCAGGTCTGGTCTCTGACAGTGTTTACCACCCTGGGGAGTGACCCCCAACAGTAGTGCGTACCATATCCATGCCTGTACTGTGCCCAGGACTGGTGTGGTGGGTATGGCTGCTAAACCCCTCTATAGTAGCACAATGCTGGCATAGGTGTGGGGGTGGCTGTCTGCCTATCCAGTGTGTGGTGGCTGCAAACACCTTCCACAGCCCACACTGCCAGCAATGTTGCCAGTATTGGGCTGCCAATGTGCATAATGAGGAGCAAGGTATCATGGGTATAGGCCGGACAGGGTGGCCTGGCCAGGGTGCATCTGCACAGGGCATAGGGCACTGACTGGGACATTTTAGTGCCCGGCCACCACCTACACAGACAGGGTGACCTCCGTATGTCCTGCTGAGAGATTACTCTCACCCTGACTGTGCAGTGACCACAGCATGGCTAGGCACCCCCATAGTGCTATATAGTATTTTTCTCATGTGATAGATATGGGTTTCCTTTTGGGGCCCAGTCACTGATTTATCTGCTTGCTGTGTATACTGATATCCCAGTTCTGGGTGCATGCATCTCCACTGGGAGCATGCACTGTGGACTAACTAGCACACTGTTTGCAGCTGGTATTTGTCTTGATGGAGCAGCTTGTGGGGTGCAGTGGCTGATGACCTGCTGCAAGAGAATATCAGATAGTGGTGGGGTGCAGCTTAGCATATCCAGGCCTAATGTCTGTCTGCTATTGTGTTATGGACGTGTACAGAGCTGCATTGACTGCCCTGTAGGGTGTCTTTTCCCCAGCAGGACTGGGGTTGGTGGTCGCCTCTACTGCCACCTTTGCAGGGAGGTGGAATGTGGATCTCTTGATAGGAGACCCTGTTTGCCCTCATCCCTGGAGGAGGGAGGGGGGGTGGTGGTGGTACATAGCCCACCTAGAGGTCCATAGGGGCTACACCTGACTGAAACAGACAGTGATATCCAAGGTGTTTGTGCAAAAACTAACTATCTCACACATTAACACTGCTTTGGACCTCTAGCATGGCCTCTTTCAGCCATGGAAGGTGCCATGGGTGCCTCATTTCACCCTCAGGGTGAGCACAGTACCCGCACAATGTGACGGTGTGTAGCTACTCTGTGCCAGTAAAACACACGGTCAGAACCCCCTACCAGGCCGAGGTGGTGTGTGGGTGCACATGGTCACTTCCCTCTACCGGGCCGAGGTGCTGTGGGGTTGCATTGCACATCTTGTGTTAATCCTTGGATAGCTGATTGGCATGTGCAGTGCATCATGGGTATAGGTAGGCTAACCCTATCCTGGTGACCACAGCAGATTGTCTGTGTGGTGACATGCATGCCCTCTGCAGCCAGCAAGGGGCTTGCTAGGAGCTATAGCCCAATGGTTACTGCACTGCCTCTGAAGTCAGAGGTCATGGGTTCAAACCCACAGTGGGGCTATTTGATAGGGTTGTCCAACACATTATCTTTTTTTAATGTACATATTTTGATGCCAGCAAAAACACCTTCAGCGTACTGTACCCATAAGGTGCCTCTGAGGGTGCTTTATAGGGCGCCCTATAGGGCACCTTATGGTTCCCATCCATATAAGATGCACTATATATTCTCCTGTGACGCAACCTATAGGGTGCCCTACAGGGGACATTTTAGGGTGCTGTGGCGGACAGTGCAATTTATAATGTGCCCTATGGAGTGCCTTATAGGGTGCCTTTTACGGCACCTTCAATTACGGCACGTGAGGGCGTGTTTGCTGGCAGCAATTAATAACATAAATATAAAGTGCTGCAGGGCAAAATATGTACAATGCAAAGCTGATGCCACAGCCAGCCTTATGTATTAGGCACACTGGGGAGTAAACCCATGACCCCTGTATCAGCAGTCAGTGCCTTAACCATTGTGCTCCACCGCTGCTCCTCCTTGCCTGTCAGCGCACCTGTCATTCCTCCTTGCCTGTCATTCCTTAAACTGCACAGTGCTGCCATAAAAAACAGTACACTGACCTTGCGGTACCTCATACGGCACCCTCTAAAGTGCCCTATAAGCAACATTCTAGAGTGCCTTGGCTGACAGTGCACTTTAATATGTGCCTTATAGGGCACCTGATGTTAACACGCTTTGGGAGTGCGTTTGCTAGTAGTGGCAATTAAAATATGACTAAAATGCCTCCTAAAACAATCTGCCCCATAATATGTTATGCCTCAGCCAGCCTTGTTCATTGGGTACTTTGGGGGATTGAGCCCCTAATCCCTGCATTGTTGGTCAGTGTCTTAACCATTGTGCTGTGGCTCTGCTCTTCTTCCTACATATCAGCGCGCCACTTATACCGCCCAGTATTATACTGCCTCCATAGACATCAGCGCGCCGCCTTAGGCCGCCCAGTATTAATATGCCGCTAAAAACATCAGCGCGCTGCCTTAGGCCGCCCAGTATTAATATGCCACCAAAAACATCAGTGTGCTGCACAGTATTTCTGTGACTCATAAATTACTGTCTCAGCCAGCTGTTTTTATTGGGCACTTTGGGGAATTGAACCCCTGATCCCTGCACTGTTGGTCAGTGTCTTAACCATTGCGCTGTGGCTCTGCTCTTTGGCTTGCTCATCAGCGTACCACATATGCCTCCGCGCAGCCATCTGATGAGCTAAGGTGCGGGGCGTACAAGGGTGCCGCGCACCTTAGCGCATCTTTAAATTCCGGCTTTTCTTTTTCAGGACGGAACGCCCACTCCTTATATGGCACCCGCACACTACCGGGGCCCGCACCTTATCGGGGTTTTAGTAAACATACCCCTAGGTTTCTTATGAAAAAGTGCAGGGAGAAGTTGATTTTTCAGTCTCGCAGGCTCTAATTCAGAGATATCATAACTGCAAGTGTTGTCTGGGAATACATGGATGTCTCCTCATGATGACCTATGCTAATAAAAACTGACCTATGACATAGAAACGTAGAGATGCACATTATGAATATACGCAATGCTTGACATTGAACAATAAGGTGAAAATTATGCTGTGTAATAGAATTTTGACTTATAAATAAAATAGCCAGAGCTCATGTCGGTAGAATGAACAAGGTGCTACCTTGGTTTGCTCTCCAAACGTTTTGGTGGTTTTTATAATACAAGTGTGTTTTGTGGTTTGTGTTGTTAACCATAATTGCTCCTTCTCATTGCTCTGAAAGTGGACATCCGTTCCCAAGAACCCAGGTGGATTGCCGGTGAGGGGAGGTGCAGAGTACACTTACAAGCTTAAGCACAGATAATACATGGTAAGACATAATGCTTGTTGTTCTTTTATATAGATAGCCATCAAACTGAGTGGCTTAACATCTGTATCATCTTATCAACCCCAGAATGTCCTGCCTATTTGATGTCATGCATTTCTGACAGCACTGATTAATGTAAGATGTAGGACACATAAAGGCAATGAATGGGAGTGTTAATATGTGCTAACTCCTCAGCCTGTTGTAGTTTTGTAGCTAGTTCCATTGTTAATGGTGCCATGATCTTAGTCTGGAGTATAATGGGACCCTTCTCAAGTGCCTCCAACCTACACATAGAAAAACGTCTAGAGAGGTCATCCATTTTACGATTCTTTCATCCTCGGAAATAGGTAATTACAAAGTTGAATCTGCTAAATAATAATGCTTATCTAGTGAGAGCTTACATAGGACTCTGAGTGGGTTGTATATATTCTCAATTCTTATGGTCAGTATAAGTGGTGTGCAAAAGTCTGGAATCACTTGTGAGTTTTGCGTTTTTCATACTTTCTAACATTTTGTTTTTTAAATTTTGTGTTAGCCCAGCATATTCATGTTCTACCACTTTAAAAGGGATACGTTTGGCTATTAGAGTTGACTTTTTTGCACTCCTTGCTTCCAATTTAAATACTTTACAGACACTGGGAGATAGCTACTGTGATTTTTGTGGATCCTGCGTCAAAACTGGATCGAGATTATCCAATATGCACACGTTATTTCTGACCAATCAGGAGGCTGGTTTATCAAGCAAACAGTGCAGCTATAAAAATGTATGGAAGTTTTGAATTTCATACGCTTTCTGGATCGACCATGAAGATGACTCGGACCCTGACGTTGGAGGAGCATGTTCGTGTGTCCTTTATGAGCGAGGAAGGATTTTCAAGCCATCAGATAGCCAGGAAAGTTGGCTGCAGTCAGAGCGCTGCTGTTAAGATTGTACAGAAGAAAGAAAGAAATGGGTTCAGTGGTGGACAAGCCTCGTTCAGGTCATCCACATGCATCAACATCACGCCAGGACTGCGTACTATGACGCATTTCACTGACTAATCGCAAGTTGACCTCTCCTCAGCTACTTTGAGAGTGGTCAGACAAGAGTGAGGTCAGTGTTAGTTCATCAACAGTTCGTCGCCAGTGCCTGCAGTTTGGTCTCCGGGGCTGCAAAGCACAGAATAAGCCACTGATGACTGACATACAAAGGCGCAACCGGATTGTGTGGGCGAGAAAGCACTCAACCTCATCGACTGAAATGTGGGAAAAGGTGCTATTCAGCAATGAAAGTACCTTCTGCCTGTTTGGTAACCAGGCCCACACCTATGTGAGGAGATTTCCTGGAGAGGAATTCAAGCCTGAGTGTCTTAACCTCACTGTGAAGCATCCTTTGAAGATCATGGTCTGGGGCTGCATGGCTGACAGTGGCGTTGGACGTCTTCACATTGTCAATGGAATGGTCAATGGGGCCAAGTACATCACCATACTGCAAATGTGCATGGTGCCATCAGCACACCTGCTGTTTCCTGGCCAGTTCCTGTTCCAAGATGACAATGCACCCTGCCATCGCTCCAGACAGGTGATCAGCTGGAAGCAGCGGAACAACATCAAGTCAACGGACTAGCCTGCCCTGTCTCCAGATCTGAATCCAATTGAGAATCTGTGGCATAAGGTGGCCTTGGAAATATCCAAGAGGCATCTGACATCAAAGCGTGAGCTGATTGAGTCACTCATTGCAGCCTGGAACCATGTTGTCACCAACGATCGCCTTGTCAGACTGGTTCATTCAATGCCAACAAGGTGCAGTCAGGTGATAAAGAACAAAGGGTGGCCCATCAAATACTGAGCCATCACTGGCACATAAAATTGGCCTTTTTCAAGGCCACATACATTAATTTGAAAGAAACCTGGTGTGCGTCCATAATATTTTAAAGCATACTTACAATAATATATCGTTGGCCAACGATGTACATTACGCGATATTCACAGAAAATCTATCAACAGGACAACTATGGGGAACAAACTCAGAAAATAAGGGCCAAACCAATACTAAAAGTTGGACCTAAAAGCCAAATCTATTACTTATCATGAGATACACAGAAAAAGCCACTGGGAGGAAAAAGAAATTAAGATATAAGGTCATGAAGTTGAAAAAACATCAAATTTACAAGTGATTCCAGACTTTTGCACACCACTGTATCATAACAGGGTGCTGGGCTCTATTGAGGCTTTTTGACAACGTACAGTATAAGTAAAAAACAATCGAGTTTATTGATACACAGATCTGCAAACGCATGTTAAATAGTCAGCAGCAAATATAAATCTAACAGCTCTTTTCAGGAGATGCTGCAATCCCTCAAATGCCCATTTAATTGCCAGAAATTCCCTGTTCCCAATATCATAATCAATCTCTGAAGGAGAGAATTTTCTAGAGAAATATGCAAAGGGATGAAGTTTGGCGGAGGTTTGGTTCCATTCGGATAAAATTGTTCCTACCCTCAACTCCACAATAAAAGACACAAAGGGATTAGGATGAGTTAATACAGGAGATAAAGAGAAGGGTGTCTGGAGATTCTGGAAAGCCTTGACTGCCTCAGGTGACTATTATCAGTGATTATCTCCTTTTTGACTGAAGGCGGCAATGGGTGCAGCTATCATTGAGAATCCTTTAATAAACCGTCTATAACAACTGGCAAATGCTAAAAAGTGTTGCGTCACCTTAAGACTTTGTGGTAAGGCCATTCTATAACAGCCAACACCATGACAGGGTTCATCTCAAGCCCTTTTTCCAATAGGATATATCCCAAAGAAGATATATCATCGGTGACCTCAAACAGGCATTTCTCATTTTTTGGATATAGATGGCTGCCCCTTAAACAAGAAAGGGAAAATAAATAAATATGTCATCCAGATATATGGCAACATATTTTCCTAGAATTTCTCTGAAGATGTAATTACCATAATAAAATCTTAGAAGACAGCAACGGGGGTGTGGGGGGGGGGAGTGTTACACAATCCAAAGGGCTTTACTAAGGGCATGTTTACTAAACATTCCTAACGTGCGGGGCCGCGGTAGTGTGCGTGTGCCATATAAGGAGTGGGCGGTTCAGGCAGAAAGAAGAAAAAAACCCGACCGTACGTGTGCGTGTCGCGCTAATTTGCGGGGCCCACATTAGCGCGTGGGAAGGCTAAGCAGGGCGCTGCTGAGCACATATCAGAACAGAGCTGTAGCACAACGGTGAACACACTAACCAATGGTGCAGGGACCACAGGTTCAATCCCCCATTGTGTGCAACAAAAAGGCCAGCTGAGGCAACACCTTGAATGTGTAAAAGTGGTTCAGGCGGCAAAGTACTTTTGTACGGCATAAGGCAGCACACTGTTCATTTTGTACGGCATAAGGCGGCGCACTGTACTATCTGGGCGGCACAAGGCGGCGCACTGTTCTTTTTGGGCGGCACAAGGCAGCGCACTAATTGTGGGCAGCAGGAGGTGGCGCGCTGATGGGCATAAGGCGGCGTGCTGATGCCAAAGCAAAGGAACACAGCCACAGCACAATGGTTAAGACACTGACCAATGGTGCAGGGACCAGGGGTTCGATCCCTCACAATGCCCAGTGAAAAAGGCTAGCTGAGGCAGTATGTTATATGTTGTGGAGTGCTGTAGGAGGCTTTCTAATTTTATTTTGTGATAACTACTAGCAAACGCACTCTCACAGCATATTAATATAAGGCGGCCCATAAGGCACATGTTACAGTGCACCGTCCGCCAAGGCACCCTAGAATGTCCCCTATAGGGCAGCATGTATGTTGCGACACAGGATAATGTATAGTCCACCCTATATGGCTGGCAACCGTAACCTGCCCTATAGGGCGCCCCATAAAGCACCCTCAGAGGCACCTTATGGGTACAGTACACTGAGGGTGGTATTGCTGGCAGCAACATATGTACAGTAAATTAAAATAAATCTGTGGACACCCCTATCACATAACCCCACTGTGGGTTTGAACCCATGATATCTGACTGCACAGGCAGTGACATAACCATTGGGCTACAGCAGCCCCAGGCTGGCTGCAGATAGCCTGTACGTCACCTCACTGACAGTCTGCTGTTGTGAACCACCCGTACCCATGATGCACTGCACATGCAAATTAGCTGTCCACGATTGAACACAGGATGGGAAATGCACCCCTAAAGCTCCCCGGCCTGGTAGGGGGAAGTGTCCGTGTGCACCCACACAGCACCTCGGCCTGGTAGGGTGTCCTGAGTGGGTGGACAAACGGCAAAGAGTAGCTAAACACCATCACATTGTGCGATTACTGTGCTCACCCTGAGTGTGAGATGTTGCGCCCAGGACCAGGTCCACAACACCAGGCATGCGTAAACATTTTGGTAGATCTCTGTCTGGCTCAGTTAGTGGGGACCCCCAGGTGGATAAGACAGAGCTTCCCCTCAACAGATTCCCCACCCTGATGGCAGTAGAGTGGACCATCAACCCCAGTCCTGCTAGGGAACAGACACCCTACAGGGCAGTCCAAGCAGCTCCACACACATCCATAACACAATATCAGACAGACATTAGGCCTGGATATTCAAAGATGCACCCCACCACTACCTGATATCCACCTGCAGCAAGCCATCAGCCACTGCACCCTGCAAGGCACTCCATCACAACACATATCAGCTGTGAACAGTCTGCTGGCTGGTCCTGATGGACATGCATGCACCCACAACTGGGGTGGCAGCACACACAGACAGATAAGTCCATGAAGAGGCCCCCACAGGACACCCATACATATCACATGGGAGAATCACAATATAGCACTATGGGGGTGCCTAGCCATGCTGCCGTCACTGCACACTCAGGGTGAGAGTGATCCCCCAGCAGCACATACAGAGGTCACCCTGTCTGTGTAGGTGGTGGCCGGGCACTACCATGCCCCTGCCAGTGCCCTATGCCCTGTGCAGCTGCATCCTGGTCAGTCCACTCTGTCTGAGATATACCCATGGTCCCTTGCTACTCATTATGCACATTGGCAGGCCAATACTGGCAACAGTGTTGGCAGTGTGGGCTGTGGAAGGGGCATGCAGCCAACACCCACTGTATAGACAGACACACAATTCCACACCTATGCCATCATGGTGCTACTATTGAGGAGGTAATTAGCCTTGCCCACCAAACCGGTGCTGGGCATGGCAAGGCATGGATATGCTACGCAGTACTGCTGGGGGTCACTCCCCAGGGTGGTAAACACCGTCAGAGGCAAGGACTGGAGCACGCACCGCAAACACCAAACAGATTGTTCGGATGGGGTCAACTAGCAGTGTGTGCGTAACGTATGGATATCTATCTGCCAGTACTCCTAGCAAGCGTCTCAGAGCTGTGTACCGTATACCTCAGGTGTAGGGTTACATTGCTAGGGTATGCAGGTGCTAGTATTGGGAGATGCACGCAGGGTCCAATGTTCTGCCTCTCCAGGAGACATTGGCCAATGGGGCCTGTGGGTGTGGGTGTGGGTGTGTCTGCCCCTGTTGGCTGCTGCTTTACGGCAGAGATTCCCAACTCCAGTCCAGGTGTGCATCACACTGATCGGGTTTACCTGCTGTTCCTCATGAATATGCATGAGCTACATCTACATGCCATGGGGGTGGTGCATAGATATACAGCACAGGCTTTTGTATGAGTGGCAGCATGGACCCTGACTGGTGTGTGGCCCACCAGGACTGCATTTGGGAGATTCTGCTCTAGGTACTGCCCCTGTACATGGTGTCTGTGCTCAGTGGGGTAAAAGATAGACGTAGTACCATTGCATATGTCCTCGCCACGAAAGGTTTGTCCTTACTATCACTGTGTAGCTGTGGAAAAAATATGTGGGAAGGATTGGCGGTAGCCCCAGCTGGGCTTTGAACCTGTGACCTTCTGTTCTTGTATGCACTGTCTGTGTGCACTGCACCACCTTGTAGCCACTGATTGGCTGGATTCCCTGGAACATCCATGCCTGTGGATCTGGCAGGGCCTGTGTGTTGCAGTGGACTGTGCCAGCCTGCACATGGCTTGGCCTCTGTCCTCTGTGGCTAGCTGCCACTGCCCCCTGCACCACATGTACTCGTGCGCCAACATGCTGGCATGAGCTTCTCTCAGAAAAAGCAGATGACCTGATTGCAATGTGGCAGTACGGGACTGCATTTGGGGGACTTGGCTGTAGGTATGCCCATTGTTGTGGTGTGTGTGCGGTGTTGGGTAACATATGGGTGTTTCCCCCATGCTTATGTTCCCTGCAATATAGGGGTGTCTGCTCTATCTTTGTTTAGTGGTGGGTAAAATATATGGACAGGGCTGGCAAGTGCCCCAGCTGGGATTTGAACCTCTGGCCTTCTAGTCCTAGAGGTCATGGCTATGTCCTCTGCACCACACTATGGCCACAGAGACAGTGCAGCCCCTGGAGGTAGTAAACCTGGCAGGATGGAGTCACAAACCCTGCTGTATGCATTTTTACTGTGGGCTCCTTCACCCTGTGTGGTGACAAACGTGCAAATAAAACCCGGGAATGACCACGGAACAAAGGGGGAAAACATATACCCAAGCTGGGCAACAGAAATATTAATGGGCAACCCTAGATAACACTCCCAGGACAGCTCCAGAAAAAGAGAAATGTTTTTTGGACGAGTCTCCGCTCCGTACACCTTTCCATAAATCATTTCCTTTTTTTTGGAGCTTTCCTGGGTGTGTTATCTAGTTTTGCCCATCACTATAACTGTTCCCCAACTGAATTACTATTTTTCATATTTTTGTGGTGGTCATTTTCTATTTATAATTGCACTTTTGTGCTGTGCACATGTATCACACTGCTCACGGTTTGCAGGTTTCCCCGGTTTTGCTGTACATTGCTGACGGAAATGGTTTCTCTTCCCTTTAAATGCATTCTAACGCGAGTGATTCACTCGCGCTATTTTTATTTGGAAATTCAGCCCCGATAATGTGCGGGGCGCCTCTCCCCTCCCCTTCCCCGCCCATTAACCCCTTCTCTCCGCCCCTCCGGGGCCTTCCTCCGCCCTCCGTTAGCCTTTCCACGCCTCTATCGGACATTTGCGGGCACGTACTTGTGCGGCACCCGTTACTGTGACGCGCAAGTGTGCGGGGCTTCATCGCACGTTTGCGGGGCGTTTAAGCACTCTTAAGTACCGCTTTTAGTGCGCTATTTTGCGGCGCGCTAATTAGCGTTTTTTAGTAAACATGCCCCTAAGTTTTTGTAATGTTCATCTCAGGTGTTGAAAGCTGTCTTCCATTCATTTACATCTCTAATATAATTCAAGTTGTATGCTTCCATGAGGTCCAATTTAGTAGAATTTTGGGCACCCTTCACTTGGTCAAACAAGTCTGATAATAAGGGAGGGGATAAGGGAGGGGATAGCAGTTCTTTTATTATAATTTTACTAAGTTACCTGTGGCTGATATAGGGACACAGACCCCATCCCTCTTCCCTACACACAAAAAAAGTACTGTTTCCACTGGCAATGTGGAGAGTTTAATAAACCCTTTCTCGAGACTATCCTCAATAGAGTCCCTCATGGCCTTAGATTCAGCAGGTTCTGATGACAGAGGATATAGATTGCCCTTGGAACCCATTGTATCAGGTAGTAGGTAAATAGGACAATCATAGAGCCTATGAAAGAATAATTTTTCTGCTTCCTTTTTAAAGAAGGTATTTGCCCATTCTGCATAAGAAGATGGCTGACTTTTAATCAGGGTGTGTAATACATGAGGCATAGCAATTCCTACTCCAGGTTACAATATCCCCCAACCTTCAATCAATAGATGGATTATGTGTGTGAAGCCAGGGCAATTCGCTTAAAAAGGATATAATGGATTTAGTAAAGGTACAGAGAAGAGCCACCAAAATGGTAAAGGGGATGGAAGGATACTCCTATGAGGAGAAGCTTAAAGGTTTAGGGCTCTTCGACCTGGAAAAAAGACATCTGAGGGGAGATATGATAGAGGTCTATAAAATAATGAATGGCGTGGAACGGGCAAACGTAGATCAATTGTTTATGCCATCAAAAAGTAGAAAGACTAGGGGACATGCAATGAAGCTGCAATGTAACTCTGAAGCAACAGTGTAAGACTAATAAGAGAAAATATTTTTTAAGATTGTAAACCACCCAGATGCCTTCTGGTGTGGGTGGTATATCAAATTTTAATAAACATAAACATTCAACGCGTAATCAAACTCTGGAAACTACAGGTAACCGGAGGATGCAGTTAGTGTAGCAGGGTTTTAAATATGCTGTTAGTGTAGCAGGGTTTAAAAAAGGTTTGGACAAGTTCCTGGAGGAAAGATCCATAAACCATTATTAAAGAGGACCTGTGAAATCCACTGCTTGTCCCAGTACAATTATGGTGGAACATGGGTGCCTTTTTGGGAAACTGTAGGTACTTGTGACCTGGATTGGCTACTGTTGGAAACAGGAGACTGGGATTGATGGACCTTTAGTCTGACCCAGTATGGCATATCTTAATGTTCTTATGACTTGTGCCTTGAAGTTTGTAACTGAGACAACAGTGGGTTATATGACTAGCCCAAGATCACAAGGAGTGCCACTGGGATTAAAACATAGTTTCCCTGGTTCTTAGCTCACTGCTCCAACTATTTGGTTACTCCTCCAGGCAAATTCCACAGTGGTACAAACATTCCAAGGCATCAGAAGTGGCATGAAAACCCCCATCATACCAAAAGAGAAGCAAAGGGAAACAACAGTGGAATGAAGCTCTGAAGTCCGGCGGCCAGATCGCGGCTCTTCAATGGAGCCGTGGTACCATGGCAACATGACACCATGACACCATGGATGCTGAGGCTCCATTGAAGAGCCTTCACTGAGTTAGCTGGGTGCAGTCCTATATGTGCAGGCCGGACTGAATCGTTGTCCCGGCCTGCACATACAGGACTGGTCACGATTCTGATCCCACGGGGCTAGACGTGCCCCGTGGGATCAGAATCACAATTCTCTCTGTACGTCTGGTTCAGACCGGATATACAGAGGGGATCTACGTCTGGGACTAAATAAGCCTGCTAGTGTCTCGGAATGTAGTTCAACTTGAAACTTCTCAGAAAGAAAATGAGATTTAGTTTATGCCTTTCTCTTTTAAGCAACTCTAATTACAAGTGTATGAAAACCCCTACTGTTAAGTGTCCAAATTTGCTTGCCTGATTTACTTTAATGGACCTGAATGATCCGAATAATTCAGAATCAAAAGCGAGATGAATGGCTGATTGAACCAGAACCAAAACTTTTTTGTGCAGATCCCACTAGGTAACAAAATTGTTGTGAAATTATGCCCCCGGAATGGGGGAATAAACGATAACTATATCTAAATGAGATGTAATTATCTTTTTCTTTGCAAAAACAGGCCAGTGAAATGTTTTTCTCATGACTATTTTCACAAAATTAAAAACACAGGTACACTAAAAAAAATTTTTTTTTAAACTGCCTCTAATGTTCAGCAGGATCATACTTGAGTTTAAACTTTTCCATCACTCCGTATATATCTTTGCAAAATACCAAATCTTCCTCTTTGCTGAATAACTTCAAAAATTGTGTCTCGCGGTTGCGGTACCAATAAAAAGTTGTTCCTGGTGACAATAGATTTTTCTGTTTAAGCCGAGAACCTAGCAGTTGGGCAGCATCTTTTGGGAGTCCTAAATCCCGGACTAAATCATTCAATTCAGCTTGAGAGAAAAGTTCAGGTTTCGGATCTGGTTCAGTTTCAAACTCGGAAGTACTGGACTCATCGGGAAAAGCCATCTGATGAGTCTCATCATGATCAGAACCGTCCACACAAATATGATCCAAAGATTTTGGTGGTTCAGGCACAGGTACTTCCTTGCTATGAGGCATAGGCCTAATTGCTGAGGGAAGGTTGGGGTAACTTATTACGTTCTTATTTTTTAAGTTGTATCCCTTCACAATGCAAGAGCAAAAATAGCAGTCACTGCTGTGGTCTCTTTGTTCATGCCACATCATAGGTATTCCGAAACGAAATGCTTGTTTTTTACCTTTCATCCATAAGCGTAGATCTTCCTCACATGTCTTGCACACTTTGTGAGGAGCCCACGGTTTGTCTTGATCGCCTAACTTCAAACCGAAATAGGCGAAATATACTTTTTTAATAAATGCAGAAATGTTTCTCTGCCGCTTTTTCATGGTATATTCCCCACAAATAAAACAAAAACTGTCCGGAGAGTTGACGCAACCTCTGCCTCTGTGAGCCATCACAAATACACAGCACTGCAAACTACAACTGTAGTGAACCACTTCGGAATAAAGCTGGATTACGACTGAGCAAACAAAAGGTAATAATGAACTTGCAAGAAACTGAAATTTGACAGGAACGTTCATGTCGCAACCACCGTGTTTGAGCGAGCGAGCGAACGAGGTGAGGCGAACAGGAAAGAACATGCGCCAGCGCGAGTACTGGATTTAGCCCCCCGCCTCCGAATTGTCCTGTTAATGTATAAAATGAATACAAAACACTCTAAAATATCATGAGGGAGTGTTTCTAGTTAGTTAACCATTACAACCTCTATTTTGGGCCAAGAAAATAAACTGCAGTCGGCTAAAAAGAAATTATGTGAACATTCCTTATATGGGTAAGAAATCTAATTTTGCAAGAAAACGTGACATGATGAACATTTTGGCTATTTTTCCTTGATTCAGCACCCCAAAATTTATAGGAATCAGTTGCAAAACTGGAGGCAGTTTTTTGGTAGTGTACCTGTGAAATTAATGAGTTGTTTTGCTTGATTTTTGTATTTCAGCAGCTCAATAAATTTAATTTTAAATAGTCTTCAATCCATAACAGATTACACATGAAAACTTACTACTCAGACAAATTTGGAAGTCTATCTGAATTCTAGAGGCAAAGCCCCATTAACAGAATTTCTGCATATTTGCACATTTGTATAAAATCATGAAAACTGAGCCAGTCTGAAAATATATTAGCATGTCCACACTAGGGGGCTTGTTTAAGAAACACTACTGTGTGTTTGGTGCTGCCACAGTGCATTTTATTCCTATGGCCGTGATGGCACTTAACATATAGCAACATCTGTTACTGTTTTGTAACATTTAGTAGGCATGCGCCTCCTATTATAATGTACATGCATGTAAATGAAGGGATATCAAATACAACTGAGGCTTTACTAGGTGCATGATAAATAGCATGGCATGCTCTTTCGTTACACTATTTAGCAGATGTTCACTAAGGTCTGAAGTATGAAAACCTTCCACAAATCCAGTGATACCTATTTAGCTTGTGTACCATTTCCCGAGGAATTTGTTGTCGACTGATGTATTCAATGAGAGATGATCTATGCAACTCAGTACGCAATCTCCTCTTTTGTAATTGCAGAACGGTGTCCCATGTAGTTTCCAAATTGTCTACTGATGAATCTACTCCTGTAGACAGCTGTGCAAACGGTGTCTTTTCTTTTAACAATAATGTGATGTAGTCCTGTGAGAAACTTAATGTCTCTTTCCAAATGTCTCTTTCTAATTCCTCGGGGATTGCGAGTTTATAAGGAGCTCCGGGTACCGTCTATGGATCCCACATTTGTTGAAAAATGGAGCAAAGTATTAAGTAAGTGTTCATTGGATCTAATGATCCTTATCATTGATTCAGCAAAGGAGCAAATCAACAACATGACAGAGGAGATGGACTTGAATTTAGGTTTATTGAAGTCGAAAGTATCGGAGGATAATTTTCTCAAGCGCCAGGAAGCTATTCAGAAACAAATTGACACTTTGCAGCAGGAGGTGATGTTTAAAAAGTCTAAAAAACTGAAGAGAGATGGCGCAGATTATTCCATAGGATACGTTCATCCCTGGATGAATGTCAATCGCAAGCAAAAAAAAGGCAAAAAACAGGTCTATTTTGAAGATACCACTGAAGAAGGTGATAGCTCTGATTCGAGTAGAGCTTCCAAGGAGAGTTTTTTAGAAGAAGGGAGAGATGGAAGAACCAGGAAGAAAAAAGAAGAAGGAAACAGCAGACCTCAAGTTCGTGGGAAACAACGGCCCCAAAGGAAGCGAGAATAGAAAATCTGGTTGTAAACTGTCGTCAGGTGCCCCCAGTGGCCAATGGCTGTAAAGGCACGCTGCGCATTTATATTATTTTAAAGGAGCAATGGCTCTTCAAGGCCCGGTGCAGTTTGGTCCTTGGAGTTTTAGCTCCTTGTAAGAACAGAATTATATAAGCCAAGAGTGAAGGGTAATAAGGCTTTTATTTCCCATTTTACCGCAAGGGTTCACTAAGACATAAGACTATGAAGATAGTCCTTCTTTATAAAGGGTTCCACCAAAATAAGCAGACAAACAATTGTTATAAACTTCACAATTGATTGCAGGGTTTAACTGAGGATTCTTTTACTCCAAAATAAAGTTGAAACAAACAGGCAAACAAACTGTTATGAACTTCACAACTGATTGCAGGAATTCTTTTATATTTACAGTTCTACTATGGACTCACAGCTAGTAGCAACACAAAAGCTCCAATCCATAGACTCCTCTTGAGGGATGGGAATAGTATTCTCACACTCTATTTCCATGGACTCTGCGTCACTGGCTTCTCCCTCTGAATAAGAGCTTTCCCTTGTGGCTACAATTTTACAGGGTCTGTCTTTGTTTCTTTGCCTCCAGTAAGACTGTCCTGTTAAGCCCTTAGGTATAGTTTTGAAAAGCTCTGCTTTGTTCCCTCTTTTCATATACTGAGCGTCTGCTTTATCAGAGCTTCTAGGAGCAAGGCTTTCTTGTAAAAGTAAAGAGCCACTATACCTTGGCTTCCTGCAGCTGCTACACCTGGAGCTTTCTCTCTCACATACTTCTCTCTGGAGACAGGTTTCCTTGTGTAGTGCTTTGCCTTCCTGAAGCCCAGGAAAACCTGGTGAGGATTCCCAACCTCTGTGCTTCTGTGTAAAGGTAGCTTTGTTATAGGAACCTCTCCTTCTGGTACCTTGTAATCCTGATCCAGGGTACTCCGGTGAATGTAGGTTTCTCTCAAAGCATGGCTCCTTGACTTTCTGTGCTCCTCTTTCAGCTGTTATTATTCTTGTCGTGCTGCTTGATCCAGCTACGTTACTTGGGCTGGGAGTGTCACTCCTTCTAGCCAAACTGCTTCTCCTGGCAGTCTCTCTCTGGACTCCGTCTCTCTGTGCTCTGCCCCTCTGAACTCTATTCTTCTGGATACTCTCCGTCTGGATTCTGTCCCTCGGGGCTTGCTCCATGTGGACTCTCTCTTTCTCCACACTCTTCCTTCCTGCTGCCGGCTGAGTTCCCTCCGAATGGATTCCTCCACCACTCCTTGCACCTCTTGCCCAACTTCTGGCTGGCTTTCCTTTATAAAGTCATTTTACCTTTGAAACTCCCGGTCTTGCCTTGAGGTGCAGCTGATTAACACTCATACAATCAGTGGCTGGGCACGTTGACTCAGCCTCTGTAGGCTTACTCCTGCCCCCTCTAGCTGTGCTGCGAGGTAATTGCATCCTCTGCACATCCACAGCTCTATGAAAGACAGGGTTTTTTTCTAAACCTGCACCTTCCGTGGCTCCAGCCTCATGACAAAACATCTCAGGGAAACGATTATCCCGAGAATCTGAGCACCTGCTGAATAAAGGCTTGTCTTTTGTCCCCCAGATTAAGTTTGACGCCTTTCAATTTAGGGTAGATTTTGAAAGTCTGGTGCGTAAATTGCAATTAAAAATTTTTTTTGTTAAATTACCTCTTAAGTCAAATTGGATTCCACCGGGTCCCATCCACCTGGCCATTTTGATTTATAGAGACCTCGTTCTACTGGAGATTGCGAAGTTAGAGAAATCACAACGCTGTAAGAACACTCGATTGTCATGGGAAGAAAAGAATGCACTCAGAGAATTACAAATGAGAACTGACATCGTCATATGATGGGCTGACAAAGGGGGAGCGGTGGTGGTGTTAGACAGGGAATATTATGTGGATGAAGCTCTCCGACAATTGCAAGATGTAACAACTTAAAAAATTTTGCTGGAAGATCCAAGCAACGAGCTTCAAACAACGATCAAGAATTTAGCGACAGAGGCTTTGAGTGAAAAGATAATTTATAAAAAGGAGTTTCAATATTTAACTGTCTCCACCCCATCGCTAGCCAAATTTTATACAGTGCCCAAAATACACAAAAATCTAAATCAGCCCCCAGGGCGCCCTATTGTCTCCACGAGGGGCACATTATTGGAGCCCTTATCAACTTATTTGGACTCCTTTTTGAGACATTTGTTAGTGGATATCCCGTCTTACATACGGGATACCACTCATTTTTTGAACATTTTGGAGAGCCTGGCACAATGGGCATTAGCTGATGAGGTACTTTTAGTATCTATGGACGTTCAGTCGCTCTACACAAGTATTCCCCAAAGAGCGGCTTTCGAAGTAGTTAAGAACGCATTGATTAGTCGGGGAGATTTGTCTGAGGGGCTACTTGAGTTTTTGCTAAAATTGACAGAGTTAGCGTTATACCAGAATTTTCTTCTATTTGAAGGGATTTTATATCATCAGGTATCGGGGGTGGCAATGGGAGCCACATGCGCCCCTTCGGTGGCCAACCTATATATGGGGGATTTTGAGACGAAATGGATGACATCATCCCCTTATGCAGCCTATGTAAAAGCTTGGCATAGGTATATAGACGATATGTTTTTATTATGGCAGGGCACCGAAGTAGGTTTACATTCTTTTTTAATTTGGCTAAATCAATGTGACCATAATATAAAATTCACACATGAGTCCCATAAGCAGACCATCACATATCTAGATATTAGGATCATTAGAGAATCAGATGGTTGGGGCACTTCTGTTTTTCGAAAAAACACGGACCGCAACATGTTCCTCCATTTTAGTAGTGCACATCCTCCCATATTGAAAGCTAGTCTCCCTTTATCTCAGTTTCTTAGATATAGGCTGAAATTGTTCTACAGTAGAGGCTTATAAGAAATTAACAAAACAACTGAAGGCTAATTTTGAGGATAGAGGCTACCCCCGTAGTATAATACATCGAGCGCATTCACGGGCATTATATAACAATAGGGATTTGCTATTGATCCCTAGGGATAGGACTCCAGAGGAGGTGAAGGATAGTGATTTAATCAATTTTATCACAAAGTATTCCCCCTTAAGTGTCGGTATACAAAGGGCCTTGAAGAAGCACAGTCCTATACTGAGTGTGATACCGGGAATGCAAAATAAATCTTTGAGATGTGTTTGGAGGAGAAGTAAGAATCTCAAAGAATATCTTAGCCCAGATGTTTTAAGGCCAATAATAGGACAGAATGAGAAGGAAGAGTGTGAGGGCCATAGGAAGTGTGGAAGTTGCATAGTTTGTGACATCACAAAGGAGGTAGTTGATTTTTCACATAAGGGTGTTCTTTATCGATTGCGGAGCTCAACCACTTGTGAATCTGTTTATGTTGTGTATGCGATTAGTTGCCCTTGCGATCTTCTATATATAGGGAAAACTATACGCCCGTTTAGGATTAGAATGAAAGAACATGAAAGCAGGTTGCTATGTAGGCGAATGGAAGCCCCTATAGTGCAGCATTGCGTGCAATTTGGCCATATTTACGAACAATTGAGATGTTGGTGTATTGAAGCAGTCCATAGGGGCTCCCAGGGAAAATCATGTGATCAGACTTTGCTCATCAGAGAGCAATGGTGGATCTATAAACTGGATTCCGTTCAACCAAAGGGTTTAAATTTGAGTATGGATTGGTCGGTATGCATTTGACTATAGGACAAGAAGAGGAGGGGGGCTCCCCATTGGAGAATTTATTGGGGAGGGTGTGACAGTATGGACAAGCCAAGGAATCATTGGCTGATAGGGTTTTAAAAATGCCGACCCAATAGGAAGTCCGCATGCATGGCGTCTTCAGATGGTTTCCGTAACCTATGATTGGGAGGTTTTTGAAGAGCGGGCAGCAGCATTAGGTAGGTTATTCAATGAAACAATGAATTAACCCAGACATTGGTGCCATCGTTTGTCTGAGACCTGAATTGGATATAGGAATACAGGTTGGATTATTGAACTAGGAGTGAGATATAGAGTGAATAGAGGCGTATTTTTACTAAGAAGTATTCACTCTGAGAAGTGACCACATAGCTATTAGAATATACAGTAGGCTATATTTGTATAGCCTGACAATCTACTTTGGGTCATATCTTGCCAAGAAAATCCAGGGGCTGCTGGGTCACCATGAGTCAACACTGACACGACGACACTTAAAAAAAAACAATTATATTTAGCTCATGTTTTTCCAGTAATAGTTACATTCAGGGACTGCATGTATTTCCCTGTCCCCAGAGGGCTGACAGTTTAAGTTTGTACCTGAGACAATGGAAGGGTAAGTTCCCAAGGCCACAAGGAACAGCAGTAGGATTCAAACCATGAGTTTTCTGGCTTCTAGATTGCTGCTCTTACCACTGGGCTACTCCTCAGTGATATTATGCCATCCATCCTTTCAAATGGTAAGATGGATATGGCAATAACAAACATGGGACTGTTGTAGGGTTGATATGGAAGGACAGACTAGATAGGCCATGTGGTCTTTTTCTGCCATCATGTTTCTGTGTTTCTATGAATAAGGCATTCTAAAGAAATCGTCCAAAACGTGATTATGTGGAAAAACAGAGTTTTATTGATAATCTTATAGCCAACCCTTTCTAAAGGGCATCCAGTGCTTAGAGAAAGTGAATTGTTTCTGCACTGTTATGGCTTATATGATTTGCCATTGTAAATAGTGTTTAAAATCAAGGAGGTGGTATGTTACCTGGGTATTATGCTTGATACAAAATTAACCTTTTATCCACAACTAAAAGCTATTATTAACATATTGCCTTTTATGAAATTGAGGTAATTTCATAGATTAAAATCTTATCTTAATATGGCTGACTTTAGGAGCATTTTACAGAGATATAAATTAAGGAACCCCTTAGCTAATGGAAGTGACAGAGATCTGGTCAGTCAAAGAGACCTAATACGTTTCTCCAGAGAGCAAAACCAACCTAACAGCGTCATGGTTATACCCACTGCTCAAGCACCATAAGCAGAAATTCATGAGTCTGAGTTGAATGTAGCTGAGATATCTATGAAAGCTACTGAAATGAGACCAGAATCCTTTAGTTCAGTGATTCTCAACCCAGTCCTCAGGAGACACCTAGCCAGCCAGGGTTTCAGGATAACATGATGAATATGCATGAAAGATCTATATACAATGGAGGCGATGAATGCAGTGTCTCTCATGCATATTCATTGTGGTTATCCTGAAAAACTGACTGACTAGGTGTGTCCTGAAGACTGGATTGAGAACCACTGCAAGTCTAATTTGATAAGTCATCTGTCAGTCTCCGAGTTTAGTAAAAGCTCTGTACTATATTTTGGTCTAAAATTCTTTTGACATTCATCTAATAAGCTATTAGCATCAATGTATTCCTGCAGTTGAGTCGGAACGATACTCTCAAATGCTTTGCTCGCTATATGAAGACTTGATTTGTCTGATAATTCTTAGCGAGATGCTGAACACTTAGGAGGGTAGGAAAGAAAATGGTTGAACATGGACATTTGGGGATATTTATTTATTTATTACAATTTGTTATATACCGCACTATTCGGCATCAGCGCGGTTTACAAAGAACAAAAAGACCAGAACAACAGGCTGTTCGGCGTTACATATATCAGGAGAATCAACTTGGAAAAACATGGGAGAACTATTTACATAGAATGGACAAATCTGTCAACTAGATAACATGAGCAACTAATTACATAGAATAGATAAATTAGCAAGAGTGCTAGGCTCAAGGAGAAAACTGTAGTTAAATTTGTGGTGGGACTAATAGGTTTCACTTCATACAGGGTAGTATTTGATAAATAGGTTAAATTTAAGAGCCTTTCTGAACTGGGCTAGGTCGGTTATGGCACGGATGTTAGGTGGTAAGGAGTTCCAGCATTTTGGGGCGTAAAGCATGAAAGCTCTGTTCGCTGTTGAAAGGCTACATGTTGTTATGGCCTTTGGAGTTATTAGAGAGTTTAAGGCTACTTGTCTTCTGGATCTGTTTGGTGGTACAGTTTGGATGAGCTCAGTAAGTGAGTTGGCTGATAGACCATTGATGGCTTTATGTGTGAGTATCAATGTCTTGAAAATAAGCCTGCCATGTATAGGTAGCCAATGGAGCTGCTTGAAGATCGGTGTAACATGTTCACTCCTGGACGCTCCTTGTAAGATCCTTGCAGCAGTATTCATGGCAAGCTGTAATGAGCTCAAGGTAGATAGTGGGAGTCCTTGCAGAATAGCATTGGCGAAGTCGAAGTGTGGTAAGATTAATGCTTGGTAGATGGTTCTGAAGTCTTTTGGGTCTAATAAAGAACGTAAGTGCCTGAGTGTGCGTATTTTGAAGTACACAGCTTTTACTATATTGTTTATGTGTGATTTCATATCAAGACGGTGGTCCAGCGTGACTCCGAGGTATCTTATTGTTTCTTTAGTGCATAGATTAGCTCCCTTAACACTTATATGTGATGATGGAATGAAGTTGGTGTCTCTTGTGACGAAGAGAACCTCAGTTTTCTTGTGCTGAATGCGGAGGTTCTATGATAGGAGCCATTCTGAGACTGCATCGAAGCAATTTGTTATGGGCAACAGGTTCATTTGCATTGTGGAAAATGGCATGTAAAGTAGAATATCATCTGCATATATCATATATTTCACATTGAATGATCTGATGATATTGCAGATAGGCTGCATATATATGTTAAACATGAGAGATGATAGCGATGACCCTTGCGAGACGCCTTGTTTTTGATGGAAGAGCTTTGATTCTCCTGTTGCAGATTTTACATATTGCATTCTAGTATCCAGGTAAGATTTACACCAATCAAGTGCTGAGTTGCAGATGCCTTTTTCTTTCAGTCGTCTAAGGAGTATCTCATGATTTACAGAATCAAACGCTGCTGCTATGTCTAAGAAGATTAGCACAACGCCTTGCCGGATGTTGTCTATGCTAGTGAGTATATTATTGAAGAGGGTGGTAAGAAGTGTTTCCACGCCATGATATTCTCTGAAGCCATGTTGAAAATTGTCTAGAGGGGCTGCTGAATCTATGTGGTCTTGGATTTGACGTTGTACCTCTTTCTCAAAAATCTTTGCTAAGAGAGGGATACTAGAGGGATATGAAAGGAAACAAGAGATACTGGGCATGCAGACAGGGGGTATGGCCTTGAGCTGCCCCTGAGGGGGTGCAGAGTGGAAAGTTCACCTTGGATGTCAGATAGCCTTGGGCTGGCCCTGTCAGATACTGTGTATAGAAGAAATGCTTAGAATGTGCCCAAGAATATCCTTAAACTCCTGAAGAATTTCTTGTAAAAATTATTCTTGCCAAGCATAATAATACAAATAGTAAAATGTAATTAAAGATTTTAAGTTTAATCCATTTCTCTGAAGCTCTAGATGTTATCTGATTAAAAGGATTCATTCTGGTTAATTATCTCCTTTTCTTTTGGAAGGACTCCATTGTTGTGTGCCATTTCCAGGATTTTTTAAAGTATTTTTTTATTTTTTGAAAATTAAAATTAATGGTAACTATATCTACCACTTTGCTTTCAGAAAGAGCTTTTATAAAAATTTAATGCCATTGTCATTTCTTAAATTGCTGTCTTTTTATTAAATGCAAACCAAATTAGGTCCTGAGGAAAAATTATTTGAATAAAATGTGATCAGATATATTTCTGGAACTGAAATGAATGCATTGATTGCTGAGATTAGGAATAATACTGGCATCATTTTATCTCTGCTTATTCTCAGTGTCCATACAAATCTAAAAGGCAGATGGGATTCTTTATGATGGTGCTTTGGTTCTGAAATGAATTCTTTAATAGTTGTGATTCATTAACATAAAAGAGACAGAAAATATAAAAAGCTCAGATAAAAGAAGGGAAGGGTGATTTAATCACATATCCACACTAGTACTTTGAGTACTGACAACACAAAACCCAAGCATGAGGTCATTGGGCTGAGCACGGTCTTCTTGGTCCCACAGCCCCCCTCACCTCCACCCCTCTCTCCTTTTCCAAATAAATAAGACCACCGTCCTAGCCCAATCTGTTTGATTAGGAAAAATTGGCCACAGTTTTAATTCATGTACTCTTAATCACAAACCAACAAAGTTTTAAACATAAACAAATTCAACCAGTATCAAGCATGAAATAAATTATATATGGCCTCACCAACTTCAAAGGGTCACGTAGTCTTTGCTCACCTCAGTGATGATAACAGGCATAGCACTGTCCCATCCATATGGCGTCTGGCTACTTCTGTTTCCCACCCACTCCATGATGGAAAGGTGTGCCCAGCTTCTAGCTGCCAATTGCCACTCCATGAAATTAGTTGCTACCCCATGTTATTGCCCCAGCCTGCCCAATTAGTCAGCTGGGGCACTTAACCCTGGGCTTGACCCTACCCTCATAGAGGAGTAGGCCCATTTCTGGCCCAGGCCGCTCCCTGGTGGAATGAAGTACCAAATGATGCCCAGACCCCTGGCTTATTGCTGAGCCCAGATGCCCTATGTACTTGGACTCCTAATCTTCTTGCCAGAGCCCAGGGGCATGATTTGCTGCCAGGACTCTTACGAGCTGCTTCCTAATCCCCTGCATTATTGGTTCAGTCCTGCTGCTGTAACAGATAAGAAAACTCCCCCACATAACTACCCATGGCCAGTTGCTGGGCTTGCCCTCTCCCGCTCTGCTTAAATAGCCCTTTTCTTTGCCCCCTGCTGTTTAGCCTACCTACCTGACAGGCCCCAGAAATCGTTCAGGGTATTGGCATCCTAGGCAAACCTTAAGCCTTATACTCCCCAATTGTCAGAATCTATAGCTTTGAATGTCTTACTCTTCCCCTTCCCCCAAGAAGCTGCCACCCTAAGTGGCTGCCTAGTTTGCCTGGTGGTTGGGCCAGCCCTGCAACAGAAGGAAGACTACCACTTTCCCTCTAGTTGGAAATTTGAATTCCCTACATTCCCATTGGCTTCCCACCCTGGGCTTAAGCTACAGTAGGTTAAGCTGAATTTATCCTAAGCAGGCTGGCCTGCCTTAACCCAAGCATGAGGCTACTGAGCTGGCCAAACCCTTATTGGTCCCCCCCCCCCCCACACACACACTACTCTTTCCTCTACTGAACAGATAAGATCACCTAGCCTAATTCATATGAGTGGGAAAAATTGATCACAGAATTTATTCATGTATTCTTAAACACAAACCAACAGTTCTAAACACAACCAAAATCAAACAATATTAACCATGAAATAAATTATATAATGGCTTCATCAGCTTCAAAGAGTCATGCAGTCCTTGCTCACCTCAATAATGATAACAGACATAGTATTGTCCTGTTCATATGGGGTTTTGGCTACCACTCTTCCACCCGCTCCCTGGTGGAATGAAGTACCAAAGGTCCAACCACCAATCACCACTCTGTGCGATTAGCTGCTACTCAGTGTTACCACCCAAGCCAGCCTCATCCCATCTAGATGGGGTGGGCCCCTAGGCTTCAGACCTATTGATGAGCCCAGATGCTCTGTACCCAGTACCTGAACTCCAGATCTTCTTGCCAAGGCCCAGGGGCCTGATTTTCTGCCTAACTTCTTATGGGCTATTTGCTAATCCCATTAATTACCAGTGATATCCAGGTATGAGGGGGAGGGTCATGCTTCCACATGGCCCCTGACTACCCCACCCATTCTAAAACAGAACTGATTGTTTTATGCAGGCCCGATAAGAATCAGTTATTCCCTGATGCCAAAAGGTGAACTGTATCACCCAGGTACAGCTCCTGTTTCTCCTTGGTAATTCTTCATGCCTGATGACCACATCTCTCCAATGTCCTCACAGAGTTACCTATTTCAATGTTTGGCTTCTTACTTGATTCCTAAATGCCTTTTGGCTTCTTGATATCCCTCCATTTAAGTGTGGAATCACTCTGTTCCACATGATGCCAGACCCTGGCCATTCTACCTTTATGCATGCCAGATAAGAATATAAGAACATAAGATATGCCATACTGGATCAGACCAAGGTCCATCAAGCCCAGTATCCTGTTTCCAACAGTGGCCAATCTAGGTCATACATACCTAGCAGTTTCCCCAAAAGACACAGGTTCCGCAATGCTTGTACTGGGTCAAGCATTGATATCCTGGGTCGCTTCTTAATAATGGTTTATGGACCTTTCCTCCAGGAACTTGTCCAAACCTTTTTTAAACCCAGCTACACTAACAGCCTTTACTACATCCTCCGGTAACAAATTCCAGAGTTTGATTACACGTTGAGTGAAAAAATATTTTCTTTTATTAGTCTTAAATAGTTTACCCTGTAGCTTCATTGCATGTCCCCTAGTCTTTCTATATTCTGATAACGTAAACAATCGATCTATGTTTACCCATTCCACTCCATTCATTAATTTATAGACTTCTATCATATCTCCCCTCAGCCGTCTCTTTTCCAGATTAAAGAGCCCTAACCTTTTTAGCCTTTCTTCATAGGAGTATCCTTCCATCCCCTTTACCATTTTGGTGGCTCTTCTCTGAACCTTTTCTAATAACGCTATTTCCTTTTTAAAATACGGCGACCAGAATTGCACACAATATTCAAGGTGCGATCTCACTATGGAATGATATAGAGGCATTATAATATATTTTGTTTTATTTTCCATTCCTTTCCTTATGATACCTCGCATGCTATTAGCTCTCTTGGCCGCCGCTGCACACTGGGCCAAGGGTTTTAACATGTTATCCACAATGACGCCTAAATCTTTTTCCTGGGTGGTGGTTCCTAATGTGGAACCTTGCATCGTGTAACCATAGTTTGGGTTGTTCTTCCCTAGGTGCATAACTTTGCACTTGTCCACATTAAATTTCATCTGCCATTTTGATGCCCAGTCTTCCAATTTATCAAGATCCTCTTGCAATTTTTCACAATCCTCTTGGGTTTTAACAACTTTAAATAGTTTTGTGTCATCTGCAAATTTGATAACCTCACTCGTTATTCATAAAGATGAGGTCTATGTCTTTAGTGTAAATGAGGTCATTGCCCCCCATATGTATCACTATTCAACCTGGTGTATCCTTGCCTTTAGATCATGCCCCAAAAGCCAGCATGAGTAGCTTGACAAGCCATGTTAAAGCTGCCATTCCTGTGGGGAATCCCAGCTGCTTGCATGCTGCTTGTTCTGACACTCTTTTTCTAGTCCAGTAAACATGAGAATGTCTGATAATCGTATAATGACCCTTCCTCCGCCAGTAATTAAAGATAATTAACACCCTGGTCTTCCTGGACTAACAAACCAGTCCCCTTAAATAACATTTGCCTATTTGTCCATTGCTTTTACTTGTGCCTCTCCCAATCCAGCCTCATGAATCAAGGTAGTTGTCCCTATTGTAAATGCCCCTTGTTGTCCTCTTTTACCCTACACAGCTTAGGGTTGCCAACTGGCTCCAGGTATGCCTGACAGGCTTGATTCAGTCCTGCGTTTACCCCATTGCATGCAGGGACTTGTAGTCTTGCTTTTCTTATGGAATGTCATAGAGAAATCAGAACTATATGATCCGCAGTGCAATGGTATAAACCCAGGACTGGATCAAGCCTGCCAGAAGCATCAGGAGCCAGTTGGCAACCCTAGCACAGCCCCCATCTCCCATACTTTCCTGATGTCTGAACAAGATATCTGCCTCTATGTGTGCAGTGCCTCAGCAGAGCATACCATGCTCCATTCTGTTTTTGCTATATGTGTCAACTGCCCCTTGCCTCTTTGGTCTGTCTTAGACTTCTTTATCCTTATAAGTACACTGTTTTACCCCCATTATATGTCCTCAAACAACAGCCCTGTGCATCTTTGTGTGGGACTGTTATCTTGCTGATACAAAATATACTAAAAAACATTGTTAAAAACTCTGAATTGAACAGCTTGGCCTCACACCTGTCACTAAACTGCTCTGTTGCATGTTGAGTGACACCCTGATGATGTGCAAGCTGACTGGCTATCTAGAGTCTCCTTTTGACAGCTCTAACCTTCTCTATCCTTCCATCATTTTCTTTATAGTGAAGGACATAGTGGGGTCAGTTTCTCTCAACCCGAGGAAGAATGATAACCAGGGCAAAGGAGACCCTGCTTAGACCCAAGATATGCCACTTGTCTTCATCGAAGTAACAAATTTTGCCAACTGGGCAATACTTATTTCTGACCTTTGGATGTACCTTTTCTGAAAAAATGTGTCCATTGCTGCCTGGCCCCTCTCGTATGCCCTCCACTCGCTCAGGGCCAGTGATCTCTGGATCAATGCTAAGGTATCCTTTACCCAAGATCCCAAAGCTGTGCCAGCATACATATCACACGCTCCTCTGCCTCTGGCGCCATGTGCTGAAAATGCACCAACTGAAAATTGGAAAGAGCATCTGCAATCTTGTTCGTCACAAGAAACTCAAGATGTTTCAGGGAATTATATCTGACTCTCTCTCTGGCTTAAAATGTCAATGTGCAACTATTTTGCAAATGCTAGGCTATAAAATGTTAAACACCTATTTAGCTTTTACATAGGCATATTGTGAAGTAATACAAAACTCTACAAAAAAGTCACTCAGTGCCTAGAGCAAATCTGCCATTCCAGCACTAACTTCCAAAACTCGGACCCTACCTTGGAAAAGCAGCACTGTAAATATTGTATTTGGTATTAGATCATCAATACACCTATTCAGTGGTGACGCTGGGGTTTCTGAATTCCGTGCTTCTCTTCCCATTGGCTGCTTATCCTGGGCCTTGACCAGGTTAAGCTGGCTCAGCCTCAAGTAGGCCCTGCCTGTAACAGAAGGTCAGCTATCTAGGGGATTATCTACCTCCTGACACATATTAAAGGAAAGGGAAACAATGGTAATTTTTTAGGCTAGATGTCCCCAAATTTGGGGTGATTGTCCACTGCTGGCCTGGTGATGGCAGGAATGGTGGTGGTGGGAACATATTTCATTGCTGCCATTTGCTGCGGAAATGAAAGAGAGAGACTCACGTGACTCCCAGCTGAAGCTATGAAGCAGCCATCTTTGTGATGAGTACACAATCAAATTCTTCACTGTCACAGATATTATTCTTGGCATATATGTACTAGTAAAGTCTGAGGTAAATTGCTTATCAATATTGATTGATTCAGAGCTTACTATGAGGCCATATATTTTGAAAGTTGTTTATTCAACCTTTTTTTAAACTATGCTTTTTACATAAGTTGAATTTCATTCTTGTTGCTTTTAGTTTTAGATTGGTAGTTCAAGCTATGGTCATGCCGATGCAACTCTATGTAGGTCCTCCAGATATTACTTTGAAACCCCTTTGAAACTGATTCTGTACTGCTGCCTGCTTGTCTATGGGTGTAAAATTCATGATCATATACCTTGATCCTTATTGATCCCCATTGACTTCTAATTTAATATTGTATTGCCTCTAAATTGTTGTCCTTACAGGCCCTTTAACTAAAGCACAGTAACCAGTTAATGTAGGAATCAGTACACACTAATGGTTTACACAGGACTACTGCAACTGTGTTTGAGCTAGCATGATAGCACATTAGCTCTCATAATGAACTGCTTATCGTGTGATGGGATAGGGACTGGGCAAGTTATGAGCTGGGCATGGATAGCACATTTCAGCTATTTGCACAGTGTCACTTTTGCTGTAAGTGCAGGATGCACTTATCATCATCTCATGAGGCCTACTTTATGTTGTTGGCTATTCAGATAGTGGCTGAATATCTGGATAGTGGCTGCTCTCCAGATAGCTTGTGGTGGTCACTGGTGAAAGCAGACAATAGAAACCACAGCCCAGATTCTTCTACTGAAAATTAGGTTTCATTTTACTTGCTGCAGCTGGCATTTTAAAAAATGCTTACCGCCGTGAGTTCAATATTGAACCATTAGTGTTAAAGGTTCTATGATTAGGCTATGTACCACAATTGCAGTGATCTCTTTGTTCAAGCCAACTAAATAGGTTATGCTGCCCCAGTTTTCATGTTATTAGAAAGATTACTACTTTCCAGTTGTAAAAGCTAATAGAATACTTTCCCATGGGATCTTCTCTCAGAATGTGATTTTTTTTGACTGGATTGCTTAGTGCTATTAAAGAATAGTATATGGTATTTTATGGAATTATTAATGTACTTTGTTCAATATTTATATTTTTACTATTTATATTTTCTGCAAGCTGCAAAGAAATGCTGTGATTAGAGGGGGTCTAAATATGATTAAATAAATACAAATAAATACTTCCAGCAATGGCAAGAAGAATCCAAGCCACCATGAGAGAAGCCAAACTGCATAAACATTCACTTGAATACCCCAAACCACCAAAATAGGGGCATAAGAGCATAACCAGTGGAAGGAGAACCTCAAATCAGCAAAAGAGGGCCAAAGGACACTGCATCAGTGGTATGAGTTCCATAAGGAACCATTAAAGGGGTAAAACCTGCATCAACAATGGCGTGAACATCTCAATACACCAGCAGTGGGAGAAAAGCTGGAACTCTTCAAAGAACTGAGGACCTCACTCACTGAGGAAAAACAGGTATCTCTTCTTATGACAATTGTTGTTAGGAGACAAAAAACATCTATGTTCTAGGAATGGGACAAACTAGCACCACAATGGCAAGAATACCCCAAGGCTAGGGATGCGCATTTGTTAGGTAGCTTTGATTCCTTGTCATGCTAGAAAAACATTAGGACACGCAAAATCAATTTAACTGACACTAATCTATGAATGCATTTGCATGCATTAAGAAATTCTAAAGCAAATAGGCGAAATGAACGAAAAACAATTAAAAAAAATCAAGAGAATTTCCAAAAATTTTAAAAATATAAATTTTTTGGAGCTGTGCACTGGGCAAGCGGCAAAGCAGTCTAAACATATTCATGTCTTCAGTGGTTCTTCTGGTATCTTTCCAATTTTTCTGTTATCACTTGATTCTGGTTGTAGATGTTCCTATTTTAAAATTGCTTTTATATAATTTTATAAACTGTCTTAAAAGATCTTTCAGATTTTGCAGATTTTAAAGAAACAAACTACTAAGACACTATTATAGGGATAAAGTAGTCCCAACAGTGGCATGAAGATGGCAGAGTGTGGGACACTAGTAGAGGGGCAAAGCAGCAATAACAGAGGAAGGAACATCCTGGGATCCAATGAGAGGAGCAAGCATCCCAGGCAAAGGCATGAACACCCTAAGACATTGGAAGAGGTGCGAAACAGCTCTAAAAGAGGCATGAAGATGCCAGGCAACCATAAGCAGCACCAACAATGGTAGCAATACCCCAAGCCTCCATAGAGGGCCAAGAAGCACCATGAATACTCAGCTCTATAGGGTACCCCTACCGTGCGGATATGAACACATGCTGCTCTGGCAGCATAGCACACACCCCACTTCTTCCCTCCCCAGACCTGGACATATGCCACAGCTGCAGCACACACATAAACACACAACTAACAACCCCACCACACTACCCTCATTCTACATACACATACAAATGCTATCCTTCTATCAAGCTGTACCACTACACACACACACACACACTCTCTCTCTCAAGAAAGACCCGAATATATACACGGCCATAAATAGCAGGGATGGACGTCCCAACAGGATGTCCATCCTCGCTATTCGTACCTTCACCCAGCCTGAATAGCTTCCCCGCCGGTTGTGTGGGGAAGTTAGACAGGGGTGGGGAAGGAGCTGTTCGGGGGCAGAGTCTGGGCTGTCGCTGGCCTTGGATGTACAGGGTCAATTCTAATGTCGGCCCTGTATGTCCAGGGCTGGAGACTTATATGGGGAAATTATTCCACCTCCGAGGTGGAATAACTTCTCTGAATGTCATTTTGTGGCGGGCCCAGGGCTTGAAGTGGGCAGGGGGGCCTAAAGGCAGTCCCTGCAGTCCGACCATGGCCTTTGGTTGTCACTTGATGCCATGGTGCCGCGGCTCCATTGAGGAGCCTTGACTGAGTTAGTCGGGGACATACTGCACATGCAGACCAGACAGAATCGCAGTCCCAGCCTGCACGTTCAGGACTGTTCGTGATTCTGATCCTGATTCCACGGGGCTAGAAGTGCCCCGTGGGATCAGGATCACGATCCCCTCTGTACATCCAGTTCAGACCAGATGTACAGAGGGGATCGACGTCCGGGACGGAATCGGGCCCATGGAAGGGAATTTTACAAGATCCATCCAAGTGCAATCTGGAACATCTAAGCCAGAAGGACTGAAAAAAATGCAGGCATATCCAGGTGCCAATGTGATTTCACAAATCTGGACATGCCAGATAGGGACGTATGCAGGGGAATCTACTTTGAGATAAAAAAAAATCAAAATTATCAATGTAAACTCCTTCCCCCAACATGTGGACTACATAGAGCCATATTTGATTGTGAATTTCTTTTTGTGATTTCATTCTTAATGTTCTTTTATGTACTCTATTTTCTAATTGCAAGATTTTTCTTGTGGTTTTTGTTAAAACATTGCATAAATAAATATAAAAAAAAAATTATCAATGTTCCCCATGCAACAACCTATGGACACACATGCTATGAATTACCACCCATATACATCTCCTCCTGCACTGCTCCCTCCCTTACCCCTACCACTACCTCCTCCCCTCCCCCCCTCCCCCAGTACTAACTGCTAAAATGTTAAAAACCATAGGCTATAGTTCTCATTTGTGTTAATGCTGTTCAATGCTGCTAAGTATCTAAAAGTTCTATATAAACTAGTTAAATCCCTGTTCCCTGTAAATCGCCTTGATTCCCAGATAAGGCGGTATAAAAAAAAAACAGATAAATAAATAAATAATGAACATTACCAAATTTAAGTTACAATATAAACCGCTTTGACTGAAATGATAAAGCAGTATAAACAAGCCTGTTAAATAAATAAGCATCCCCAGAAACATGTTTCAAAAGCCAAAGCTCTAGGATAGTATAATGGTTGGATTGGGGCTAGGATAATTTAGGGTTCAAATCCTGCTGCTGTAGTTGAGATTATGTGGAATACCAGGGGTGATAGAGTGTTTTACTTTCTAAGCACTCTAGATATTTTTCAGCTAAAATGAGCACTTTCAGCTGCTTTTTCATCGCTATGAGCGCCTCGGAGGTGGTCTAAAGTTAGACGTGACACCAGATGTCCATGACATTGCTGTAATCAGTTGGAGACATCCTGATCTACCTCCAGTTGGCCTGGGAACTCCCTAGCCATACCTCCTCCACATCCCCATTCGGATTTGGATGTCTTCATGCTGGGGACATTCCCAGAGCCGGCTTCTAAAATGGCTCTGAAGATGTCTCTGTGCTTTGGACATCTCTATGCTCGTTTTCAGATGTCCAAAGCAGGAAGAGGGCTTCTAAAATTGCACCCAAGATGCCTCAAAAGGCCCCGGATCCACTGCTGTTTTAGTGAGACACGCTTAACATGTGTGCTTCACATCCAGTCCCACCGCAGGTATGAGTTTACAAATGGAGGAAAGGGAGACACACCATTTTATCACATTGTTGGTGTGCATTTTTCGGATTGTTTCTAGTGAGTACTATGAGGAAATGTTCCAGTTCTTCTGTATACCCACTGATGGGAGAAGGATTTCTTTGGATGCCGAGTATATGCATGTTCAAAGAGAAAAAGGGAGAGCCATTATTAGAACTAATTTTATTGTGATATTATAAACTGTGCTGTGGTCCTTGCTTGTTCTCTTTGCTCCTTTTTCTGCAAACACCATGCATCTCCTTTTTTATTTCTACATTTAATACCATAATGGTCCAGTATGCCGTGTCAGATATGTTTTAAATTAGATTCCCAGGCTACATAATGAAATGTATGATTTCTACTGTGTATAAACGGCTTTCTTTATTCTTCAGACAAGCACCTGACCGGTGTTGTGAGTGAGAGGAACCGTGGTTCTGTAACTAAGAGCTCTAAGGAGGCCCTCCATTTTGCATGTATAGTGGTGGTGGTGGTGGTGGTGGTGGTGGGGTGGAGGGAATTCTCAGATTTTCAGCAAGTCTCTGCTCAAGTTTGGAAGCTGAAAATGCCAGCATAACTGCACACAGAGAACTATATCTACATTCAGAGTTGAACGCAGGGTGGGCAATATAACACCAATTTTGTAAAAGGATTCCAGGAGTAATCTGAAAAACAATAGACCAGTGATCCAAATGTCATTGCAAGGCAAAATGGTAGAAGTCATTTTCTATATAAATAAAAACGTAAATGTCTGTTTGTTCAAAACCTCAAATCTCCAAAAGTTCTTCACCGATTGCTTTGAAAGTTTGACACAGCGTTGCATTCCAATACGTGCGTGTTTTTAACCTACTATTATATATATGTCACACCTGTGACAGGTAAAAACATGATAAAAACATGTTTCTTTGTGGACAAACAGCGGCATCTGTTGGACGTAAAAGCAACACATGCTATAGTACACATTGTACGATGCACATGCAATTGAGCTGCTTTAGTTCATCCAAATAATGCCTCGCAGAAGATCAAACTTAGGTCATCGTACTCGCCGAACGGACACAGTGCGAAGAGTAATTGCAAATCAAACCGAGGAAGAACAGGCATCAGCGAATGAGCGAAACAGACAAAGAATGGCTCAAATACGTGCCGAGGAAGCAGAAGAGTGATGTGCAGCCAGACTTCAGGATGCACGGTTGCGAGCACAGAGATCGCGCTCTGCAGCTTCAGATCTGATTCATTCTCAACACAAAGAATGCGACAGAAAGAGTGGCTGAAAGACATCAACGAGAAACAGCAGATCAGCGTCAAACACGACTCCGTGCTCAGCAATCACGCGATTACAATTGCCTTGCATTCTGGTACAACCCAGCTGATGATTATAGTTTGAGCCGGCATGTTCTCATCGGCACTATGACTGAAGTATGTCCTTATTGCAAGGCTCTGAAATTTAATGGAGCAACGAAAGGCATGTGTTGCGCCGACGGAAAAATTAAACTGCCTCAACTGGAAGAAACGTCAGAACTATTGAAAACTTTGCTTGCCGGATATAACGCTGGCGTCCCAATTATCATGTTGCGAAATATTAACCAGCCAAAGCTTTGCAACGGCACGCGGCTTGCAGTAAAAACATTGATGAGCAACGTCGTACAAGCAACAATCTTGACAGGACCTTTCAAAGGTGAAGATGTCCTCATTCCTCACATTCCTATGATTCCAACGGATATGCCATTTCAATTTAAGAGATTACAATTCCCAATTCGATTGGCATTTGCAATCACCATCAACAAAGCTCAGGGTCAATCTTTAGAAATCTGTGGTTTAGATCTCCACATGGATTGCTTCTCTCATGGACAATTATATGTTGCGTGTTCTAGAGTCGGCAAACCAAGCAATCTCTATCTGCACAGACAATGGAACAACAAAAAACATTGTATACCCACAAGCATTGTGAAATTAAACATATTACAAAGGTGCGTTCTCTCTTTTCTTTCTTTTCCATTTAACCAGACTCAGCCACAGCAACGCGTGGCCGGGTACAGCTAGTACAGAATAAAATTACTAAACATAACAACATAAGAAATGCCATACTGGGTCAAACCAAGGTCCATCAAGCCCAGTATCCTGTTTCCAACAGTGGCCAATCCAAGACACAATTACCTGGCAGGTTCCCAAAAAGGTACACAGGTTCCACAATGCTCATCCCCGAGTAAGCAGTGGATTTCCTGGGTCCTCTTTAATAATGATTATGGACCTTTCCTCCAGTAATTTGTCCAAACATTTTTTAAACCCAGCTACACTAACAGCCTTTACTACATCTTCTGAAAACAAATTCCAGAGTTTGACTATGCATTGAGTGAAAAAAATATATTTTTTTATGTCTTAATTGGGTTACATTGTAGCTTCATTGTGTGTCCCCTGGTATTTCTACTTTTTGATGGCATAAACAACTGATCTAGGCTTACCTGTTCCACTCCAGTAATTAATTTATAGACCTCTATCATATCCTCAAGAAATCAGATGACACATTGCTCTTGGCAGAATGGCTATGAAGGACCTAGATAAGATTCTAAAGAGCAGAGATGTCTCTCTCCATACAAAGATTCGACTTGTTCGAGCCATGGTATTTTCAATAACATCATATGGATGTGAAAGCTGGACAGTGAAAAAGATAGACAGGAAGAAAATTGATGCCTTTGAATTATGGTGCTGGCAGCGAATACTGTGTATACCATTGACTGCCTGAAGAACAAACCAGTCGGTTCTAGAGGAGATCAAACCTAAGCTTTCTTTAGAAGCTTAGATGACAAGACTTCGACATTCATACTTTGGACACATCATGCAACGAGAGAGATCATTAGAGAAAGACATCATGTTTGGCAAGATGGAAGGTCAACGCAAAAGAGGAAGGCCAGCAATGAGATGGACCGATACAATAACAGCAGCTACGGCTACCAGTCTGTCAACAATGCGCTGCCTGACTGAAGACTGAACACAATTTAGGATAGCTATCCAGAGGGTCGCCATGAGTCGACTCCAACTCAACGGCACTTAACAACAGCATCATATCCTCTTTCAGCCATCTATTTTCCAAGTTGAAGAGTCCTAACCTTTTAAGCCTTTCCTCATTGGGGTATCCTTCCATCCCCGTTACCATTTTGGTGGCTCATCTCTGTACCTGTTCTAATTCTCCTATATCCTTTTTAAGATATGGAGATCAGAATTGCACACTATATTCAAGGTGCGGTCGCACCATGTAACGATACAGGGGCGTTATAATATCCTTTGTTTTATTCTCTATTCCTTTCTTTTTAATTCCTAGCATTCTATTTGCTTTCTTGGCTGCCGCTGCACAGTGGGTGGAGGGTTTCAATATATTATCCATGAAGTTGCCTAAATCTTTTTCCTGGGTGGTGGTTCCTAATGCATCGTGTAACCATAGTTTGGGTTGTTCTTTTCTAGGTGCATAACTTTGCACTTCTCCACATTAAATTTCATCTGCCATCTTCCAATTTAGCACTATCCTCTTCCGTTTTTAACAGCTTTAAATAATTTTGTGTCATCTGCAAATTTGATCACCTCAATTGTTATTCCTATTTTCAGGTCATTTATGAATATGTTAAAAAGCTGTGGGGCCAGCACAGATCCCTGGGATACTCCACTATTAAACTTTCTCCATTGAGAAAATTGGCCATTTAGCTCTACTCTCTGCTTTCTATCTTTTTACCAGTTCCTGATCCACAATAGTACACTGCTTCCTATCCCATGACTTTTTAATTTTGCCCGATTCTGACATCAGGCTCACTGGTCTGTAGTTTCCTGGATCACTCCTGGAAATCTTTTTAAAAACTGGTGTTAAATTGGCCATTTTCCAATCTTCCGATACTTCAGATGATTTTAAGTATAGTTCACAGATTACTAATAGTAGGTCTACAATCTCATATTTCAGTTCTCGTATTTCAGTTCTTTCAACACCCTTGAATGCATACTATCTGGTCCAGCTGATTTGCTACTCTTCAGTACATCAAACAATTATAATACCATCTTCCCAGTTTATTGATATTTCTTTTAATGTTTTTGATACATTGCTTTTAATATCATTTCATGCATGAGTAACTTCCCTACATCTTCTTCAGTAAATACTTAAGCAAAGAATTCATTCAGTCTCTCTGTTATGGCCTTGTCCTCCCTTAGCGCAACTTTTACCCCTCTATCATCTAACAGTCCAACTAACTCTCTCACAGTTTTTTTTGCCACTAATGTACTTGAAAAAGTTAATATTATACATTTTTGCTTCCACTGCAAGCTTTTTTCAAATTCTTTCCTTGCCTGCCTTATCAATGCCTTGCATCTAACTTGCCAGTGCTTAAATTGTTTCCTGTTTTCATCATTTGCCTCCTTTATCCATTTCCTGAAAGATACTTTTTTGGCTACAATGGCTTTTCTGATCTTGCCTTTAAACCATGATAGCAGTTTTTTGGCCTTCCTTCCACTTTTCTTAAAGTGGGAAATACTTCTGCTCTGGGCTTCCAAGATAGTATTTTTAAACAACGCCCATGCTTGATGTAAATCTTTAACCTTCAAGGCTGCTCCTTTTAGTTTTTCTGAACTTTTTTCCTCATTTTATCATAGTCTCCCTTTTGAAAATTTAAAGGTGGTACTGTTGATTTCATTGCTGTCCTTCTCCATTTATTAAAACAAATGTGATCATACTATGATCATTATTGCCAAGTGGCCCCAACACCCTTATCTCTTGCACTAGATCCTGTGTTCCACTAAGGACTAAGTTCAAAATTGCTTCCCCTCTTGTGAGTTCATGCTCCATGAAGCATTTATTTCATCTAGAATCGTAATCTCCCCAGCATGTCCTACTATGACACTGACCCAGTCGATACCGGATGAATTGAAATCACCCATTATTTCTGTGTTGTAATTTTTGTTAGCTTCCCTGATTCCTTTTAGTGTTTCATCATCGTTATGTTCATTATGGACAGGCGGTCGGTAGTATACTCCCATTGCTATCTCCTTCCCTTCTTAGGCTGGCTTTCTATCCATAGAGATTCTATAGTGTATTTTTTTTCCTGCAAAACCTTTATCCATGTGACTCAATGCCCTCTCTAACATAGAGTGCAACCTCTCCACCAATTTGAACTGCCCTGTCATTGCAATATAGTTTGTACCCAGGTATCACAGTGTCCCATTGGTTCTCTTCCTTCCACCAGGTCTCTGAGATGCCAAGCATATCTAACTTTTCATTTAATGCTATATATTCTAGCTCTCCGATCTTACTTTTTAAGACTTCTAGCATTTGCATACAGGCATTTTAGATGTTGTATTTTATTCATATTAATCTGGCTATCAGTTGATGGGATAATTTGAAATCTTTCAGCTCTGTCTGCTCTGTATTTAAGGGCATCTGGGATACTTTCATCTTTATTGGAACCTCTTTGTTGGAATGCCCTAACTTCCCTCTTTTGCTAGTATCCTTCAAGGATATATCCTTCTGAACCATGTGCTCTTGGGTGACTGTCAGCTTTCCCCTATTATCTAGTTTAAAAGCTGCCCTATCTCCTTTTTAAAGGTTAATGCCAGCATTCTGGTTACAACCCAGTTAAGGTGGAGCCCATCCTTTTGGAAAAGCCTCTCCCTTCCCCAGAATGTTGTCCAGTTCCTCCTCCTTGCACCATTGCCTCATCCATGCTTTGAGACTCCAGAGCTCTGCCTTCCTTTTGAATCCTACATGTGGAATGGGAAGCATTTCAGAGAATGCTACCCTGGAAGTTCTGAATTTCAACTTCTTATCTAAAAGCCTAAATTATTTGGCCTCCAGAATGTCCCTCCAACACCTTCCTATTTCATTGGTAACAAGACAGCAGGCTCCTCCCCAACACTATCTAAAACCTAGGTGGTATGAGAGGTCCACTACCTTCGCACCAGGCAGGCATGTTACCAGGCAGTCCTAATATTCACTGGCCACCCATTCTTTTACATGCCTGGTGATCGAATCACCAACTATAACAGTCATCCTAAACCTTCCCTTATGGGCACATGGCTCTGGAGAAACCTCCTCAGTGCGAGCAGGTTTTACATCATCTGGAGGACAAGTCCTAACTACAGGATCACTTCTTGCCACACCGAAGTTATGATCTCCTTTCACATGACCTCTCTCCTCCATGGAAACTGAGAGGCTGCCAAACTGGAGGTGGGACTTCATTACTAAGTCCCTGTAGGTCTCGTCTATATACCTGTCTGTCTTTCTTATGTCCTCCAAGTCTGCTACTCTAGCCGTCAGAGATCGGACTCATTCCTTAAGAGCAACGAACTCCTTGCACCTAGTACAAACATAAGACCCCTCACCAAATGGGAGAAAATCATACATGTGACACTCAGTGCAAAGATTGCTAGACTGCTGTCTGCATCCTAGTTTTAAGATTCGATTTAGCTATTTAAGGTGTTCACTTACTTAACGTTGCTAGGAATACGTGTACTGATACAACTATACATAATGAACCCAGTATTTGAAAGGTATTTACATGGTTTACAGTAAACTGTTTAAATGTCTTTAATCGAGATATTCAATGGTACCTACATGGCTAGTGCCACTGAATATTCCCTTCTAACCTCGCTACACACCTCGATGTTATGAGCTTAGCATCGTGGCATGTTGAGGCATTCAGGGGAGGACCAGAGGCATGGACTGTCACTAACCAGGCAGCAGCGATATTGCATGCTGCCCGGTTAGCGACCTGCACCTAAAAGATAGGCAAGGAAAACCTATTCAATTCCGGGGCCGCATATGACTCAAGCATTGAATATCTGGAGTTAAGGGTCGGCAGGCAGGACTGCAGTATGCACTGTAGCAGCGCATAGCTTGCCCAGATGAATATTGGGCCCAATATGTTTTTTGAGACTTTGTTCACCTCAAGATTTAATTCATTAAATTTCAGGGCCTTAATTAACCTATTCCTGGTGAGGATAACCAACTGAACCTGAAAGTGAATTTGACCACTACTTCTCCTTTAATAGGTTAAAGTGTCTATAAAGTCAATGTAATGATAAAGTAGTGTATGTTTTCCTTGCCTTTGTAACCTCGTAATGTATTGTAACCGCTTTAATTGAAGGAAAACGCGGGATATAAAACTAGTTAAATAAGTAGATAAATAAATAAATAAAGCTAAGATTATGCCAGGGCTGGGTGGGAGTTGGGGTGGATAGGAAGGAAAGAAAATCCAGCAAAATCTTACTTGCTACACAGGTCCTCACCCTGTGCTTCTAAGGTAATCTCAACAACTTCCTGGGTTATTCACACAGCTCTTGCTTGATAGAGGGAGCCTTTATAATTGCCCCTTTGAACTGTCATTTGGCTTTAACACCTATTTAAAACAATTTCACAGGTTCCTTGCCTCCTAACTGGAAGGCCTGTTTGTAATGGTCTTTAGAAAGAATGTCTTTCTTTCCACTCTAATAATTTTTACGCTATGCTCCCTTCTATGCTAAGCTATACCCTGTTTTGATTTAAATTAACAGTTCCCTGCTGGTCCTAGGCCCCGACTGAATTTTGATTTAAATTAACAGCTCTCTGCTAGTCCTTGGCCCCAACTCAGTTTAAGTTTAAAGCTCTCTGCTGGTCCTAGGCCCTGACTGAGTTAACAAATACACTGGATTCTAAAATACACCGATTTATCTGCTTTAACCCAAAGAATTATTTTTCCCAAAGATTTAGAGAATTTCCCAGAAATAAATAGAAGTGCAGATTTCTTTCCATCAGTTGCAGTCCCTTTTGCTAGTCCATTCTTTAATGGGACAAAGCCATTTGGTAGTCCATTCTTTAATGGGATTTAGCCAAGGGCAGCTACATTTCTTTGAAAGCATGAATAAATATGTGGATAAAGGTGAGCTGGTTGATTTAACGCTTCTGGATTTTTAGAAAGCCTTTGACAAATTCCCTCACAAGAGATTCTTGAGGAAATTAAAAATTCATGCGATAGGAGGCAGTGTACTGTTGTGGATTGGGAACTGGTTAAAAGAGAAAACAGAGTAGGGCTAAATGGACAAT
Organism: Ichthyophis bannanicus; assembly: GCA_033557465.1. Classification (NCBI taxonomy): domain Eukaryota; kingdom Metazoa; phylum Chordata; class Amphibia; order Gymnophiona; family Ichthyophiidae; genus Ichthyophis; species Ichthyophis bannanicus. The sequence goes on from CM066033.1 coordinate 255,103,134, forward strand.
TTTCTCAATGGAGAAAGGTGAATAGTGAGGTTCCCCAGGGATGTGTACTGAACCCACTGCTTTTTATGATTTATAAATGACCTGGAAAAGGGAATACCAAGTGAGGTGATCAAATTAGCAGATAGCCCCAAATTATTCAAAGTTATTAAATCACAAGAGGATTGTGAGAAATTACAAGTGATCTTGAGAAACTGGGAAACTGGACAAAAGAAATTTAAGGTGGACAAGTGCAATGTTATGTATCTAGGGAAGAATAACCCAAATTATAACTACACGATACAAAGTTCCACATTAGGAGTCAGCACACTGGAAAAGGATCTAGGTGTCATTGTGGATAATATATTGAAATCTTCTGCTTAGTAACAGTGGTGGCTAAAAAAAGCAAATAGAATGCTAGGTGTTATAAAGAAAGAAATTGGTGAATAATATCATAATACCTCTGCATCACTCCATGGTGTGAATGCACCTTGAGTATTGTGTGCAATTCAGGTTATCGCGTATCAAAAAAGATCTAGCAGAATTAGAAAAGGTACAGAGAAGGGCAACCAGAATGATAGAGGGGCTGGAACAATATTACTATGAGGAAAAGCTGATGAGGTTAGTGTTCTTCATACTGGAGAAGAGACGTCTAAAGGGAGAAATGATAGAATTCTGTAAAATAATGAGTGGAGTGGAAAGGGTAAATGTGAATTGATTTTTTACTCTTTCAAAAATTAGAAAGACTAGGGACATGGAATGAAATTAGTAAGTGGTACATTTAAGTTAATTTGGAGTACAGTGTACAAATTTGGAGACCACGTCTTCAAAAGGATATAAACAAGATGGAGTTGATCCAGAGGGTGGAACAAGTACAGTATATTTTGGAGGAAAATTGCAAGAGGAGTGAACAGATGTTTAAATACCTGCATGGTATAAATGCATAGGAGATGGCCGTCTTCCATTTGAAAGGAAATTCTGGAACAAGAGATCATACAATGAAGGTGAAAGGTGATAGACTCAGGAGCAATCTGAAGAAATATTTCCTTAAAAAAATGTGTCAGATGTGTGAAACAGCCTCCGAGTGGCGGTTGTGGAGACAAGAACTATATCTGAATGCAAGAAAGCATGGGACAAGTACAGAGGATGCCTGAAGGAGAGGAAGGAATCGTTGAACTTAATAGTTCTTATGGATGGGCAGATTGGATAGGCCATAAAGTCTTTATCTGTTATAATTTTCTATGTCCCTATATACCTTAGGAATAATCAATGTCTTTTTCACTCTGGGGAGCATTTTCAAAGCAGTTAATGTGGTTAGCCGATTTGCTAACCATGTTCATCATTGTGATATTCCCTCCTAAAGCCCCGCTGCTAACTGCATAGCATAAGGGAGTTCCAGGGGCGGTGCTCAGTCACTTGCCGGTTACCTTAAATCAGCTATACTTAGGCACTCTAAAGGTTGGCCTAAACGGGCAGCGGCTGATTATCACTGCTGATCAGTCAGCTAGAACACCAACTGGGCACATTGGGTATTCAGTATCGGTGGCTGCATATGACCCTGGCATTGATTATCCTGTAATCCCCTTAAAGCGGTGAGGGCATCCGCTGCTGCCGCTGCTGGATAGGGCTCCTCTGTGTCAGGGTAAATGATCCATTTTAATTGCATGTCAGTTTTATGCCTTTCAAGATCATTTTTATGATCTACTGAAACTTTTGGATTTGGAAAGGATTCAGTTTTCATTAATTATATAAGATCACACCCTTTTCTTTTATTTTGCATGTTATACAGATAATCTGATCCTGGGTTTGTTTGTTAAGAGGGTAATTTTCAAAGTTATTTCTGCAAGTAGAACGGTCCTTAACCACAGAAATGCACTTTTTCAAAACTCTGTCCAACATACTGATAAAAATGCACTCAGAGCCTCTACGGGGGTCATTCCGATCGCATTTAGTTGGATGTCCAATCCAGACGTTCAGACCCACTAAACTCCCAGATTGTGTGCCGGGGACAGAGTTCCCAGCATGTATTGCCATGGCAGGAGGGGGCGGGCCGAGAGAGGAGCGAGGGCAGGCAGGGGGCGGCGACTGACCCCAGACATACAGAGCCAATTCTGAGATCAGCTCTGCACATCCAGGGCCTGCCATGTAGACAGGGGACTTATTCCACCTCAGAGGTGGAATACGTTCTCCTGATGGTGGCTGATGCAGAAGCTGAGGCTAGAAAAAGGCGGTAAGGGGTGCAGGGGGATCCTCGCTGCCTGACCCTGGCTATGGCAGGCCAATCAGGGGTCAGGCAGCGGGTAAATGAGAATCATGGGTCTGCTGGGGATTGAGGCTTCTGAATGAAGCCGCAGTGCCACAGTAACAGGATGCCATGGCTGGGCTAGCCGGGTAAGTGCAGGACATGTGGCCAATCAGAATCAGGACCCGGCCTGCACGTCCAGGCCGGTAGACCCGATTCTGATCCCATGGCATGCCTGGCCCTCGTGGGATCAGAATTGGGCCTCCACATGTATAGTTTTGTTAAATCATTTTTATTAGTTTATAACAACATCAGCAACAGTGTCAAACAATTCACAGCAAGAAGAAAGACAAGCAGTCAAAATATGTCCCTACTTTCCACCTATCCCTCCAACCTCCTTCTTTCCACCCCTTAACCCATCTGAAAGCCCATAGCAATGCCTGATGATTCTGGGGAGTTAACACTCTCAAAAAGGGCTGCCACACAGCCAAAACTGTGCTTACGTAAACTCACTTCCTTCATAGATAAGGATTCCATCTGTATCAAAACATTAATCTGCATTCACCACAACATCAGTGTCCACCCATTTAAACAATATGCAATGCTGTGACATTAAAAAAGCCTTCAAAACAAACAGGATCTCCACGTTACTGCCTAAAAGCAAACACTCAGGCAGATCCAACAAACACACAGCTTAATCCATCTCTAAGCGCTCCGCCAACACTGATGATAAAATTTGGTGCACATTTCTCCAGAAGCATTCCAATAAAGGGCATGGCATCACACTATGAAGATAAGTTCCTCTCCACCACATTTAGGACACCCTCCACCCCATTTCCAATACGCCTACCCGATATGCCCATTGGGGTTGCATACTATATATAAATGAAATAAGAGCTTAAAATGCATTTCTCTCCAAAGCACACTGCCCACTAGCTCATGTACAGCAAGCACACTGGCACTAAAATCATCCACAGCCTTATCTTTGTGCAACTCCCGCATCCAAAGGCCTACCACCAGTTCCAGGTTTTTCCCTGGAATGTTCCATACTAAATGGTGATACAACCAAGAGATCACCTCCACCTTCAAGGCCCATTGCAACAACTGTTTGTTTTGTTAAGTGCCGTTGAGTCAGTGTCAATTCATGGTGATCCTATGGATAGTTGATCTAAACTGTGCTTGGTCTTCAATCAGGCAGCTCATTGTTGATAGACTCCATGGCCTCCTGTCCTCCCACAAACACTGTTGAATATAGTGTTGGATCTACAAACCCCATACAAATACTCCCATATTCTGAGACAAGTGCCTCATAAAACTTCATAACTCTCCCACCCTCTTTCAACAATCCCCCCATAGTTCAAAGACCCTTCTCCCCATTCCAAAAATAAAGCTTTCTCCATGCCTGGGGAAAACTCCTCATTCTCATAGATGGACAGGTGCCCCGAAAAACCATATAACCACAACTTCTTCTGGACCCATTTCCAGGCCCACCATACCAGACAAACTAGGACACTCAAGGTCTGCCTTCTCCCCCCACCTTCTCCACCACCATGTCATCAATTGACTCTCCAGTTCTACATCCACTACACCTTTTGACATCCCATCCAACCTCTAGTATAATGAAACAGGGCACAAACATTATATTAGTGTAAATTTGGAAGACTAGCACCGCCATCCAGCACCACCCATTGTAACATGCACAACTTCATTTGAGGCCTCTTGCCCCTCCACAGAAAGGAATGTGCTACCCATTCGCAATGAATCACATCTTTCTGAAACAAAACCATAGGCAAACTTTGCAACATGTGGCAATATAGCCATTTTAATAAGATGCACCTGTTCACAAAATGAAAGAGGCGGTTCCCTCAAGCAAGTTAGCATAGGTTTCATATCATATAGAGGCATAACATTCAATTTATACAACTCATCCAACTCTGAGGATAACTGGATGCCCAGATAATGGAGAGTACCACCCGCCAACTTCCATGGAAAGGAGCCCCCCAAGTAGCTCGTACTTGATATGCAATCTCTAAAACCAAAGTCTTATCCATATTGATCCTTAGGCCATAGACCTCCTCAAAATACTCTGTACTGCCCACATTGAGCACTGCGGCTGATTCAATAGCAGCATCATATCATCCGCAAACAAAACTGCTTTCAACTCACACTGACCCACTCACATTCCAATCACCTCTTCAGCATGCAGTAGCTTCTGAGCCAATGGCTCTATACACAAAGTAAACAGGGCCAGTGAAAGGGGACATCTTTGCTGTATCCCCCGCTGCAACGAAAATTTAGGAGAAGATTCCCCATTCACCAATACCTGAGCCATAGCGTTCACATACAATACATGCAAAAAATGCAGGGATGTCTCCTCAAAGTCAAACTTACCCAACATTCTCCAAAGGTACTGTTATGTCACTCTATCTAATCTAATCTATTACAGATTTGTATACCTCAATGATCCCAATAAAAACTGTGGTTTTACAGCAAGGAAATTAAACAAAGATGAAAAGGGTATAAATAAAAAGTATTCAACTAATTAGATTTAAACAACCAGGTTTTAAGCTCTTTGAAGAACCAAATAAAAGAAGGAATATTTTTTAAATGCTTAGATAATTCAGACAAATACCATGCTGCCACATAGGGAATAGTATGCATAAAGCAGTATACCTCTACATGGAGGAAACAGCAAAATACTTGAAGATTTAAAAAGTGTAAATTATAGGCCCATACAGAGTTCCCAAGGGCCTCCAACTTAGAGTGTACCACAATGGAATCTTTTATACCTGCAACATTTGCAACAGTAAGAGGGGCCACTTGATCCTTCAATTTAGAGACGGCTTTATCTACCGTAATTACGTTCTCATCCAACTGCCGCAATGAAGCAACAGTTTCCTGAGAAAAGATACTTAATGACTTAGAATTACTTGTTAACTTGCTATCAATGCATTGAAGCGCACCCCATAGGTCTTTTAAGGTGACTTCACCGTCGGGAGAAAGAACAGGAAGCTCTGTGACAGAGCAAGACGGGGAAACAAGCGCCCCGGATTTTATTAGATTAATATCTGAGGGAGGTTCTCTCTATTACTGATCCTGTTGATGTATCCTCTCTCTATTACCTTCCCCTTCGGTCTAAAAAGGCGCACTCCGCTGAAGGAGGAACTGATGTGCTTGAACCCTCTATAACTAATTTGACAGCCTTCCTTGAGGACTCCTTTGATTTAATTCATTCGCGTTCTACGCTATTGGTGACCCTTCGGTCTTTAGATTTGAAATATCGAATTCTTAAAGCCTTCTTTAAATGTAAGGCTGTTAAATTTTGTGGATACACAGTTAATATTTTTCCTGACGTGGCACATAGCACCCAACTCAGATGGAGGCTTTTTTTGGCTTTAAAGCCTCAGGTACTGAGTTTGGGTGCTACGTTCTACCTACGATTTCCTTGCAGATGCGTAGTCAATTTTGAAGGCGCATCTTATGTGTTCACTGATAGCTCCCATTTAGGACATTTTATTTCTGACCGCCAGGCGGTGTCTGGGGCAATTCAGGGTGAGTGATTTGTTAACACCTTTGTAGATGGGCAAGCTATTGCTCTGATTTCTGTAAAAATGTGTGTAGATGCATTTCATTTATTGTTTTCATTATATGATCACTGCCGGTTCCCGTAATGTGGACTTAATCTTATTTTTGTTTCTCTTTAAGGAGATTATTTGTGATATTGCTTGATTTTCCTTTATGTTTTCCGATCTGTTGTAATTTTGGAAACTTTATAAATAAAAGATAAAAAAATAAAAATAAAAATAAATTAAAAAAAAAATACTTGAAGATTATAAGCATTTTAATTTAAATGTTATAAATGGAAGCAACAATAGCAAAAAATATTCCAGGACAAAATCATTAAAAAATCTATATAAAAGAGCAAAAAACTTAAAATGAATCTGATTGGGAATTTGAAGCCAGTGTAATTTATGAAGTAGAAGGTCGCCGCAATATACTGGGAAACACCAAAAATAGAATGTGCCACTGTGTTTTGGCACAGTTGTAATCGCTTAAGCTGATGTTGAGAACAATTTAGAAATAACCAGTTTCCATAGTCAAAGTATGACAAAACAGAACTTTGAACCACAATTTGAAAGTATTCTCTCAAAAAGTACCCTCTTATTCTACATAACTGACGTAACTTTAAAACAATTTTTGAAAAAACTGAACTATTCAATGCTATTCAATGTCTTCTTGGCTCCTCTAGCTTTATTAGTTCAGCAATCCGGGATATCAGGGTATTACTATGCCGATGACATCCTTCTCTTACACCATACCTCCTCTTCCCATCCTGATATTACTCCCCTGGAATCCTGCCTGTCCTCGGTTTTCTCCTGGCTCTCCTCTAACTGCTTGGTCCTTAATGTTTCTAAGACTGCAGCTATTTGGTTCGCTCACGGCTCCTCTACACCGTTACCCACTCCCTCTTTCTCTGGCACCCCTATCTCCCTAGTTCCCAAACTTCGCTATCTGGGTGTCATCCTCGACTGTAATCTCACCTTCCATGACCACATCTCACATGTCTCTTGGAACTCCTTTTTCTGTCTTAGGCGAATCCGTGCTATCCGACCATTTCTTTCCTCTCAAGCTCTTACTACTCTCCTCCTTTCCCTGGTCATCACCAGACTAGATTTTTGTAACTCTATCTACGCAGGCATTCCCCAATATCAAAAACACTGATTACAGCTGATACAGAATACAGCTGCCAGAATGATTTTACATGCCTCCCCCCGTGATCATGTTACCCCACTTTTACTGCATCTTCACTGGCTGCCACTGCAATTCCGGATCCCCTTCAAGATTCTTACACTTGTACACCGAGCTGTCTATCTCCATACACCACAATATCTCTCTGATCTGTTAACATTTCATATTCCCACCCGCAGTCTTCGGTCCATCCACATTAACCGTTTGCACCTCCCAGCTCCTTCTCAAGCCCACCTGCAGTCCACCCGGACATCAGCATTCTTCTTCTTAGGTCCTGCCCTCTGGAACTCCCTCCCTACCGCCCTCCGTCTTGAGGAATCTTACCCTACATTTCGCTCTCTGCTCAAAACTCATTTCTTTTCCCTAGCTTTTAATGTTCCCTCTGACCCTGTATGACTTTGTTCTCCTTGCTGCACTGGTTCTGCTAAACTCCACTTTTAAGTTGATAGAAACATAGAAACATGATGACAGAAAAAGACCACAAGGCCCATCTAGTCTGTCCTTCCAGAACAACTACAACAGTCCACTTTTTACCTTTAGAGATCCTCTGTGTTGGTCCCATGCTCTTTTGAATTCAGTTACTGTCCTCATCTTTACCACCTCCACTGGGAGACTATTCCACGGATCCACTACTCTTTCCGTAAAGAAATATTTCCGCATATCACTCCTGAATCTATCTCCCTTCACCTTCATCCCATGTCCCCTCGTCGCAGAACTTGCTTTCAATTGAAAGAGGCTCTCTCCCTGAACATTTATGCCACGGAGGTATTTAAACATCTCAATCATATCACCTCTATCCCGCCTTTCCTCTAAGGTGATTGTAATTTCTTTTTCCCCTTTCTTACCTGATACTATTATATTATTGTAAACCGCCCCGATGTAATGGGGGGCGGTATATCAAGTTTTAATAAACAATAACTAACATATTTTTTTTATTTATTTATATTCTCTTATATACTGTGCTATTCTGCATCAGTGTGGTTTACATTGAACAAACTGAAATTACATTGAACAGGGCATTATAACTTGGAGATAACTATTTTACAGGGAACATGGGCTATGGAGGGTTAAGTAGCTTGCCCAAGACCACAAGGAGCACCTGTGGGACTAGAAACCCCAGTCCTTCTGGCCCAAGGTTGCTGTCCTCTAATGGGATTTGAACCCCCCACCTTCTGGCCTGAAGTACCTTGCTCCAACCACTAGGCCACTCCTCCACTCCACTCTACACATATGCTTCAAAAGATAAATCTGTATCAGTCAGAACTCTTAAATTTTTCAAAATGAGATCAGCTTTCAAAGCCTTTTCAATATCAAGGCATACAACCAAAGTCCAATTGTTCCAATTGTGCTGCCTCCATACTCGTCAATACTCTTCGAACATTGGTAACCCCATACCTCCCCTGCACAAAACCCATCAGATGTTTGCCCACCATCTCTGGGAAGAAAACACCCAACCTATCTGCCAATATTTTAGCATAAATCTTAAGATCCACATTAAGAAGGGAGTGAACAAATCCCTCCTCCCCTTTGGAAGCACCATAATGAGTGCCCTATTGCCATAATGAGTGCACTATTGATCTACTGAGGGAACTCTACATGCTGCACAGCACAGTCAAAAAAGGCATTCAACACTGGTACCACCAACTCCCCTAAAATCCAATAGTATTCACTCTCAGGCCATCCAGACCCAGAACCTTAGTCAATTTCAATCCCTTTATAGCTCTCAGTGTTTCCTCTCCTGTAATTGGCACATTAAGCAACGCTATCTGTACCTCCAACAACTGGGGAAGCTCCAGCACCTGTAAACAAGTTGCCACTTAATCCTCACATACCCATGCCCTAGCATATAACTCTTCATAAAACTTAGCAAAGATAGCCCCGGTCTCCTTTGTATTAGTACTCACCTTCTCATTGTGGTCCTTCGAAATTGGAACAAAGTGAGGACAATTCATAATCGCTATTAACCAGGCAAGTCACCACCAAGCTCTATTTCCATAATGAAAAAATCTATGCCTATACATCAACAGCATCCTGTCAGTGCAACATTGCCTGCAGCTGCATTTGTACCTGAAAGAACTGCTCTCACAACCCTAAAGTAGGACTCTGGGCCAGATCCCTTTGGGCATGGTGCAGCTCAGTCCTCAACTTCACCAAATCTAGCATTAAACCTTTTGTGCTGCCCGCTCACATAATCGATAATGGTCCCTCTTATCACGGCCTTATTAACTTCCCAGAATAGATGGGGATCATCCTTATGCATTCCACTGAACAAGTCATACTCACCCATTGAGCTTGGAGATAGGCAACAAACTCTGGATGCAAATCCAAACCCAAGGACATATGCCACATTCCCCTTATTCTTGATCTCCGAAACACAAATCAAGTCAACACCAGAGCATGATTGGATACTATAATAGCTCCAAAATCCTTATCTACTACCTACAGTACATAGTCAATGCAGCTCTGTGTGTCATACACACATAAGTCGTGGGTAAGCCTTGCAAATCCCCTCCTGCTCCCTCCTCACAGGGCTCCTGTTCACCTACAGATCAACCACCCCATTAAAATCGTCCATTACCAACATCAGAGCTTCCTCCAATCTTGCTAGCACATTCCACATCATGGAAAAAGAGGGACTACTTCTACCCATGAATCCAACTCACCCCAAAATCACCCAGAACAACTCACCCCAAAAAGTCCCTAAAAGAGCTATATACCTCCCATCAGGATCCTTCACTATCTGCTTCTCCACAAAGGGAACCACCTGGTGAATCAAAACCGCAATACTGGCCCTGAGGGACATGAGAGCTGACATATAATAACAATGGTCTACCCAATTGTGCTTTAATTTAGCATGCTCACTCTCACTAAGATGCATTTCCCACAAGCAGAACAAAATAGCCTGTTGGTGTCTCATGCTATAAGAATCTTTTTCCTCTTCACAGGTGAGCCCATGCCACCCACATTCCAAGTAACTAAAACTTTCTCAGCCAAACTTCCCTCCATCACATCAAATACTCCTACCTAACCCATCACATACAAAGCACAAACTCTGATTCAGCACCACACACTCTGCATCAACAAGACTCATCCACACTACATCCAACCCCCATCCCCACAAATCCCTCCACCCCAACCCCACCCCATCCCTCCCTACCCTGAACCAAAATGAGCCCACTTTATTTAAAGTATACAACTTCACATCACTCCCAGAGGTTAAAACGCTCCCCAACAATTGTAATGAGCATATCACCTCACCTGACTTCAACTCCCAAACACTGTTTATGTAACATCATTATCAAAGTGTCCCGGACTGAGCAGTCATCATGTCCATCTTCAGTGGCTCCAATGAAAAAATAAAAAATGATCAGCCACATGGCATCCACAAAACAGTCTTTCATCTTTGGCAGTCGCCTCTGCAAGTGCCAGACGCCCCAAAGACTGGATCCCACTACATGCTGCCATCTCAGTATCGCTGCAGGCTGTCGCCTGGGCCTCCTCCAAAGTATGCAGATGAAATGTAGACCCAGCAGCTGAAAACATTAGTCCAAATGGGTGAAGCCATCTATAATGCAATTCAGCTTTCCTCAAACAAAGATTTATTTCTTTAAACTCCCAGCACCGCTGGAGTGTAATAGAAGAAAGGTTTCTCAAAATTTCCACTTTGTGCCCATCCATGTTCAATTCAGGCTGTTTTCTGGCCAAAGCCAACATCTGTTCCTTTACAGGATACTGCAAGAGCCAAACCACAATATCTCACAGTAAGTTGGATCAAGGCAGACCATGCACATGGTGTGCCCACTCAATTAACACTTCCATCGTGGTCGCCGAGCAACTCTCCCCCAGCAAAAGTTCAGCAAATAAGCGATGCGCCGTGGCCTCTTCATCCATGTGTTGAATCTTCAAATGACACTGGCATCCCTAGTTCTCCAAATCCTCAACTTTTGCCTGTATTGCTTCCCAATATGGTGTTGCATTTTAGAGCTTCCCAGATACTGCAGCAATCTCCTCTTCATGGCCATCTGCCTGCTACTCGAGTTCCTCCACATTCTCACCAAAGTCAGCCACATCTGAACTCACCTCCGCTATGAGCTGCCACAGCTCTAAAGCCAGCCCTCCAAAATCCACTTTGAGCTCATTGCGAAGCTTGCTCAGCAGATGTTCCAACACCATAGATGTCAATGACACATCACCGGCCAGCTGCTCAGCATCCACCTCAGAGCCAACATCTGCCCTGGAACATAGGCCGCGGTTGCCATCTGCACATGGCGCCTTAGCTGCAAATTTGTTACTTGCCTGCAATGGAATCTTAATTTATGAGACTTGGGATGTTGCTGCCATCCCACATCAATGGAGTCTTCACGCACCGCCCAGTAATGTAAACAGGGGGCCCCACAGAGAGGAAAGAGTATTTGGTGGGGTTTCTTACACTGTTGCTATCAAAGCTTACAGATTAGGTTGTCATTTGTGGGGCTGATGTCACGTCCTTCTGTATGTACAGTTTTACCTGAAGCAAGTAGAGCCATTCCTAGGTGTGAGGTTAGGGCAGGGTTTTCACTTACATGTATACTTTTGAGAATCCAAGCACATGCTGTGTAAAGTAACTCACGCAGAAAAGCCATGATGTTTTAATGTTGGTCTAAGTGCATAACTTTATTAGGATTTTGCAGTTCGTTCACACTTTTTTGGACCAGGAAAGTGGTTTGTAAGTAAATAAATAAATATAGATCAATGTTCAAAGGGTTTGTGCTGTTGAGGGGGCGGGGGGGGGGGGTATTCAAAGGTATTTAGGCTGTTTGCAGACCTGCAAACCCCCTGAATGCTGCTCAGTGGGATATTCAGTGGCACTAATATGGTTAGGGGTGCTGAATATCCCTGGCGTAGCCACTGAGCACTCTGATGCTAGCAGCTAGCGTTGGGGCATTTTGGGGGACAGAATGGAAGTGGCACTCACCAGCTAGCAGTAACAGCCAGCCGCTAGCTGGTTATCCTAAACCTGCATAAGTTAGGACAATTAAATAGCTGTCCTGACTTTAGCTATTTTTGCAATCCTGCAAGCAGCTGAATATCGCCGCCGATGGATTGCAATAGCGCAATCTGACCAACCTGGATATTCAACGCAAGTGGCCTTATATGACCCCAGCGTTGAGAATCAGGGTGTAGTGTTCAGTGGTGATGACTAGCCTCTTTAACTGCGCTAACTGCTGCCAATGACTATCACCTTAACTTTGGAGTTAAGCTACTAAATTGGTCTCTTTGAAAATATACAGGGGTTGGGTTCCTAAATGAATGCTAAAAATATCACTCAACTGCTGAATTTAGGTATATAAAACGTGGGTAAAAACAGGAACAAATTTAGAGATGAGAAAAATGAGCTAAGCGCATAGCACTGATTTTCAGCACTAGCTATCTAAATTGAGCATATACATCTAGTCAAATGAATGGCAATCCTAAATTTTAGAGGATAACTTTTAATTTATTAAATTGAGATGAATATTCAGCAGAAACCTTAGGGCCTGATATTTAAAGCGATTAATGTGGCTAGCAGATCTGCAAACCATGTTAATCCCCCTGGCCGGGATATTCCGTGATAGTAACACAGTGAGTATCTGCGGGTGCCACTGCTGCACACCCTAGTACTAGCTGACTAGCATCAGGGCTTTCTGTTGGTTCTATGGCCCCTTGCACTCTACCTCACCCCGGCATGCGGAACACACTCCACAGTGGCTATGCTGCTGCCCAAGCCATAATCAGAGGAGGAAATGAGCCCGTATTTCCACACACACACCCTACGCCAAAGCTTTGTACTGTGTTCCCTGCAGCCTAGGTGAACAGGCACCCTTGGCACCTCTGGGTGAGGGGGGGGGGGCGCTCATATCCCTGTCTCCCATGTTGGATAAGGATGGACACCATGCCTGATTCCATACAAGACCCCATGTATCTTCATATGTCACGTTTGCACTTAATCTCCCACAGTTAGGGGCACTGCACTGACTTGCTGCTTGTGTTTGCTTTGCTGATTTGCATGTCCTGCCCTCTTGTACTTAGCCCCAGTGCTCTGAGCTGTGCAGACAGTTAAGCCCATTCCCAGTCATCCCCCTCTATTCTGAATTGGCCCCTTGATACCTTCCTATATTTGTTCTTGGGGCACATTTCTTGCTGTCCATAGTGAAACTGAAGCCCACAGCCTCCCTAATATCATGCTTTAGCACTGCTTTTCCCAGCAGGAGTTGCAAATGCGTGCTACAGCTGTGTTTTTGCTATTACCATGCTAGTGATGGGGCTGGTGCGGTGGTGGTAGTGTATTGCGCCCACACTCCCTGTCTATGCCATGGCTGCTCTGCCCTGGCACAGTAAAAACGCATGCTATTTGTGCACTAGGCACTATGCCCCATATGTGCTCTCTGCGGAAGGTAACTTTCCAGGATAATTTATCAAAGCCGAAGTACACACGTACGTTTACTTTGAAAATCCAGTATGGACCGCATAGGGAAAAAAACGGAATGTTCTTTTTTACCCATGTGTCCAGTAATGAAACGACCATTACATGGTTACTTTTAGAATATGTTAGATGCAATTAACTGAAATTAGTCCACTTTTGACTAAGATATGCCTAAGTAAGCCTATTTTGTCAGTCATGCTCCAAGCTGCAAAGCCCTTGCAAGCTGCATCTATAATGAACAATGAGTTGGCGGAAAATGAGTTTGTGGAGTAAATGTTAAAAGCCACGACTGGTTCTAATAGCTATTGCTCTTTTATAGAGTCTGACAATATTTCCTTCCTTCTGCATGCAAAGTACGTAAGTTAATCCATGCGGCCTACTTACTTCTATCATAGAGGCTATTTTTCATGCATGACACTGGGGGCGTGAAGTAATCATGCTTATATGAAGATAATGATGATGGCATCGGCATTTATTGAAAACTTCATAGAATCCATATTTCATTTGAAAAAGGCAGTTTAGTTGTGTTCTTAATAATCAAGAAATAAAACAAACTGAAAAAAAGATATGAAAGTTTACGTGTTAGTGAGATGTTATTCAAATGTGTTTGCTTGCTTAAAATTGAAATGAGATCTCTAATGTTTGAGCAGTGGGAAGCACATTATGGTTGATTGCCTTTGGACTAGCTTCAAGCCTCGCCTCACAAGGCAGCAGCTTTGCTTATTCTTAGTAAAGGGAACTTGAACAGATGAACACAATCACATGATTTCCCCAAATTAAACCTGCTAAGAACATCCAGATATAATGTTTAATTTTAGAAAGTCTTTATTTATCTTTCTACAGTATTGAGTGAAAAAAAGTTTTCACTTAATGAAAGGCCTTTACCCAATTAATATGTTGAACATATTGGGGTAGTAGATGATTACTTAAGTGAGAGATCACGCAATGAAGGATATCTTAAACTCAACTCTCTATCTCGCATTAACTTCAGTGTTCACAGCTATTACTCCTTTCAGGTAGGGTGCAATGAGACTCAAAAGCTAATAATAGTTAAATGGTAGAGTTTTGGCAGCTTTACGTATTTGTGCTAAAGGATGCAGGATAGTTTTCCACATGTTAAACTTGTCATTAGAATAATATAAGAATTATCCATGGACTTTCAAAATTGCATAGGTCACAAGCCACAGTTGCATCTGGGCAGTCCTTCTATGCTTTCTGAGAAATGGCGTTATGCTTATCCCTGGGAGATCAGTTGGTTATATGGATTCACACTGCACTTTAATTCTTCTTCAATACAACAAAAGCTGGCTAATTATGGAGGTCATATCAGAAAAATGAAAAACAAGAAGAAAGGAACAAGTTCCACAAGTCCAAAAGCAAGAAAAGCAAAGAGCAGAGTAGCTCAAGGGAGATAGTCTGGAGCTGGTAGTTGACAAAAATATTTATTGAAAAGATGTAATAAAAATGACCCAACAGAGTTGTGTTCCAGCTGATTGCCTGTGTCAGTAGTTCATAAATTTATAGGAATATATGCATAAATGATTATACATTATATACAAAAGCATGTAAGTACAAAAAATGAACAATTAGAAGATTAGTCATCTGATCCAAACGTTATTAGAAATAACAAGTATGTGTCATTTAAGAAAATCCTTAAATTGTTTTTCATTTAGGTATATATATATTTCAAATACAGTGAACAATATTTTAATGTATATCCTTATCCATATGTTAAAAACATCATTAAATGGATTACAATCAACAGAATTACTTCTTACTGACTTCAAATAAATTATTACCCCTTTCCTCTCAGTCTCAGAAGGGGTGGGGACACTTTAATATGGCTAATCTCCCTCCCCCCATGGCTATTATGTCTTCAGTAGGTGATGGAAGGGCGAAAGGAGGAGGTTAAGAAGAGGCAGGAGGAAGAGCCCAGGCATATATTTGTGGGCTTTGCGGGCCGTGATCATGGTACTAGTCAGCTTCCCACTCACCCTTTTTATTTTATGATGCGTCAGGAGGTATGGTTTTTGGTTGGGGGGGGGTGATGGTTATTGTTACATCAGTATTGTGAGGGTCCGCATCATCCTCCCCACCCCTATGTTAACCCCCAGAATGGCTTAGATGGGGAAGGATGGAGGAATAGAGCATTCTCTGGCTCCTGGGGACATGTGCATCACTGATGTGTGCTGCCGGGGAATTAGGGGACGCTCTGCTTGCTCAGTGGATATCCTTCAGCCTGGCATCACCACAGATGGAGGGATATGCTGGGAGTCCCACAAAGTACACAATACACTATTACAACTAGGTTGGCACCAGCTAATCGGATTGTTGAGTTTGGATGTGGTCAGTGACTAAGGGAGAACTTGGAATGACATGAGAAATGTCAATAACACACCCCAAGTCTTTTCATGTCATTTTTAACATGCATGATACTGCACACTGTTGACGACATTGGCTCTGAAATAAAAAAGCCCAGGAATAGCAAAAGAAACTAAACTAAGCAATATGAAAATATTTGGCCTGCATATCCCTAGTAACTTGTGCCCTGCCTGGGAGCTGTGAAGAGTAGACTGGGGAGTTATGCTGAATGGGGCTTAAGGGAACGCAGTTAATATTGTTATGAATGTTGTTAGTTAATATTGTTATAAATATTGTACGTTTTAAATTTGTCATGATTGTTGATGTATACAAATAAAGCTGTGGCCTAATTTGCCACTACTCTAGGTTTTTTGGTTATTTTGGGACATGAGCCAAAAAGAAAAGTAGAAATGCTTATGTTAAGGCCAATATCCTAAAACAAATTTCTTATATATCCCGCCCTTTTTGAAAACACAAATTTGAGGTTAAAGGCACCTGTTTACTAAAGTGAGACAGGTAGCTCGGGACAAATGTGTGTTTAGCGTACATTTTTACCACAGTGGGGGCTTAGCGATTGTGGTAGATGCAGGGAAGTAGTCATGGTAAGAATGCACCGCCATGCTAAGTGCATCACTACCGCAGACATTGTGAACACTTGACCATAGCGCATGCACACAACAAATGCACACACAATGCGCATCCAGCAATTTTCAGCAACCAATGTGTTATTAAGGTGACAGTAATCTACAGAACCACTGCAGACTGTAATAAACGAGCCCCTTCCCCATCTGCAGAACAGTGGTAAAAGGGTAGTGCAGAATAGAAGGAGATGACTGGGAACAGGCACAACTGGCTGCACAGCTCAGAGCAATGGGACTAAGCACAAGAGGGCGGGGCATGCAAATCAGGAAAGCAAACCTATGCAGAGAGTTCCTGCTGCGACCCTAATTGAGGGGGATAAGGTGAAAATGCGGCATATGAAGGTGCAGGAGGCTTTGTGTGGTATCCAACATGGCATCTGCAGTGTCCACCATGTGGAACAGATATATGAACCCCCTCACCCGAGGCCCCCCGGGTGCCTGTTCACCTAGGCTGCAATGAACACAGTACCAAGCCTGTGGTCGGTCGATTGGTCGGTTGTCTAACCACTGTGAAGATGTAAACAGCAGCCAGTCAAGACAGCAGCGGATGTTTGCTCATTGTCCCAGCAAGGTTACTTTCAACCTGAAGGGCCTGGTTGTGGTCCACCGCCATGACAGCAGCACTATGCTGTTCCTCTGAACAGGTGGCCTAGGCATGTGCCTAGGTATTCTGCTAACATTATCTATTTGACCTTTCTTTTCTTCTATATGTTTGTTCTGTTTCTGCCCTTAATATTTTCAAACACGCACATATGAACTGTGCATTTATGATATGATAAGAAGGTGGGTAGAATTTCTGCCTGGTCAGAGGCAGGCAGTAGTTGCACCCATGCTAATAGCATCTTTGTGCCTCTAGAGCTCCACTAGTCTGGCTGCACTATGTGATGGTGCAGAGGGGTTAAGCACTAGAAATAGGAGGTTGAAAAAGATTCTTTCCCTTGAAGCAGACAGCAGGACAGGCAAGGAAAGGGTTAAACCTCCAACTCAGAGAAACTCTATGCTTAGAAAGTTAGAGAGAGAGCCACACCTCAGCTCCATGACAACCAAGGGAGCTGACGTGAGAGGCAAGGGGGCAGAGTCAAATCCCATAGGACAGCCCCAAACACTTAAGCAGGAAGTAACAGTTCCAAAGGAGGAGGTGCTGGGGAACAGCAGAGAGATTGAGAGAGAGTCCGAGAACAGGAACAGGAAAGAGAAGTTCCAGGAGAGGTGCTTGGAGAAACCTCTGGGAAAGCATCTTGAGAGAGAGAGGAATTATCACTGGACAAGCAGCAGAGAGAAGGAGGAGAGAAGAACCTTTAAACCTCAAAGGGAAAGGTTGGAAGCCTTATCTAGGAGAGAGAGAAGTTCTTCTGAGGACTCTTCCGTTGAAGCTGTGCACACAGGTGGGAGCTTAGGCAGAAACAGAGTTCCGTTTAAAAAGCTGTCCAAACATTCCCAAGGCAGGCAACATATCTGTAGCTCAAGTTATGAAAGGAGCACAGGTGCTTTGAAGCAGTCAGCTGATTGTGTGCTGCAGAGACAGGAGTTGGAAACAAACCCTGCTGAGCAGTTTGCCACGAGGGAATCCGTGAAGCAGTTTGGGGACAAATGTTTGCCTTATGCCCAGCCAGTGAAAGCTAGAAGTACCAGGAAAAAGGTGAGCCCTTTAGATTCCCTAAAAGCTGTGTTAAATGAGTCTGGTATTTTAAATTCCTCCACCCTACCTCCAAGTAAGAAGAACTTTAGCTGGAAACAGCTTAGCACTTTATTAGAGCAATGGAAGCCTGTTGATCTGGAAGCCCCTGTAAATAAGCAGGATATATCAGAGTCAGACGAGGAACCTATGCAAATGGAGGAAGCTTTGATAGGATCTGAATACTCTGACATGGAAACAGATTGCGCTTATTGCCATAAAGAGTGAGAGCCGTGTAACGTTGTGCTGTTGAGAAGTACTGAACAAAGCCCGACTAATTGCAAGGGAGCTTTTACACTGAGAGAAGCTGAGAGCTGCCAAAGAGTAAAACTCAGTCTATTAAGCAACTGTGAAAGAGGAGTACACTACGGTTGTGTTATCTGTTATATGAAGCTGTTTATGAAGACACTGTTGATAACAGGAAAAGCATTTTATGTGTGAAGCTGAAGGAAGTTTGGTTATTCTGTTGGAACGGACTTGCCTGAGAGTTATCAGGAGGACTGTGTTATACCACGTAATTTCATTTTGGTTTGGAGAAGCATCCATTTATTTCTGTTTAAAGGGGTAGTAGATATTAATTCCTGTGCAACAATAAACTTATTGTTACCCCAAAAACCTTGGCTGTATTCGTCTTGGCTCACAACTACAAGGAACATAGACAACAGCACACACAAGGGATATAAATTTGTGGTCACGTCCACTTCTACCAGGCGACCGCCTACACATACAAGAAGAGGGCGTGACAACTAGCAGCGCTACGCTGTTGTCTCTCACTTTTTTCCCTGACTCTTCCTTAACCCTGCTTATCTGCATGCTGCTGTAGCAATGTGACAGTTTTAGTGTGGGTGCCTTTCATCTGTGCACCCCAAGCTACCAGGCTAAACACATGCATTAGCTCCAAGCTAAACCATGCGCTTCTGACTACCACACTTTAGTAAAAATGACCCTACATTCTAAAATGGAAGACAAACATAATAATTTATATCAAATGATTAGAGATCAGATATTTACAAAGCAAACTAAGGGGCCCTTTTACTAAAGTGTGTTAAGCAGTTAACACATGGTTTTGTGCATAGTAACTGTGTGCAAGAGCCCATGGTAACTCTTGCCATGAGGCATGACATTTACAGCTGACTGATTCACATGCTAATTGCCATTTATGCATTAGGGTGCTGAATGATCAGGCTAGGGGGTAGAGAATAGGCATGGTGAACACATTGTAGTTAGCACAGGGGGACATATCACATGCTCTCAATATGGCCATTAGTGCGGGTTCACCTCAATAGAACATAAAGATACTCATCCATATGTTAACTGTTTGGGAACGGGCTAGCCAAACTCCTGAGAGTTACGACAGAGACTTTGCACTTAATCCACATTAGTTTTTGCGTTAAACATGCTTTTGGTGCAAAAACTGAAACATTCCTTCAAATACACCATTAATTCTTAAAACCAACTATCTGTGGAAAAATATAAAAGGCACAAGAATACCAATAGATGCAAAAAGCAGCAGGATAAACACTGTAGGGCAACCCATTAGCTATGAGTCTGATTAAAGCATTTTGTAGTTTATCACAATTTCAAAAAAAAGGGGGAAAATGAAACTTTCTTCCTTAACTGTCTATGGACATTACAGAGAAAAATCTGATCCAATACTGTGCATTGCAATACAAACAGAAATTCAGAGGGTTAACAAACTCAAAAGAACAATAATTAGAGATTTTAGTGATTGCAATGTTGATTGGTAAATGTCTCATTAGGACTTGCTAGGGAGGTACTGTAAAGTTTCTAGATGCCATAAATGAATACTTCTTGGAACAGCTGAGAAGAGAAACTACTTTAAATCTAGTGATTGTTGGAATGCAGAACCTGGTGATCACAATGTGACTGCTTCTTGGAGCAGCTGGTTCATGAATTGACAAGAGGGGAAGTTATTTAGGAGTTAGTCCTTAGTGGAACACAGGATCTACTGCAAGAGACAACAGTGTTAGGCCCACCTGGCAATAGTGCACATCAAATTATCACATTTGAATTAATAAATGGAGGAAGGATGGCAAGGAAATACACAGTACTACCTTTTAACTTTCAAAAGGGAGACTATGATAAATTGAGGAAACTAATTAAGAAAAAACAAAAAGGAGCAGCTGCAAAGGTTAAAGGTTTATATCAAGTATTGGTATTGTTTAAAAATACTGTATTGGAAGCCCAGACCACATGTATTCCATATTTTAAAAGAGGTCAAAGGAAGGCCAAATAATTGCCAGCATGGTTTAAAGATGAGGTCAGACAGGCTGTTGTAGCAAAAAAAGCAACTTTCAGGAATGGAAAAGGTGACAAATGACGAAAACAGGAAACAACATAAGCACTGGCCAGTTAGATGCAAGTCACTGATAAGGCAGGCACAGTGAGAATTTGGAAAAAAAGCTTGCTGTGAAAGCAAAAAGGCACAATAAAACCTTTTTCAAGTGTATTCGTAGCAAAAAAAACTTTAAGAGAATCAGTTGGACCATTAGATGATAGAGGGGTGAAAGAAGCACTAAGGGAAGATAAGGCCATAACAGAGAGACTGAATGAATTCTTTGCTTCGGTCTTTTCTGCAAAAGATGTGTTGAAGTTACCCATTCCTGAAATGGAATTTAAAGGTGATATATCCGAAGAATTCAAACAAATTTTCATAAACCAGGAAGATGTATTATGATTTGATAAACTAAAGAGTAGTAAATCACTTGGACTGGATGGTATATGTCTGAGGGTGCTGAAAGAATTGAAATATGAGATTACAGACCTATGATTAGTAATCTGTGAACTATCATTTAAACCACCTGTTGTACCTGAAGATAAGAGAATGGCCAATATAACGATAATTTTTAAAAAGGGTTCCAGGTGTGATCCAGATAAATACAGACCGATAAGCCTGATGTCATTATCAGGCAAATGGTAGAAACCATTATAAAAAATAAAATTACCAAACATGTAAATAGTCATGGTTTAATGGGAGAAAGCCATCATGGATTTAGCCAAGGAAGTTCTTGTCTTACTAATCTATTATATATTTTTTGAAGATGTTAATAAACAGGTAGATAAAGGTGAGGCAGTTGAAATAGTGTATCTGTATTTTCAGAAAGCCTTTGACCACGTCCCTTGTGAGATACTCTTAGTAAAATTAAAAAGTCATGGGATAGGATGTAGTGTACTACTGTGGATCCAGAACTGTTTAACCCTGGAATTACAGAGATTTTTTGCACACACTGAATACCGTTGGGGTCATAAATGATCCCACGACAAATTTTAATTGTTGACCATGAAAAATTTAAACTAAACAGACAAAATATTATTCCGAATTAATTATTTATTATATGAAGGTTAAATGTTTTGAAATTTAATGCTTTATCATAAAATTACATGAAGAAGAGTTGCCATGAAAGCAGTTTTTGCATGCACTTGATGAACACAGTAAAGTACTACAGTAATTTGCATGAGACACAGAAAATTTCTGAATGTTCTTTGCAAACATTGTGCTTGCAGGAGGTGCAAACTATGTTGCTTTTCTTGTCTTTTTCTCTGGAACAGCAGTGACACCTTGCCCTTTTATTTGGGATCCCGACATTACAAACAGCATCAGTGGCTTCTTCAATGCTGGAAGAAGACTCGCTGCAATTACTCTGAAGCAGCTGCTTTCCTAATTCCAAGAGGAATAGACAATGTCTGTGCTTTGACTTGGACTGCCATTCTGGATTTAGTGACATCCAATGAAGGCGTTCAAAGCACTGATGTCCAACATGCTGTAGAAGATTGTCACTGGCAAGCGTCTTGTCATTCGTTTTGTGGTATACATGCGCAACATTTGATCTGCCATATCTACTCCACCTTTACTAGAATTATAGTCCAAGATCATACGTGGCTTTTTGTCTGGACGTTTGTTATCTACTTCTTCTTGATCATGCAAACTGCTCAGAAGAACAACCACTTTTCCTTTCTTCGGGCAATAGGAAACCAGAGTGGCGTCATCGCGAAAGGCTGTTACAAAATATGGAGGTAATTTTTTTCTGTTCTTTCAAATTGTCCCCAAAAGTGTCATTTGTTTTTCTAGCAATTTCTGTGACAGGGATAAACTGAAGAAGAAATTGTCAATAGTAAAATTTCTGCCAGATCACGTCAATCCTTCAGTGAGTTGCAGCACAACACTTTCACCCTGATTCTGTTCCCTGTTTTGCCGAGTTCCCTTCCTGTATATACTTGAAGAGGCATAACATATGACGTTGCACTGTCACACAATATCCATAGCTTTATGCCATATTTCTCAGGTTTTCTTGGAATATATTGTCTGAACGGAACACGGCTACGAAATGTAAGCAGTCGCTCATCCACAGTAACATTTTCACCAGGAACAAAGGCGTCACTAAGAATTGCTTCCCAGGTATCAAAAATGTGTCTGATTGGAGTGAGCTTATCCATGCCTCGTTGTTCACGTCTGTTGGTTGCATCATCAAATCTGAGAGCACAAGAAATTTACTGAAAACAGTTACGGGCCATATTTTTGCCGAAAACAGAACAACCATCTTCAAGGTTCCACAACTGAACTATGGATTCATTTTGTGACTTGTACACGCCTCAGAGGATAAGAAGTCCAAGAAAACGTTGAAATTATCCCTCTGTCAAATCTTTCCAGGTGTCATCATAAATTTGTCTTCCTTGTTTGCTCGTCTACATCATGATTTCATTCAATAAGTTCTTCCTCATGAACAAGTGGAATGCTGCGAGAGGGCCATCAACATTTTGTACAGCATACCTTGTAGGACCTTGTTGTACGGGCATGACATTAGCTCTGGCATATCTTCCAGCAGCTTGCTTTATAGGTTTCCTGTTCCATGATGTGGCATCTTTAGATACATAGGCTTCAATGGCAATATTTGTGCTTATAGTTGATGACCTCTTAGCTCCTCTACGACCACAATTAAGATTCCTCACAGATGATACTGACACCGAGGACTCCTGCCTTCTTCCCCGTCCAGCACAGCCTCAACCTTTGCCTCGACCTGTAACTTAACTCTTTGCTGCAGGCAATGTTACCGGCTCAACATCAGTCTCACATTCACTTGGCGACCAACTACTGTCACCATCTGAATCATGACTGTCATCATCAGATTTATCGCCCGAACTTGGCTGATATGCTTCTTCGCTTGCTGAATATGCTGCATCATCAGACAACTCAGAGCCGTCACTGTCAGCATCTCGTTGCAATATTTCTCTTACTTGGGCAACTGAATACTTTTGTTTTGACATCTTAAACAATAACTTAAAATAAATAAACAAAGATAAAGTTGAATAAAACGCAAAGCAGTTTTACTATAGGAGTACAATAATCGTGATGAACAAGCTGAAAGCCTTTAGATTTCATCGGAAATAATGAGAGAACATATGATATCAATTACAGAAAATGTGTAATTTTCATAAAATAAGAGTACAAAAAATAAATGATACATAATTAATGATAAATACCTTTGTCAGATCAAAAAATTCACAAAACTGCAAATTGTATCACGATCCAAACCGGACGTAAGCTACTGGTGTCAAAAATGACCCCACTGGTACTCTGTGCTGCAATTCATCATTAGCGTCACCTAGCGGATGAAAATTATTCCTTTCATGAAGCAATATAAAGAGAATATTGACATGTGAAAAGTCATAAAAAGATTGCATTCTTGAGCAACTAGTTTCCGAGATACGCGTTGTGAAACTTGCAATGGGGTCACTTTTGACCCCATCGGTACTCCCTGGGTTAAAAGATGGAAAGCAGAGAGTAGGACTTAAAATGGCCAATTTTCTCAAGGGAGAAATGTGAATAGTGGAGTATCTCAGGGTTCTGTGCTGGGCCCGCTGCTTTTTAACATATTCATCAATGACCTGGATTTGGAAATAACAAGTGGGATGATCAAATTTGCAGATGATGCAAAATTATTCAAAGTTGTTAAAACACAAATTGATTGTGACAAATTGCAAGAGGACCTTGACAAATTGGAAGATTGGACATCCAATTGACAGATGAAATGTAATATTGTGTGGTGGCGAAGCAGGGTTAAACCCTGGAGAAAGTAGGAGAAACCAGTCTTTTTCCCCTGAAGCAAAGAGCAGTTCAGGAAGGGAAAGGGTTAAACCTCCAACAAATGGAAAAAACTCTATGCACAGAAAGCTAGAGAGGGAGCCACACCTCAGCTCCATGGTGACCAAGGGAGCTGATGTGGGAAGCAGAGGGGCGGAGTCAAAGCCCATAGGACAACCCCAAACACTTAAGCAGGAAGAAACAGTTAGTGGGAGAGGTATGGAGAAAGACAGAAAAAAACACGGGAGGAGCAGCAAAGAGAAGCGGGAGAGAAGAAGAAGTAATCCTCGAGAGGAAAGTCTGGAAAGCTTGTCCAGAAGTCAGAGGAATTCTTCTCATGAGTCTTCTGTAGAAGCTGTCCTGGAAGGTGGGAGAATAGGCAGAAGCAAAGGCCCTATTGGGAAGCTGCATAAGGACTCTTATTGCAGGCAGCGTGTCTGTAGCTCTAGTTCCGACAGAAGCCCCGCTGATAGAAAGCAATTAGCTGACCAGAAGCTTGGGAGACAGGAGTCTGAGCCAGACCCTGCTGGGAAGCATGGTACGAGGGTCCAGGTGAAGCAGTCTGGGGACAAGTGGTTGCCTTTAGCACTACCAGAGAAGTCAAGGAGTGCTAGGAAGAAGGTGAGCCCTTTTGAAACCTTTAAATCTGTGTTAAAGGAGACTGGTCTCCTTGGTTCTTCCCCTATACCTCAGTTTAAGGAAGAGTCTCGATGGAGACAGCTTAAAACCCTGTTAAAGCAATGGAAGCCTACTGTTGAGAACCCTGAAAATAGGCAGGTTGTATCAGACTCGGAGGAAGAGGCCATGCAAATTGAAGAAGCCCCTTTAGAGAGTGAATGTTCTTTTTTTTTTTTTAATAGTAGTTTTTATTCAGTTTTAACATATAAAATAACAATACAAACGATCGTGCTATAGCAGGATACAAGCAGATGTTATTGATCAAAATAGCAAAAGAATATAATAACTTGAACAAGACAGTACAATAACGTTAACAAGAACTAGTATCAGTCCATGCCAGCACGCCACCCTCCCTCTCTCCGTTCAATGTGGTTACAGCAGAGACCATTCCACAAGGCAGCCTCCAGCAATCATTTTCATCAAACATAATTTTGTAAAGCTGACCATTTCTTACTTAGTTTACCAGACCATGGGTTCTTGGCTATATAGATCTCTTCGTAGGTCTTATGTAGGATTAAGAGACTCCACCAATGCTCGAAACAAGCTTTGTCGAGATTCTTCCAGTGTATTAGAACTATTTTAAGCGCTATCCCGAGCATTAAGTCCAGCAGTTTACCATCCCATTTCATCAGAGTAGGTTCCAGAGCTATGGATTTATATATCACTATCCGATAAGTGATAGGTGTTTGTAAGTTGAGGATCTGTGATATGCGTTCCCAAACTCTGTTCCAATATATTTCCAGGGATTTACAATGGAACAACATATGTGCCAGTGTCCCAATTTCCATGTTACAGGACCAACATCGATTTCCCTCCTGTAGTGTCCATTTCATTTTCTTAGCCGGTGTAATATGCGCTCGATGTGCTATAAAGTACATAGTTTGTGTGAGAGACGCTGCTCTCGTGGCACGTATTTGAGTTCCCCAAAAAGTGTCCCAATTTTCCGGAGGTAGATCTTGACCGGTTTCAGTAGCCCACACCGACTGTATCTTAGAACATGTCTTGTCACTTTTGGATCGGAGAATCGCAACACATCTTGAAACAGCTTTAGCATCTGTTTGTAATTCTTGAAGTTTCTGTCGCAGTGGCCATCCTGTACGTATCAAGACAGGTGACACACCCGCTTTGCTCATGCAGGATCGGAGCTGACACCATTGGAAATAGCATGTATTAGGCAATCGGAATTCCGTTCTTAATCTGTCAAAGGTTTTAAATGCACTTCCATTGATCAGTTGTCCAATGGTGATAAGATCATGTTCCACCCATTTTTTCCATAAGACAGGCTTCCCTCCGATGATAAGGCGCGGGTTCAGCCATATGGGCATATCTGCGGCAAAGTCATCCCCTCCATCGATACATGATGCCAATAATCGACAGGCATGCTGTGTTTCTCGGATAATAGCATTATGTGGTGCAGTCTGGTCTACTACTGTGCCTACCAGTAGCCATGTGGGCAGGGGGGAATGTAGGGCCCGCTCCACACTCAGCCATCTAGGTCCTTTATCCGTGTCGTCAGAGTCGACCCATTGAGCACCCTGCTTTAAAAGAGAGGCAGTGTGTAGCCAGCCGAGATCTGGGAAATGGACACCTCCTTGTGTATTAGGTAACTTCAGTTTCCAGGCAGCTATTCGGGGTACTCGGTTGTTCCATAGAAAGGCTATCAGTTGACTATTCATTTTCTTATAGAAGGCTGTCGGGAAACGTAAGGGTATCATACTTAATATATAGCTGAGTTTTGGTACCAACATCATTTTTATCGTTTCTAGCCTGCCCCACCAGCTCAAATGAAGGGGGGTCCACTTGCAGATGTTATCATGTACAATTTCTTGACACATCTTAATGTTGATTGCGACAGTCTCTTCCAAGGTGGTGCCATAGGTCACGCCCAGGTATCTAAAGGATGACTTCTCATATTGAAAGGGGTATCCACGCATCATTTCTTCGCTGACCTGTTCATTCAGAGGAATAATTGTTGTTTTATTCAAATTTACTTTATATCCGGATATCGCTGAGTATGCATCTATGAGTTGCAGTGTTTCAGGAAGGTCTGATGGTTGTAGAAAAATGAGCAGGTCATCGGCATATGCTGACAATTTACAGGGACCATCAGCTAACTCAATTCCTTTTATGTTTTCCTTCTGTCGGAGCGCTATTAATAAGGGTTCCAGGGCTAAATTAAAAAGCATCGGTGACAGGGGGCAACCCTGTCTGGTCCCTCTTTGCAACTGAAAAGGGGCTGAGAGGTGTGAGTTGACCGCTATTCGAGCTGTGGGTTTGGTATATAACAATTCAACGCGTTTTAGGAACTTTTCTCCTATCCCAAACCACCGTAGGGATCGAAATAGAAAGGACCATTCCAGTTGATCGAAGGCTTTTTCGGCATCCAATGCTAGCCCTATCAGGGGCTCGGCCTTGGTCTTGGCAGATGCCAGTACATGTGCCAATAATCTTCCATTATCTGTAGTGGATCTGTTTTGTATAAATCCACATTGATCCTCATGTATCAAATCTTTTAAGATCCGTCCTAATCGGTTAGCAAGCACTTTAGCATAGATTTTATAATCAGAGTTTAGGAGAGAGATGGGTCTGTAATTCTCTATCTTTTGTGTATCCCTGCCCGGTTTCGGGTGAATTACCACCACAGCCTCTGCCAGGGCTCCAATCTCTGGAGATTCATCTTGCAGGCCACTGTAGTAGATCTGTAGCATGGGAGCCAATTGAATGCAATATTTATTATAGAATTCCAACGGGATACCATCTGGACCGGCGGCTTTGCCACGAGCCATCTGTTTGATCGCATCTTGTATTTCAGTTACTGAGATCTCTTGTTCCAGCGTTCGACTTTGATGACTGGTTAATGTGGGTCCTACTATCTTGGAGACAAAATCTTCAAAGGCTCTGTCACTACATTGGGTATCTGAGCGATATAGTTCCTCATAGAATTCTTTGCAGCGGTCTAGTATTTTGTCAGATCTCAGGAGAAGGCCCCCGGAATTGTCCTGCAACGCCGCTATAGCGGTCTTGCTGGTTTTTGGTCTGAGCTGCCGAGCTAAGAGGGATCCTGAGCGGTTGCTGTCATAGTAGTATATACTACGTTGTAGCTGGATGCTACTCAGTGCTTCTTTGTTGAGGAGAGCATTATATTGGTATCGCAATTTTTGGAGTCTAATCAATATCATTGAGTCAGCTCTTTTGGCTAGTAACCTTTCCCCAGCTTTTATTTGGAGTTCCAATTCATCTTTTTCTTTTTTCCTGGCTTTACGCCGTCTAATGGTGTAGGTGGTAATATGAGCTCGTATGGTCGCTTTAAAACCTTCCCACCAGCTCCAGATGGAAGTATCAGTGGGTGTATTATATTTAAAATAGGTCTCAATTTCCCCTGACAGTAGCTGTACAAAGGAGTCATCTGCTAGTAGGGATTTATCAAATGTCCATCTTGGTGGAACATGCTGTGTAACGTTGGTATTCAACACTAGGGAGACAGCGGCGTGGTCCGATACCGTTGTAGCATATATCTCTGCGGACAACACTTGGGGCATCAGCTCTGTGGACAGTAGGAAGAAATCGATCCTTGTTTGGGTATTATGTGGGATGGAATAAAATGTGTAGTCTCTTTCTTGGGGATGAAGTAGGCGCCAGGGGTCTACCAAGTGTAGCTCTGTTATGATGCCTTTAAGAATCGCCTGCGATTTGACTTTGTCTACAGCCCGATAGGGTGTGCGATCTAACAGTGGATCCAAGATGACATTGAAATCGCCCCCTAATATGATATTGGTGTGAGCCGCGGCTGTAACTTCTTTAGCTATCAGTTTGAAAAAGTTAGGGTCATCGAGGTTGGGCGCGTAAATATTGAAGAATGTGTAAAGCTGTTGATTTATTTTCATCGTCACTCTGGCCCATCGACCTAGCGGATCAATCCGTGTGTCGGTAATGGCGGATTGCAGGAATTTGCGCACTAATATTATTACCCCCCCTTTGCGTTGAGTGGCAGAGGCCGAGGCCGCCACCAGGAAGTATTTAGAGGTTACTTTCTGCGATTCAGTATCTGTTAAATGTGTCTCTTGTAAGAGGGCAATATCTGCTTTTTTTTGCTGGCAGTACGCTAAAATCTTCTTTCGCTTGACAGGGCCAGTAATACCTTTTACATTTAACGAAAGCATTAAAAGATCACTAGACATCAACGTTGGGATAAGCTGTCTTATAGGTGAAAGCTATCCTATGGATAGGCCTGCCGCGTACTTGCATTTGCGTGTATGTGGAGGGTTTTGTACTGGACTGGACTGACACAAACAACTGCATAACTGGCAAACATTGTATCGCTAAGGTGAACACAATCCACTGAAACAGTAACCAACCCCGACCTCCCGTTGCCACCCCTACATTTCAAGCAGAAATATCTGTTTAATTAAAACTATTTAGAACAACAGAAATACAATTAATGAGGTGTTTAACATGGCTTAAGGCGTTCTAAAATTTGTGAGAACGCACGGCCGCACCCCCTGAGTATATGCTGAGTTCTCTACACTGCGTGAGAGATCAGAATATTGACCTCAGGTTTCCATACCGCATTTTTCTTGTAGGAAAGTTTTCAGTTTTTCAGCATCAACAAAATTCCTCGTTTCATTATGCAGCGTGACCCGCATGGTTCCTGGGTAGTATAGCCCGTATCTTGCCTGTGCACTTTGTAGCATGGGTCTACAGGCCAGCAACGCTTTTCTCCGATCTACCGTTTGCTTGCTCAAATCCGGATAAAGTGCTACTTTGTGTCCCTGGATTTGCAGTGATCCGGCCTTCCGTGCAGCTTGAAAGATCTGTAGGACCTGTGGGTATCTCAGTACCTTCATTATGAGTGGGCGCGGGTATCGTGTGTTTTCAGCTTTGTGTGCTGGGATTCGATGGGCCCGTTCTAGTTCAAAAGGCCTTGCAAAGACAAGCTGCAGCATCTCCGGTATGGTTTTTTCCAGAAATCCAATCGGATCGGTACCTTCAGCGCCTTCAGGGACTCCAACAAGGCGGATATTATTTCTACGGGAATGGTTATTTTGATCTTCAATCAGATTTTCTATGTGCCGGACTCGTTTGGCCAAAGGGCCCAGCTGTTCTAATGCAACGCCATGCTTCTGGGTTTGTAATTCAACTGCATTAAGTCGAGTGGTGATGGTGAGGAGTTTCTCTTTTACCTCCAGCAAGTCTTCTTGAATCATGTTCAGTGAACTAGAATTGGCTGCAATCATTTCTTTAACGCATTTCAATTCCTGTAGCACTTCACGTAGGCCACCGGCAGTCACTCCCTCCTTCTCTCCCGCGGCAATTTTCTGCGGGGAACCCACTTCGGGTTTGGATCGTTTCGCTGCTGAGCCGGATCCCTGTGGAAATTCCAGCCGGGCAGGCTTCAGGGATGCCATCCAGCTGTATTGCGGTGTTATTGATGTAGGTAGGGGGTACAAACTTCAATGGAATACCGGGATATGTTCAGGATTCTTGGGCAGCAACGGGAGCAAAAATTCAGGCGTCCATTCTGTTCAGTGGCTAGCTCCGCCCCCCGAGAGTGAATGTTCTGATATGGAGACAGACTGTGCTTATTGCCAAAGGGAGTAAAGCTGCTACCATTTTATGCTGATGTTATAAGTGCTGGAAGAAGCCTGAAACTGGGCTTGAGGGATTAACACTGGGAAAGGCAGTAAGATGCTAGAAGTGTGAAGCCTAGCCAGTTTGGCAACTTTGAATGAAGAGAATGCTACTGTTTTACTGATTGTTATACAAAGGCAACAGTTGGTCTAATGAAGAGAAAAAATGGTTGATGATTTTGATTGGATGCCTCAGCTAACCCATGGATAAGTAAAGTGAATTGGCAACTGGAAGAAGGTTTTTGGAAAGTGGTTTGAAGCAATCGTGCGTGGATATATAACACATGGACTTTGCTATATCAGTTGACTTTATTTCTGTATGGAGAAGAATCCTTTATTCTTTATTTTCAGTAGGGGTAGTAGAAAAATACCTGTGCAACAATAAAACTTATTGTAACCCTTAAATCCTTGGCTGTTTTCGTCTTGACCACAACTACATGGAACATAAGACCCACAGCACTTATAGGGATACACAAATGTGGTCCGTCCACTTCTACTAGGCATCCGCCTATACCAAGGAGAGGACGTGACAATTGAGAAGTGCAAAGTTATGCACCTAGGAAAGAACAACCCAAAGTATGGTTTACAGAATTCAAGGATCCACATTAGGAACCACCACCCAGGAAAAGTATTTAGACATCATTGTGGATAATACATTGAAACCCTCTGCCCCATGTGCAGCGGTAGCCAAGAAAGCAAATAAAAAGCTAGGAATCATAAGGAAAGGAATGAAGAATAAAACCAATGCCATTATAATGCCTCTGTATCATTCCATGGTTGAACCGCACCTTGAATATTTTGTTTAATTCTGGTCGCTGTGTCTTAAAAAGGATATAGCGGAATTAGAAAAGGTACAGAGAAGATCCACCAATATGGTAAAGAGAATGGAGGATACTCCCAGGAGGAAAGACTTAAAAGGTTAGGGCTCTTCAACTAGGAAAAGAGACTTCTGAGGAGAGATGTGGTAGAGGTCTGTAAATTAATGAATGGAGTGGAACAGAGAAATGTAGGTTGGTTGTTTACTCCATCAAAAAGTAGAAAGATTAGTGGGCACAATGAAGCTACAATATAACCCATTTAAGACTAATAAGAGAAAATATTTGTTCACTCAATGCGTAATCAAACTCTGGAATTTCTTACCAGAGGATGTAATAATAGCTGTTAGCATAGCTGGGTTTAAAAAAGCTTTGGATAAGTTCCTGGAGGAAAAGACCATAAACCTTTATTAAAGTGGACATGGGAAATCCACTGCTTACACTGGGATGAACATTATGGAACCTATGTACTTTTTTGGGAACCTGACAGATACTTGTGATCTGGATTGGTTACTGTTGGAAATAGGATACTGGGATTGATGGGCCTTTGATTGATCCAGTATGCCAGGCATGTCAAACTTCGAACAGGTCGTGATCTACTTTTTCCGGCCAAAAGTGCCGGTGATCTACCACCATGAAAATTACGTTTCAAATTAGCTTCAAATTAAATATTAATCCAATAAAGTTGGAGGATTCCCCCCCCCCCATTTTTAATGAACCTTCTGTTGTTTACTTGGATGTGATCAGCTGTTAAGCAAATTAAGCAAAAACAAAAGAGAGAGACGAAGATCCAGTAAAGTTTCTTAAAGTTTTATTGAGTAATAACATTCTTTAACTGTCTTAATAACTAACTTTTATTGAGTAATATGTGTTAAATTTAGGTCGAGTATTAATCCAGGCTGATCTTGCACAATCTTTAATATTTCACTCTTGCTCATTAGTGAGATGTCTGAGCCTGCATTTCATCCACCAGCTTTTTGCGTGAAGGCCAGTCTCAGGGAATCCTGGAGATGTTCATCTGTCATGTTGGAACTTTGTGTACTCTTTGTCATTTTCAGATGGGAAAATGTAGATTCACACAAATAAGTTGAACCGAATCAGGAATGTACAGCTTCACTGCATCTTCTCAAGTTGGGAAATTTGTCTCTAGGCACTAGCTTCCAAAACGATCCTTGCTCAGCACGGATCTTGAGAAAAATGTCATTTTTAAGGGTTAATATTTTGTTTTCAAGAGATGGCTTGTTCAATGAGTAATTTTTACTGATAGCAGCTGCAGTTTCTTTAATGTCCACATCTACTTTGAATGGGTATGACAAGTACTCCACAACTGTTACAATTTTTTGAAGTCACAGAATCTATTTTAGAATTCCTGGATAACAGAACAGATTTTTGTCACATACTTCTCGTTCTGAAAAACAAAATTGGATATTGTCCCAGATGGTCCTGTGTATTAGGAAAATGATCAAAAGTGTTGTTTTGAAGGTCAGTCACCATTAGCTCAAATTTGCTCTTGTAGGATGAAACTTTACTCATCGGCTCGCCAATGCATTTGTTTTTATCTTGTAGTTCAAGATTCATATCACTTAGTTCACCTGTAAAGTCAGCGAGAAATGCCAGATCACATAACAACTCCCCATCTTCCAACTCTGCTTGGTCATCTCCCCGCTCCTTCAAAAAACTTCTTATTTCATTCAGCAAATCACAAAATCTTTGCAGAAATTTGTGCCTACTTAGCCACCTTACATCTGTGTGCAAAATGATTTCTGCTGCCCCTTCATCAAGAATAAGATTGAAAAGCCATCTTTGAAGTGATGTTCTATGAACTGAATTTACAATTTTGAAAGTGATGTCCATGACAGTCTTTGTATTGAGTCTCTTGCTTGCCAAAACGTGCTGGTGAATGATGCAGTGGTAAGAAAGGAAATCTGGGAAGTCGTATGCTGTCTACAGAGGGCTATGAAACCATTAACCTCACCTGTCATTGCTCTTGCTCCATCAGTAGTGATGGAAACAAGTCTATGCAATGGAAGATTACACTTTGTCACAAAGGAATGGAAAGAACTGAATATTTCCTGACCGGTAGTTCTCCCTTTTAAAGAAATCATTCCAAGTAGTTCTTCTTTAACACTGAAGTCTTAAAAAAGCATCCGGATAAAGACTAGTAACCGGGCTATGTCTCTTATGTCTGTAGATTCATCCAGTTGTAGTGAGAAAGCAACACAGTTTGAAACATCCTCCAACAATTGCTCAGTTGTGTCTCCACATATCTTTTCTATTCACAGCACAATGGTGTTTCTTGACAATTGTACATCTTAAATAGCATCTATGATCTCTTTCTTATTTTTAAATCCTTCAAAAAGATTGTCAGCTGCTTCAAGAAAACAATCTTTTACAAATTCCCCTTCAATGAAAGGTTTGCATTTCTTTGCGATCAAGTTGCTGACCTTGAAGGATGCTATGTTTGCATTGACTGAATGTGACCTGGGCTTCGCCATCAACTGTTGCTGAGTAGCCAATTTCGATTTAAGCTCTTTGAGCTTCAGTTTACGAATTTCACTTTTGGGTGGAAAATCAGCATCAAACTTATTGCTATGCAGAGCCTCATAATGACGTTCCAGATTACCCTTTTTGGGCAAGTATACTGGGGTGTTACAAATTAGACAACAACATTTGTCTTTCACTATGATGAAGTAGTCCATTTCCCATTCATCATGAAAGTGGTAGGTTTTGCTCTTCTTTGGAATACTCATCTTCGTTATAATGGGGTGGCTGGATGTAAGAAGGCCAAATCTGCTAAGTTAGTATAAACACTGGCTGAATCTGGTCCAAAACTGTCATTGTCCCAAAGTATTAAAGATCAACAGGAACTGAAGACCTCTGGATGATGTGCAATACAATGACTGGAGATGCAAAAACCACACATGCAGTTCTAAAAGTAAAAATAAGAATTCATCATACTGGCACCAGTAATCAAATACCACCAAACAATCATCAAAAAAAACCTCAAACACCTGTCCAGCAAACCAGATAAAATCAAATACCGCCAAACAAGTTCAAATACCACCACACGCAATTTAATAAATTCTGAACACAATGTAGAATGAACGCAAAGGCAAGGCAAAATAAAATTGCAGTGTAGAATCAACACAAAGGCTAGGCAAAATAAAATTGCAGAGGCAAGAAAACGTCATAGTGGTTTGAACCAATTTGAAGGCAAAGCATAGGCAATTTAGAACAAAATTGGAAAAACCCACCAAAATCACCAAATTCTTGACACTTTGTTGTGTCTGACCGAAAACGTTTAATGAAAGCGAACTATAAAGCGACCAATGACCAGCAAATGACACAACTAATACGGTAAGTGTATTCAGGTAAAGCTAGGGCGAATGGATATCGCCCAGTATATCACACACTTCTAAGGGGTGTTGGGGCGGGGGCAGGCATGGGTGATTCTGAGAGGCAGGAGACCAGGTATGATGCCGGGCCTGTGGCGTCTCATCGCGGGGCGCAGGTGGCGGCCCCCTCGTGTACCCACAAACTATTGGCACAAAAACAACAAGCGCCCCCAATACACCCGCAGGCAAGATTCCCGCATGCAGGGAAAAAGATCGCAATCTACCTGTTGGACATGCCTGCTATAGATAACGTGAGAGGTCTTAGACCCCAGAACAGAGCCCATTACAGTGAGATAGCCCCCAGGTGCACATGTGCACTGATTTATGGCTCCCCATGCAGAGGAGATGGTGGTTAGGCAGCACGATTATGTCAATTTGTCTGTAGTTGCAACACCTCATTTGTATGTTCTGCCCCTAGCAGTGCTCAGCTGTCTCCAACCCTATCTATCCCAGCTCTGGTTGTTTCATTGAGCACATACCCTGTCTCCCCCTCCTCACCAGCACTGGCTGTTCACCCATATGTGACTGTCCTGAACATGTTCTCCCGCAGTTACAGCAATAACCATGCAATCCCCAAGGTAGGAAGGGGGCATGGTACCTCATCCTCTACTGCTACTCCTGCTGGTTTTGCAGAGTCCATCCCTCTGCTATCTATTTGCCACTCAGGCTTGTACAAACATCTGCCCTTCTGCAGATGATGTCATGGGAGCAGGGCCCATGGGTGATGTCCTGTCTCTTTTGTCTGCAGGGCCAATGCAGGGGTATTGGGCACTTTAGGAAAACCTCCAGCGTATGCCCCCTCCATCGATTATCACACCAGCAGCCCTCCCACTAGTATCCAGTGCATATGCATATGTGCAGATCATACACTTAAGACTCGTTGCTTTGTATGTATATATGTGCCCGCTCTCCCAGCAGATGCAGTCTGCTGCTTCTGGCTCTAGTAATCATGGCTGTCAGGATCTAAGATTTTGCTATCATGGCTACTGAACTTTGCTGCCCCTCAGATGTTGCAGCCCTAGGTGACTGCCTGGTTCACCTCTGGACAGTGCAGGCCATGGTTGCCTAGGATGGTGTATGTGTGGGATGGCTCCGGGCTGTTAACTGTATGGGAATTGAACCCATAACATGCATTGGGAATGCACCAGCACAACGAGTGCAACTAGCACCTGGTCAGAAGCAGGCATTATCCGTGCCTGTGATAGCAGCATCGTTTGTGATTAGAAACACCTCTGCTACAGTCATGTTTGCTGCATGCAGCTCTTCATGCCCACCCTCCAATAGTATTTCCAGGTGAGTTACATTCTGGTAAGGTTGGTATTTTGTCATCTCTGGAGAGCATACAATCTGAGGGGCATGTTCACTAAGGCACAGTAACTGGAAGCATGGGGTTTAGCATCCATATAACGCATGTGTCGATCTTGTAGTAGCCAGAAGCGTGTGGCAAAAATGCAGTCCTGTGTTACTGGAGTACATGTAAAAAGGTGGGGTTTGGGTCGATATAGATGAACATGACTTAATGGGAATGAGTCAGCATGGGTCTAACAAGGGGAAGTTTTGCCTTAGCATTTTATTAGCTATATTTGAAGGTACACAAAGACGGATAAAAGTGAACTGGTTAATATAATATATTTGCATTTACAGAAGGTATTTGACAAAGTCTCTCAAGAAAGGTTTTTTTGAAAATTAAGAATGCCCTATTGTTGAATGGCTAAATGAGAGGAAACAGAGAAAGACGTCAATAGTGGAGTGTCTCGAGTTTCTGTACTGGATCTATGCTGTTGAACATATCCATCAATGATTTGGAGAAAGGAGCAATGATTAATTTGCAGTTAACACTATTCAGCAGAAGATTGTGAAAAATTGCAAAAGGATCTTGTGAGGGTAGGAGGCCAGGCATCTAAATGGCAGATGAAATTTAACATAGAGAATTGTAAAGTGAAGCACACAAGGAAATAAAAATCCAATTACATGTACGTAATGCTGGGTTCTGAATTAGGAGTCAAGATCTTGACATCATTGTGAAAACAAATTGAAATTTTCATCCCTGAGTGCTGGGGTTGCCGAAACAGCAAATAGCATGTTAAGGATTTAAAAAAAATTGAAAACATCATTATGCCTCTGTATAGGTCCATAGTGCAAATGTGCCTTAAGCATTATGTGCAATTCGGGTCATCCTACCTCAGAAAGTACGTGATAAAGGGGATGAAACACATTTCTTAAGGAGAAAAGCTTAATAGTTTATGGCCATTTAACTTGAAAAATGGATGACTGAGAGAGGATATGAGAGAAGTATAAAAAATGGGGATGTACAGTATACAAGACCAAAATGATCAGTTTGTTTTCGGTGAGTGGGGTCTGACCTCTGCATTTTGGCCGGGGAATCCAACCACTCTTAAGGGCATGTTTATTAGTATGATGTTGGCATGTGCTAAGCATACCATGCTTTTCGCATGGGGTCTTGTGCTAAAAATCCCATGTTAACCAGTGAGTGTGTGATTGGGCAGGGACTGGGCGGGTTGGATAGTATGTGTAGGCATTGACGGCAAGCATGAGTATTTTGAGCATGTGCTAACCGTGAATTTTGTCATTAATGCGGGTACACTTAACACCACCTCAAGGGTTGGCAGTAAGTGTGCTGTTGTGGTGTCTATCGCTGTGCAGCTTGTTACCAATGCTCTAACAGCAGGGTTTGGACACACATGCCCCCAAAAGTTAGCATGGGCCTCTACACTAGCTTTAAAGCTTGAACGTGCACTAACTACCCTCTCTTTAGTAAATGTGCCCATTAATTAAGTTGGTCCTTGGGCTGAAACCAGCCATCTGTCATCATCTCTGGGCATCAAGACAGATGAGCTGCAGACTGAGTCATGCAGTCCATGTAGCAACAGGAGAAGTGATGTTTTGGAGCCAGAAAATTCTACCAGTCACCCTACTCTCTGCAGAACCTCAACATAGCTACTATGTTGTCATACTGAGATCCAGAGAGTTCCACAAAATAATCTATAGTGACAGGCACATCAGAAGACCCAAGTACTGCTGGGAAAGCTCTGGTATTGTCCTTCCTCTAAACCATAATAGAACATTTTGCAAATACAAAGAAAACCGAACAGACCAAAAGTGGATTGTTAGAATGCCTCCCATCATCTTGGAGTCCCTACATCTAAAATATACAAAATTCAAAAGAAAGAAAAAGGTAAACTCAAGTCTTAAATGACTGATATTCAAATAGTTCACGTTTATTGCCATGTTTTTCTTGAGTTAGTATATTGTATATTTGTTATGAAAATATCAATCGATAATAGTTCAACATTTGTCATGCTTTATTATTTCCAGCTGTTTATGGTCTGTACTGATGACTTTTCATTTCTTTCTTGTTTTGTTGAGAATTACATTAATATTAATCTACAAGGAAACGAAATAAATGGCATATTGAAAAAGGAACAGAATGTCTCTGCTCACGTATCAGAAATATCTTTCAAGGGACTTGGATTTATTCAACAAGTAAACATTTCTGTTTCATTTTAGAGTATTGTAGTCAACGTAAATGATTAAAGCTGATTTAAAACTAGGTGCTCGGATTTACACAGCTAATTACACTCACTGTGCAATAATTGGTTGTCAGCAATCATTTGTTCAGATTTGCTCTGGTAATTTTAAACACTGTGTAAACAAATGTTGCAGCTGCCAATTTGAACTTGGTTGGAAGTAGTATCATGTCTTAACTTGCTCAAATGATCTTTGGAGACAAAATGTTATTTATCTTGGTGTATGTTATGAAATTAATTTAGATAACATGCATAAATTCAGGCACTGAACCAGTTTAATATTTTGTGATACACCGAATGTCATGTAAATTTTAGTGAACTGGGCAATTTAATCATTTTTGATTATTATTATTACTGCATTTAGATTAGCTTCCAAAATGCTAAGTATTTAATAAAGGAGACAAAACAGACCAAGAGGCAGAGGTTATACTCAGCCTAATTAGAATTTTTCTAAAAAGCTGTTTTGAGAGGTCAGATTATACAGCCTCTCTTAGAAGAATGGTCATGATACCAGAATTGACAAACTTGCTCCTGCAAAATGGCTATAAAATCTTCAAGGGCAGATACATAAGAATTGTTTCACATAGACACAAACTGAGAAAATACTTTTCCGTATGTCTGGTCTTTGGATAGCAATTTACAACCTACCAGTCTAATTATTAAGTGCCCAGGTACTTTTCTCTTTCAAAACTGGAAGGTGCACAAATGATCTGAACATTTTTGTATTCACATTTTGGGGCATGTACTCGTATATTAAAGTGTGCTAACGGTTAGTGAGGGGTTCAACAAATGCAACACCATTTTTTCTTTGTCTTTCATTTCCAGCATAGTAAAC
Source organism: Ichthyophis bannanicus (assembly GCA_033557465.1). NCBI lineage: Eukaryota > Metazoa > Chordata > Amphibia > Gymnophiona > Ichthyophiidae > Ichthyophis > Ichthyophis bannanicus. The sequence goes on from CM066033.1 coordinate 255,142,218, forward strand.
CATGTGATTGTCAGATGCAAAGTAACCAATGCAGTCCATTTCAGTTTGCTGACACCCAACAGATTGAGCTGTACACGTTCTATTTCATTCTTGACCACCTCCAACTTCCTTGGTTCATGCTTCATACATTCCATGTCCCAATATGTAAGACATCTTTGCAGCTTCTGACTCTCATTTCATGCACAGCTATATCAGCAGTCAGATGTCCCAAGGGCTTTGATCCAATCACATTATAAATGCTAGCTTTACTCTGAAAAGTCTTCAGCTCCTCCCCAGTAACCAGTTGAGTGCCTTCCGACCTGGGGGTCTCATCTTCCAGCACTATAGTGCAATTTATCTTGTGTGACTATCCAGTGGGTTTTTGTGGCAAGATATGGAAGTAGATTGCCAGGCCTTTCTTCCACGCAATTTACGTTTAGTGTTGTTGCCTTTGTCTCAGAAATGTGATCCTCTGCTGCCAACACTGTCCCATTCTGCTGCTGCCCAGATGGGTGGTTTGTCTTGGTCTGGCACTTCAGCTGAGACCTGTCTTTTTGGGAGATCCTGCCAGTAGTTAAACTACTGATAGCTTAGCCCTCAGCATCACTGATGCACTCAAGCCCTCACAGCATGGCATGCTGCAAACCAAGTAACTTAATCTTCCTTTTATTTTGCAGAACCACAATACTGAACAGAACTTGTCCCATTACTGACCCTTGAGGCACTTCACTACTCACCTTTCTTTCTTACAAATGAATTCCATTTACCAGCAACTACTGCTTCTCTGTCATCTGCTATTCAATCAATGGGGGTTATTGAAGTGTCAAATTATTAATTTTGGAAGGGATAGAGTTTGATATTGGGGTGAGGTTTAAGATTGGAACACAAGACTTTCAAGATTTTGAGCCTTGAACCAAGCCAAGGAAGGGAGGAAAGGTGCACTATTTTTGGGGTAGGGGGTACGGTTACAGGCCCACTGACCAGGGCCAGTGCTAACATTATGTGAACTAGGGAGTTGCCTAGAGTGCAAGGTTTTGGAGAGTAGCCCATGCCCCCCCCCCCTTCCTCTTACCACTGCTGTTGCCACTTCCATGCAATATATCCAGTCCAGCAATGATAGCAGTAAATAGGCCAGAGTGTAGTGCAGAGGGAAGCCTCAACTCCTACATGCTACATTCTGAAACCGCAGCAAGTCCCTCCCTACCTGACACAAACAGGAAATCTGCATCCGAAGGGATTGGACCAGCTGCACGCAAGGGTTGAGGCTTTCCTCTGTGTGGTGTTCCACCTTGTGTATCACTGTCACTGCTAGGTCTGGGAAATATGGCATGGCAGCAGCGGTAGCAGCAGCAGCTGTGGTAAGGGGGCAGGGCAGTGGGAAGACTGAGTGCCTAGAGACGCCAATGACCTTGCACTGGCCCTGCCATTGCTGCACCATGGATGTGAGCTTTTGCATCAGGGCAATCTGTCCCATAAGCAGCTGCCTCCACCACAAATTTGTTGTGAACCAGGGTCCTTAGAAAAATAACTATAGTTCCTGAGCTATAATTATTTTTTTCTTGAACAAAGGCAGCATGTGAAGTCTTTTTGTATGCAAAGTTCCACATTAATATGTTGTTTTGTATGAATTTGTATTGCAGAAGCTCATCAATAAGCGATTTACATAACCTTTCTTGCACAGTAGACTTTGTATGAAATTGTGTTTCATGGGAAAAACCTGTAGAATGCCAAAATGTTGGTGTCTTTGCATGGTTTTGGGCATTTTTCTTATCCCACCCAAACTTCACCCTCAGAAATTACAACTCTAAATGTAGCTAAAAGTATGTATATTTTAGATCTCAGTTTTGCAGACTTCATTTATATGCATAGGGTGTCATTCCATGCAATGAATGGCAGGGATGGACGAACCATTGGGACGTCCATCCCCGCTATTCATACCCCCACCCGATCACGTCTAACTTCCCCGCTTGTTGTAAGGGGAAGTTAGATGGCGGCGGGGAAGAGGTGGATCGGGGGCAGCATTAGGGCAGGCGGTAGGTGGTCGTCGGCCCCAGACATACAGGGCCAATTCCAATGTTGGCCCTGTACGTCGGGGGCCGACGGCTTGGACAGGGAAATGATTGCACCCCTATGGTGGAATAATTTCTCCGATCAGGCAGCGGATGGCAGGCCCAGGGCTGCAAAGCGACAGGAGGGGGCAAAGAGCATTCCTGCAGCCCGACCCTGGCCTTGGGAGGCCGGATCAAAGGTCGGGCTATGGGGAAAGCAGTTCGGTAGACAGCGGCCGGGGATCGCAGCTTTACAATGGAGCCGCAGTGCCATGGCAACCGGACGCCATGATGCCGCGGCTCCATTGTAAAGCCCAGAGTCAGTTAGTTTGGCTAAATGTTCCCCACAGGATCAGAATTGTGACTCACTCTGTGCATCTGGTTCCGACTGGGTGCACAGAGGGCCTGTACGAACAGAATGGAATTGGGCTCATGAATAACAATTTACTTATGTAGATGACTTTGAAAAGCATCCTACCCAACATAATAAAAATGTAAAACTCCCCTCACCCCCATAAAAATCCTATATACTGCTGTTCACTTAACATTCTTACATTTGGCACTGCTAATTTTTTCATTGGTTTATATTGATCTATTGCAGGTCGTTCCCAATCTGTGGTCTGTGAAACCATCATCAGAGGTCCTTTAGAACAAAAATTCATAAGTGCTACTACTATTACCACTAATATCATTTGTATAGCACTACAAAACATACACAGCGCTGTACATATAGATGTAAGACACAGTCCCTGCTCATCAGAGCTTACAGTCTAATAAAAAAAAAAAACCACACAGAGCATGATTCCATAATGTGCATGTCCAACCTGTGGACACATCTAATCAAAAATGGGCCCCCTTTAAACCTAATTCCGCATCCGTTTCTGAGGAAATAGACATATTTGGTGCAGCACGTGCAAGTGCTGTTCAACCTCAGATGCAGGCAAACATTTTGGACATCCCTGCACCTACCATATTTTGAAAGGTTACACATATCATGTCCTGCCTATCCCTGCAATGTTCCCGTGGACGCCATGATCCTTGGGAGAAACGTGCATCTCCTAAGCTGCTCATCACAGACAGTAGTTTGCTGATGCACTCTAGACATAAATACCAATAAGAAATGACAGCTGTTGCAACCTAGACTATATACCAGTCCCCCTCATACCCAGAAAAGTGCTAGGTAAGCCCAGTGCACCACAATATGGTATGCCAGAATGTAAATATGAACATGTATAACAGGACATACCTTGCTTCAAATCGTATGTGTCATTAGAGACTGGCTCCAGTGATTCCTGCCCTGGCCATCTCTATAAAGATGCCATAAACTGGTAGAGATGGACCCTCACCAAGTGCACAATACCCCGAACTAACCTTGCAGGTCTCCAAAACATGCATAACATTGCTGAGCAACAACTGAATGCCTTTTTCATGCCTGTAGCCTATAAGTGCACTCATTCTGCTGCTCTTCACTACCATTCCCCTCTTATCTCTCCCTACATCTCTCCCCGTGAGCTCCACTCTTCTGTCAGATTGCTTCTTTCTATGCCCTTCTCTTCTACTGCCAAATCCAGACATCACTCCATTCACCTTGCTGCTCTTATGCCTGGAGCAAACTATCTGAATCTGTGCATGAGGCTTCGCCTCTGGCCCCTCTCAAATCCAGGCTGAGCACTCACCTCATCATTGCCGCTGTTGGATCTGATCCTCCTAAGCTCCCTTGTGTTTCCTGACCATTCCCTTCGGATGTATCCTGTCCAGAGCTGTTGTGATGACTCTCTAGATTAGATTGTAAGCTCCGCTGAGCAGGGACCATCTTTTACATGTGTCTGTGCAGCACTGCATATGCCTTGTAGTGCTATACAAATGATCAGTAGTAGTTGTAGTAGGGTCTTCTGGTTATGGCATCTGAGGCCACCTATCTGGGTACTAGCATTTCTCACAGCAGCTACACCTGCTCATTATTGCGTATGTCGGTCTGTATACATATGCTATCTGTGGAGCAACCCTGTCTGCCTTCCCACAGCCAGCTTTGTTGCACTGCTCCCCTAGTCAGGACTGTATGGGCATGAGAGAGGAATCTCCATGCCACACACAGCAAGTAGCCAGACTCCAGATATATCACCACTCTTGCAGCTCTCATTGATCCTGGCCTGGGTAGAGATGTAAGCCGCATGAGACATCAGTCGTGTCTCCCAGTGCCAGGAACCGTGGATGTATGGCTGCCATATCACACTGCCAACAATATCTGATCTTATTAGAGTACCCTATGCAAAATAATTCAGAAGGAATCAGCATAGGTTCCCTATGGCTAAATATCAAAACATATCCCTGTCAATAATAAGGGACCCTCAGTATAAGGGCATTCAGCAATGCAAACAGTACTAATACATGCTCAACAGCAATACCATTGGTCCCATAAAATGTGCACTATAGACATGCATTAGTGCTGTTTTCACTGTTGAGTGCCCTTATTCTGAGGGTCCCTTAGCATTGGCAGGGATATGTTTTGACATTTAGCTATGGTGAACCCTCTCTAGGTTTGACTACCCAATCACACTTGCATCCGGTGGCACTGCGGTCATTCATATGGTCCAGGTACTGGCCAGGCTTTCATGTCCCCCATGAATTGCAAATGAGCATATCAGATTCCCCCGTGCACCCCTCAAACCATACACATACATATACACACACACGCTCACTTTCTGTCACAAAACATGAATCTGCCAAAAAGATGCCCTGAACCTATACACAACAGCTATGACATAACATAATCACATGGGGTACCAGGACTACAACTATGATCTCCATTTCTCATCACAAAAATAATCCTTTCCCTGCTCACACCCATACTATCTCTGCATCAGCAGTCCCATTTTTCAAAACATGGGAATTGTTAAGGTCCCCTAAATTGGCTCCTTTAGCACAAACAGCACATTAGTGCATAGCCTGAATAAACACTATTGCTCTTCTTAATGTTTCTGTATGGGTGTTTATTAATGTGTCTAGACCTTACAACATTCCCTCACCTCTGCTTCCTGTACCTCAAGACTGCATCTTGTGTTTTTCCAGACTGTAATCACACCAGTTCAAAAATACTTGTCACAACCATTCTTCAATATGGGCTGCACTATAGAGAAGCACAGAATTTTTCTAAGTCCTGGCCGTATTCCACGTTTCAGCAGGAATAACGTAGATGTTTCTGGAAAACACTTAAATATGTTCACGGATCTTTCCTGAATACGCTTTCTACGTCTCTGTGGCTGACCACCCCCTTCTAGGCATGTTCTGAGATCCCCGTGCTAGCGCCATGGACGTGCATGTCAGTAGTGTTTCCGAATACAGTCTAGGATATTTTTGGCACATAAACGTCCCCTCCGCACTTACAAATCTCTTATTTGTATTTTGGAATGACCCCCACAGTGAAACTAGGTACTAGAATATAGTACGATACACATAAGTAGTGGACAAGAGAGTGAGGAGCATCAGGATCAAAAAGCAGCTTCAAAGAGGCGGGTTTTTAGCCTGGATTTGAATAGGGTCTAGAGAAGGGGTCTGGCGTACAGACTCAGGTAGTTGGTTCCAGGCATATGGAGCAGTGAGATGGAATGAATGAAGTCTGGAGTTGGCAGTGGCAGAGAAGAGCACAGATAAAATGGATCTGCCAGAGGAGCAGAACTCCTAAGGAGGGTTTAGAGTGAGATAAGAGAGGAAAGGTAATGAAGAGCCACAGGCAGTGGTAAGAAAAATCTTGTGCCAGCTGGGATGGGTTATCTAACTAGAAGGCAGTGACTTCAGTAGGTCCACATAGCTGGAACACTGCAGAGACATCAGGAAGTCCATGATGACTGATGTTGGCAGGAAAGTTATAGAAATATCAAAAACAAAAATAATCTAGAAGCCAAAAGAGTCACTTCAGAATAATCCTTATTATATTGCTACAATTACAAATCTTTGTGACTCTTGCTTAGTACAAAAAATAAATTTAGGTAATTGCTCCTTTTGTTTTTACTGGAGATTTCCAGAGATTGCATGCAAACTGGAAGCACCCATCCCTAGAGGGTCTGCATTGCAAGCAAGGTAATACTGTGGGGCTCTAGAAAACAAATTCTCTGCCTGAGAGTCCTTAAAGAGGGCTTTTTTTTTTTCTTTTTTAAAGCTAACTTTTTTCTGCTGTATCGCTAAAGGGGATTTTTTTTATGTTTTGGGGCAAAGCTTTTTCCTGCTGCTAGAGTTCTTTTTCTTCTCCTCTAGCATTCAAGTTCAAAGAGGTAGGCAAGTTCTTGAAAGTCGCTGACCTCCTCAGGTATTAGTAGTATTAATTAGCTTGCTTAGAAGCTAGGCAGCAGGGTGCTATATAAAGGTCTACATTGCCTTGCAGGTTCTGCAATTCCTAGATAGTCTGCATTGCACACAGGGTAATATTGTATGGCTCTTAAAGAAAACTCTCTTCCTGAGAGTTCTTACAGGGGGCTTCTTTTTTGTTTTTAATAGCTCATTTTTTTCTGCTGTATTGCAAAAGGGGAAATTTTTATGTTCTTCGCAAAGCTCTTTTTCTGTTGCTAGAGTTCTTTTTCTTCTCTTCTAGCCTTCAAGTTCAAAGAGGTAGGCAAACTCTTTGAAGTCACTGACCTCCTCAGATCCCTCCATTCCCACCCCAGATTCCACCTACTCCATGTGAAAATTCTTGCTTGATAGGACAAATCCCCAATTGCCTTAACTTAAGAACATAAAACTTAAACAACAGATTTTTATTGGTTGGTAGGGAAAATCTAGGAAGCAAATAATTTAACATTTGGATATCTACTAAAAGTAAACAATTTAAGAACATAAGATATGCCTACAGGGTAAGACCAAGGTCCATCAAGCCCAGTATCCTGTTTCCAGCAGTGGCCAATCTAGGTCATATGTACCTAGCAGTTTCCCCAAAAGATACAGGTTCCGCAATGCTTGTATAGGGTCAAGCAGTGATATCCTGGGTCCCTTTTAATAATGGTTTATGGACCTTTCCTCTAGGAATTTGTCCAAACCTTTTCTAAACCCAGCTACACTAATAGCTTTTAAAACATCCTCCGGTAACAAATTCCAGAGTTTGATTACACATTGAGTGAAAAACAAATATCTTATTAGTCTTAAATAGGTTACCCTGTAGCTTCATTGCATGTCCCCTAGTCTTTCTATATTCTGAAGATGTAAACAATCGATCTACATTTACCCGTTCTACTCCATTCAATAATTTATAGACCTCTATCATATCTTCCCTCAGCCATCTCCTTTCCAGGTTGAAGAGCCCTAACCTTTTTAGCCTCTCTTCATAGGGGTATCCTTCCATCCCCTTTACCATTTTGGTGGCTCTTCTCTGAACCTTTTCTAATAATGCTATATCTTTTTTAAGATATGGTGACCAGAATTGCACACAATATTCAAGGTGTGATCGCTCCATGGAATGATACAGAGGCATTATAATATCCTTTGTTTTATTTTCTATTCCTTTCCTTATAATATCTAGCATTCTATTTGCTCTGTTGGCCGCCACTGCACACTGGGTGGAGGGTTTTAACATGTTATCCACGATGACACCTAAATCTTTTTCCTGGGTGGTGGTTCCTAATGTGTAACCTTGCATCATGTAACCATAGTTTGGGTTTTTCTTTCCTAGGTGCATAACTTTGCACTTGTCCACATTAAATTTCATCTGCCACTTGGATGCCCAGTCTTCCAGTTTATCAAGTTCCTCTTGCAATTTTCCACAATCCTCATGGGTTTTAACAACTTTAAATAGTATCCTGTCATCTGCAAATTTGATTAGCTCACTTGTTATTCCCTTTTCCTGGTCATTTATGAATATGTCAAAAAGCAGCAGACCCAGCACAGATCCCTGGGGTACACCACTATTGACCTTTTTCCATGGGGAAAATTGGCAATTTAGCCACTACCCTCTGCTTTCTATCTTTATTTATTTTTTTATCTATCATTTTTCAATCAAATACTTACAAAGCAAGCATACAAGAAACTCTACTGTTAATTAATATAAGAAATACAAAAATAAACATAATTCCATAACCAATACAGCCACTATCTCACAGCCCTCTTAATGGGGAGAATTCCAAGCAAACATTTATACATAGGCAAAAAAACAAGCCAAACGACTCAAAAAAAAATAAACACAGCCTATATTTATATGTCCTCCATAGGCACTTTTTTCCATCCCTACTTTCTAGAAAGACCTCCAGTTGTGGGGAATCCATAAATACATACTGAGATTCCTGCAGTGTGACTAAACACTTACAGGGATATCGAAGAAAAAACGTAGCCCCCAGGGCCAACACTCTAGGCTTCAAGGCCAAAAAGGCCCGTCTCCTAAGTTGTGTAGCCCTGGAGACATCCGGAAATAATTGCACTTTAGCACCACAAAACATTGCTACTTTAGTCTTAAGGTAACTCTTGAACACAGCAACTCTATCCTGTTCAGAAATAAAGGTTACAACAAGGGTAGATTGGGACATTATAGCATCCTGCGAGTCCTCTAGGAATTTGATCAAGTCAAGGTCAGAACGACCCTGAAGTGAATCAAACCCACCAAGGGAACCACCATTAACTTTCCATCCAAATAAATAATAAAGTTTAGAGATGGGAATAGAATCAGCAGAAGCCAAAGCCAAAACCTCCCTAAAATACTTTTGTAGCAGAATCTCTGGAGACAATAAATGACACACAGGAAAATTTAATAAACAAATAGTTTTAACATAAAACATATTTTCATATAATTCCATTTTATGATGCATAACTAAACTATCCTTAATACTGGATGTACTAACAGCTTGAAGGGAGAGACACTGACTTTCACATTTAGAGACCTGACTAAGTAAACCCCCCCACCTTATCTTCAACTAAACTCAGCTTTGTAGTTATGTCAGAAGAGAAAGTACATAGCTGAGAAACTGTGGACACAAGTGTATTCTCTGTACGTGTCACTACTCTCCAAATGTCCGTCAAGGTTACCTGACCCTCAGGTATATCCTTGACATCACAGGGAGAAGGAGACCAGGAAACAGGTTTCAGCTTTTCATCCGTTTGTACTGGCGTACTCTGCTGAAACACAACCCCCACAGTGTAAAGTGTGGTTGGAGAGGTATCTAATGGAGGAGGAGGTGGAGAATGGTCCGGAGAACTCAGGGATGCCCCAGGGGACTGTAGAGTCAGAAAGTCAGAATCAGTAGGCAAATTGCACCCAATGTTTACCTTTATATGTCGATCCATGGGACCGGTAACAATCTCAGCAGGAACTTGTTTCTTCTTCCGCTTACCCATGGCATTATCCTGAGACGATGCATGCTCCTGCTCCTCCTGCGGTGCTCCAAGGGGCCTAAACCGCCCCTTGTATCATGCTCCTTGGATTGCGCCCACCACAAGTGCCTACGGCTGTGCCTGCCAACAATTACCTTTAAGGAGGCCCCCTATGACATCGGGGCCGCCCGGACAGGAGCCTGCTGCCTCCGGTCTCCTCCGACTGTGTAAACTACGCTACCAAGGCTTTCTGCTCTCACCGCTGCCTTTAAGGAGGCCCCTGATGATGCCGGGGCTGCCCAGACAGGAGCCTGCTGCCTCCAGTCTCCTCCGGCTGTATAAACTATGCTCCCAAGGCTTCCTGCTCTCACCAGTTCCTGATCCACAATAGTACACTGCCTCCTATCCCATGACTTTTTAGTTTTGCCAAAAGTCTCTGATGAGGGACCTTGTCAAAGGCTTTCTGAAAGTCCAGATACACTATATCTACTGACTCACCTTTGTCTACCTGTTTATTCACACCTTCAAAAAAACATAACAGATTAGTAAGACAAGATCTTCCTTGTCTAAAACTATGTTAGTTGTCTCCCATTATGCTATGGCTATCTACATGTTCACTAATTTTGTTCTTTATGATGGTCTCTACCTTTTCCTGGTACTGATGTCAGGCTCACCGGTCTGTAGTTTCCTGGATCACCTCTGGAGCCCTTTTTAAAAATTGGGGTTACATTGGCGATCCTCCAAGCTTCAGGCATTACAGATGATTTTAGTGATAGTTCACAGATGACTAATAACAGGTCTGCAATCTCATATTTCAGTTCTTTCAACACCCTTGGATGTATACCATCTGGTCCAGGTGATTTGCTCCTCTTCAGTTTTATCAAATAGTTCTAATACATCTTCTCAGTGTATCGATATTTCTTTCAATTCTTACGCAGTATCACCTTTAAATACCAATTCAGTCATGGGTAACATCCCTACATCTTCCTCAGTCAAGACTGAAGCAAAGAATTCATTCAGTCTCTCCACTATAGCCTTGTCTCCTCTTACTGCCCCTTTTACCCCTCTATCATCTAATGGTCCAACTGACTCTCTCACAGGTTTTTTGCTATGAATGTACTTGAAAAAGTCTTTATTATGCGTTTTTGATTCCACAGAAAGTTTCTTCTCAAATTCTCTCTTTGCCTGCATTATCAATGCCTTGCATTTAACTTGCCAGTACTTGTTCTATTTCCAGTTTTCGTCATTTGGCTCTTTTTACCATTTTCTGGAAGATGATTTTTTGGCAACAACAGCCTCTCTGACCTCACCTTTAAACCATGCTGGCAGTTTTTTGGACTTCCACTTTTCTTAAAGCGTGGAATACAGCTGGTCTGGGCTTCCAAGATAGTATTTTTAAACAACACCTAAGCTTGATGTAAGTCTTTAACCTTTGAACTTCACCTTTTGTTTTTTTTCTTAACTATTTCCCTCATTTTATTAGGGGAAAGCCGACAGTCGCCCAAGAGCGGATGGTTCAGAAGAATGTATCCTTGAAGGATACTACCAAAAGCAGAGAGGTTCCACAAAAGAGTAAAGTAGCCCAAATGCCCTCAAATATGGAGCAGACACAGCTTAAAGATCCCAAATTACCCATGTCTAACAATAGCCAAATTAATATGAATAAAATACAATCTCTAAAATGCTTGTATGCAAATGCTAGAAGTCTAAAAAATAAGATGGGAGAGTTAGAATATATAGCACTAAATGAAAGGTTAGATATGATTGGAATATCAGAGACATGGTGGAAGGAGGACAACCATTGGGACACTGTGATACCTGGGTACAAACTATATCGTAATGATAGAGCTGATCAAATTGGTGGAGGGGTTGCTCTCTATGTTAGAGAGGGCATTGAGTCAGAAAGGATTAAAGTTTTGCAGGAAACAAAATTTGCTGTAGAATCTATATGGATTGAAATTCCATGTAAAAGGGGGAAGGCGATGGCAGTGGGGGTGTACTATCAAGTGCCTGGCCAGAATGAAGAAATGGATGATGAAATGCTCAAAGAAATCAAGGAAGCTAACAAAAGTTACAGCGCAGTAATAATAATGGGTGATTTCAATTATCCCGGTATCGACTGAGTTAGTGTCACGTCAGGACATGCTAGGGAGATAAAGTTCCTAGATGAAATAAACGACTGCTTCTTGGAGCAGCTGGTTCATGAACCGACCAGAGGGGAAGCCATATTAGACCTAGTCCTTAGTGGAACACCAGATCTAGTGCAAGAGATAAGGGTGTTAGTGCCACTTGGCAATAGTGATCATAGCATGATCGCCTTTGATTTAATTAGTGGAGGAGGGATATTAAGGAAATCCACAGTACTACCTTTTATAAACGTTTATTTATTGATTTTCACACCTAAACACTACAAAGTCCACAAGTCAATAATACAGTGAAATATTCTAAGCGGAAATACAGACCAACAGAACAGCAACACCCAGTGCAGCACAAAAGAAATACTGGTCACTTATAAATTTTTACTTCCCCTGGAGAGAAAAACAAGAGAGCTAAATCTTCCCCCCCCCCCTAGGTTGGACTATACACAAGAAAAAGAAAAGAGAAAAACAAAAAATCTCACAGAGGTGGCTCCAACTTCTATGAACAAAAAGAAACCCCCGAACACTTCGCCTCTGCTGCAAAATCGTCCAGGTATTTCCACCTGTTCATCGTGGAGATAAAACAAGAGTGATAACACTTATGGATAGACAACTGCTCATGAGCTTTCTCATATTTAGCATATAAACAGCAAATTCCACCATTGATACACATTTAGTATGGAAAAGTCCTTCCAATGCGAAACAATAAGTTTCAAAGCAATCGTCATCATAAAATTAAACAAGAAAGCCTTTTTCTTTGGCATATCTGCTCCATCTACAGTTGAGCGTAATATTACAGTTTTCCATAACAAAGGAGCTTGAAAACACAACACTCTTTGGATCCTCTCCCATACTTGCCTCCAAAACTGCTGGACAAAGGGACATTCAAAAAACATATGCTTCAATGTAGCTGGTCCACCTGCACAGGACCAACATTTATTATTTGTTGTGGGACGCCATCTAGTAACTCTGACCGGAGTGCAATATGCCCTATGCATTAGAAAAAATAATGATTGGGAAAGGGACGCAGCTCTCGATGCTCTATTCACCTGCCTCCATATTTGGCACCAGGACGTTGCAGAGATAGGTGAGCCTAAATCCAACTCCCATGCTCTCTCCAGCCCTACTAAGGAATGCCCTGCATTATCCCTGAAGGTAGCATAGAATTTGGAAGCTGTACCCTTCGGACAATGACAACTCTCCACCAGCTGTATCAACCCCCACTTGTCACTCATCAGTCTAGGGTCTCCCACCCACTCTACAAGACAATGCTTAAGCTGGATCCATTGGAAAGACCAACTTCTAGGCAAATCAAACTCATGTTGTAAATCCTCGAAGGATTTCCATTTATCCTGACTAACAAGCTGACCAACCATCCAAATTCCTTTATCGTGCCATGTTTTCCACGAGATTACCCTATGGCCAATTTTAAACTTCGGGTTATACCAAATTGGAAGGTGGGAGGAGGGGCAGCCCCCCAGCTCTAATTGCCTTTCTGCAAAAAGAAAAGCCTCTTGAGTGGCCTGAATTATCTGAAGGCAACTGGACGAATTCGCGAATCGCATACCCATCCACAAAGGCATAGGAATGGCAGAGCCCAATTGCTCCTCCATGTCTAGCCAGGCTTGCCTCAACCCTTCATTCATAGGAGAGCACCATTCCACACCTTGCTTTAACTTGAAAGCCATATGGTACCATCGGAAGTTAGGAAAATGGATACCCCCTTTCAATTTACTCGCCTTTAATTTAGAAGTCGCAATCCTGGGTGGCTTACCCTGCCATAAGAAATCCACCAGAAGTCTTTCCAATTTCCTATAGAATGTGTTGGGCAAAGTTAAAGGTAACATTTCCAAAATATAATTTATCTTGGGCACCAGGACCATTTTCAGGGAATCAAGCCTACCCCACCAAGATAGGTGAAGAGGAGACCACTTGGAGGTAAAAGACGTGACCATTTCGATCATTTCTTTACAGTTTAACTGAACCGTTTCATCCAAGGAGCAGGCAAACCTCACTCCCAGGTATTTTATAGCTCTATTCTCCCACTGAAACGGGAAACGACTCAGCATAGAGGAGAAAGTCAGTCTATTTAGAGGGAAGGCAACCAATTTATTCCAGTTTATTTTATACCCAGACAGACTCGAGTAAGAGTCTATTAACCCTAGAACCTCCCCCACCGAATCAGGTTGGATAAACAACAGCAAATAGTCCGCATAAGCAGATACCTTGACATGGTTGTCCCCAATGTGGATACCTTGAATCTTATTTGAATGTCTAAGCAGCAGGGCCAACGGCTCCAGCGCGATATTAAACAATAGGGGAGAGAGAGGACAACCCTGACGTGTGCCCCTGAACAATGAAAATGAGGTAGATAAAAGCCCATTCACAAGGATTCGAGCTGTGGGTTTGGCGTATAATAGATGGACAAAACCAAACCATTTCAGTGCCTGCTTCAAAAAAGACCATTCTAAGCGGTCAAAAGCCTTTTCGGCATCAACGGAGAGTCCGACCACAGGGAAGTTTGAGCTCTCAGAAACAGCCAAAAGGTTCAAAAGAAGACGGGCATTGTCAGTGGAGGATCTCCCAGCAATAAAACCGCACTGATCCGGATGTATAATATAAGGGGCTACCTTTTCTAATCTACGTGCAAGAATAGCCGCAAACAATTTATAATCCAGATTTAATAATGATATAGGACAATAATTTCCAACTTTCTGAGGATCCCTACCTGATTTTTCTAGTACAACAATTGTCGCCTCACTAAAGGAGCCTGTGGCCGGCAATTGTGCACTTAAAGTCAAGAAATATTGTTGCAAAAAAGGTATCAGATCTTCCGCGAACACCTGATAGAATTCAGAAGGCAAGCCATCCGGGCAAGCCATCCGGGCCAGCAGCCTTCCCCTTAGATTGCCCCATTAATGTTTCTCTAATCTCCCCCATACTAATGGGACTCTCCAACCCCTCTTTTTGTGAGAAAGACAGAGAGGGATGCGGGATATGCCCAAATAATGTTTGGAAAGCGTCAGAGTCTGCTTGAGTTTCGGAGGAATACAACTGAGCATAAAAGGATTTAAACTCCTCAGTTATCTCTTCCGAGCTGGTAAGCAAAGATTGATTATCATCAAATAGGGCCTCAATTCGTCTTTTGGGAGGTCTAGGCCTAAGGGTATGTGCAAGGAGGGATCCAGCTTTATTCGACTCAATATAGTATTTAGCTTGTTGAGCCACATCTAGCTTTGCCGCTTCCGAAGAGATGATACAATTATATTGGTATCTCAATTTCTGTAGCCGTATGAGAAACCAGGGGTCTGACTTATCTCTCAGTAGTCTCTCACCCGCACGGATTTGGGCATCCAAGCTCTCTAAGCATGACTTCCTCTGTCTATCCAGCTTAATTTTATAGCTTGTGCACTCAGCTCGCATAAACGCCTTGAAAGCCTCCCACCATGCCCACCCGGTTGTGTCCTGGAGGAGGTTTACTTCAAAGTACCCCTGAATTGCAGCCTTGATAACCTTAATAAAACCGGAGTCATTTAATAGTTCTCTCGGAAAGAACCATGAGGGGCTCCTAGCTTTGGGCACGTCTAATCGTAGATTAAAAGTAACAGCTGCATGATCGGAGATATGGGTGCTACATATTTCAGATTGTGTGACCAAAGATACCAATGATTTCGATATTAAAAAGAAATCTATACGTGAGTGCGAACCATGCGGTAAAGAGTAAAAAGTATAATCTTTACCTTTTGGGTGCTGAAGCCGCCAAATGTCCGATAACGCACAAGACTGAATTATAGAAAGTAAAGCAAGGTTTGCTCTCGACTGTTTTAAGGACCTACATGGTTGCCGATCCAACAGAGGGTCCAACGTAAGGTTAAAATCTTCACCCATAATAATATCCCATGCAGCCCATTCCTGCACCTTCTCAGCTAGAGTACGGTAGAAAATCACATCATCATGATTGGGACCATAGACATTAATAATGGCGAATTTATGACTTCCCACCTGGAGGAAAGACTTGGCCCATCTACCCTCCAAATCAGATTTAGCATGCACGATCACTGGTGCCAAAGATTTAAGGACTAACGTAGCTACACCATTTTTTTTTCCTCTGAGCAGGTGAATGGCCCACCAACATATATTGTCCTGCCCCCAACTTCATGGTTTCAACGGAAGAGAGATGAGTCTCCTGAAGGAGAACAACATCCGCCCTTTCCTTTTTACAATAGAGCAGGATTTTTTTCCGTTTATCCGGATTCAGAATACCCTTCACATTTAGAGACAGAAATTTAAGAGGTCTCGATGTGTTCTTACTAGAAGTATCAGCCATCACCCATTAATTCACTACCCACATTCTTATTTACAAGGTCCAACCTAAACCAAGTTAACCCCAACAACAACACCAAGAACACCCAGGTGTCAAACACCTTCCATAAAGGAAATGAAATTGGGTGAGCCAGAGCTGAAAATGAGAAGACACCCAGCCCTGCCCCGCTGCAACTAACAAAAAATAAAAAGAAATAAACATACCCCTCCCCCTCCTATCATAATCAAAACAGCATGGCAATTACCCCCTTCTTCTTCCTCTTTTTTTTATCATTTTGTTATGTTATTATTATTTATTTTTCATTAACCCACTTTTATCCCTTTCCTTGTTTAGTTTTATCTTAAATTGTTTTACCCAGCAGAGATAGAAGATAGAGTACCCCTATGTCTTCACCCCCCCCCCCCACATTTTTATAATTCAAACACGCTGGCCATCCTTAAGAAATGAGAGACGCCAAAAGACAGAGGAGTCCCAACTTCCCATAAACATACTCAGTCCCTCTTACCCACCGTATAAGTGATCAATCAAGAAACACAGATCCCCCAACAATTAAACAAAGTTGAGAGAGCAGCAAGGAGGACGAGAAAACTCAGAAAAACATTAACACAGCATGAAAGCTACAAAAGTTCTGGGAACTGCGTCCCTTGGGATGATTAACCCAAAATGAAAGAGGTCTTCACCACATCACTTCTGCTTCTTTTTCATCAAGGTACACCTGTAGAGCCGATGGATCTTCAAAAGTCCGAGTTTGATTGTGGAGGGTGACCCTCATCCGAGCAGGGAAGAACAGACCGTACCTGGCCTGGAGGCCCTGGAGCCGAGCCGCAAGGCAAGGAACCGCTTGCGCCGCTCCACAGTTGGTCTGTTAAAATCCGGAAAAACAGCCACAGTATGCTCTTTGAATTTTATCGGGGAGCTGGCTTTAGCCGCCTGCATGATCTGTGTCACTTGAGAATAGCGAAGAGCCCGGATTATGATTGGCCTCGGATGTCGGCTATGAGGATTAGGTTGCGTCGGCACACTATGAGCCCTGTCAATTTCAAATGGAGGAGAGAAATTAATCTGTAGAATCTTAGGAATCGTTTTTTCCATAAAGGCAACCATATCGGTGCCTTCGACATCTTCTGGTATGCCGATCACCCGAATGTTATTCCTGCGAGTGCGATTATTAAGATCTTCCAGGCTTCGCTCAAGGGCCTCGATCCTTTTCGCATGTTTAGCTACCGCTTTCAGCTTTTCCTCGTGTGCGGCCATATGATTCTCAACTTCTTCCATTCTAGACGTGATCGCCATTAGCTGATCTTTTAGTTCTTTTAATTCTAGAATGTCTGCTTGGACGCCAGCTAAAGTCTCCCCGTTCGCAGCAACCATCTCCCGAACCGCCCTGATCTCTTGTAGGAGTTCTTGTAGGCCCTCCGCGTTTTCACAAGCAGATACCATCTTAAGAGGGGACGGAGGGTCAGGCTTCGATCTTTTAACTCTGGGGTTTGAACCGGCTCCGAATTCAAGCCTAGTCTGTTTGCCTACCGCCATAGCCAATCCACAATGATAAGCCACTAAGAGAGGTATGTGCTGAAGGTAAATAGGAAGGGAGGGCAGGATTTCGCAAGGATTCAGCAGGGAGCTACAGGACTAAGCGACCATCTCCCTCGGCAGCTGGCTCCGCCCCCCCCCACAGTACTACCTTTTAACTTTCGAAAGGGAGACTATGATAAAATGAGGAAAACAGTTAAGAAAAAACTAAAAGGAGCAGTTGCAAAGGTTAAAGACGTACATCAAGCTTGGATGTTGTTGAAAAATGCTATCTTGGAAGCCCAGACCAGCTGTATTCCACGCTTTAAGAAAAGTGGAAGGAAGTCCAAAAAACTGCCAGCATGGTTTAAAGGTGAGGTCAGAGAGGCTGTTGTTGCCAAAAAAGCATCTTTCAGGAAATGGAAAAAAGAGCCAAACGACGAAACCTGTAAACAGCACAAGCACTGGCAAGTCAAATGCAAGGCATTGATAAGGCAGGCAAAGGGAGAATTTGAGAGGAAGCTTGCTGCAGAAGCAAAAAAACGAAATAAAGACCTTTTCAAGTACATTCGTAGCAAAAAACCTGTGAGAGAGTCAGTTGGTCCATTAGATGATAAAGGGGTTAAAGAAGCACTGAGAGGTGACAAGGCGATAGCGGAGAAACTGAATGAATTCTTTGCTTCGGTCTTTACTGAGGAAGATGTAGGGATGTTACCCATGACTGAAGTGGTATTTAAAGGTGTGGAAGAATTGAAGGAAATATCGATACATCGGGAAGATGTATTACAACTATTAGATAAACTGAAGAGTAGCAAATCACCTGGGCCGGATGGTATACATCCAAGGGTGTTGAAAGAACTGAAATATGAGATTGCAGACCTGCTATTAGTAATCTGTGAACTATCATTAAAATCATCTCTAATACCTGAAGATTGGAGGATCGCCAATGTAACATCAATTTTTAAAAAGGGTTCCAGGGTTGATCCGGGAAACTACAGACCGGTGAGCCTGACATCAGTACCGGGAAAAATGGTAGAAACCATTATAAAGAATAAAATTACTCAGCATGTAGATAGTCATGACCTAATGGGAGACAGCCAACATGGCTTTAGACAAGGAAGATCTTGTCTTACTAATCTGTTATGTTTTTTTGAAGGAGTGAATAAACAGGTGGACAAAGGTGAGTCGGTTGATATTGTGTATCTGGACTTTCAGAAAGCCTTTGACAAGGTCCCTCATCGGAGACTTTTGGCAAAACTAAAGAGTCATGGGATAGGAGGCAGTGTACTATTGTGGATCAGGAACTGGTTAAAAGATAGAAAGCAGAGGGTAGGGCTAAATGGCCAATTTTCCCAATGGAGAAAGGTGAATAGTGGTGTACCCCAGGGATCTGTGCTGGGTCTGCTGCTTTATGACATATTCATAAATGACCTGGAAAGTGGAATAACGAGTGAGGTTATCAAATTTGCAGATGACACAAAACTATTTAAAGTTGTTAAAACCCAAGAGGATTGTGGAAAATTGCAAGAGGATCTTGATAAATTAGAAGACTGGGCATCAAAATGGCAGATGAAATTTAATGTGGACAAGTGCAAGGTTATGCACCTAGGGAAGAACAACCCAAACTATGGTTACACGATGCAGGGTTCCACATTAGGAACCACCACCCAGGAAAAAGATTAAGGCGTCATTGTGGATACCATGTTAAAACCCTTGGCCCAGTGTGCAGCGGCGGCCAAGAGAGCAAATAGAATGCTAGGTATGATAAGGAAAGGAATGGAAAATAAACAAAAGATATTATAATGCCTCTATATCATTCCATGGTGAGACCGCACCTTGAATATTGTGTGCAATTCTGGTCGCTGTATCTTAAAAAGATATAGCGATTTTAGAAAAGGTTCAGAGAAGAGCCACCAAAATGGTAAAGGGGATGGAAGGATACTCCTATGAAGAAAGGCTAAAAAGGTTAGGGCTCTTTAACCTGGAAAAGAGAAGGCTAAGGGGAGATATGACAGAAGTCTATAAATTAATGAACGGAGTGGAACGGGTAAACGTAGATCGATTGTTTACCTTATCAGAATATAGAAAGGCTAGGGGACATGCAATGAAGCTACAGGGTAAACTATTTAAGACTAATAAAAGAAAATATTTTTTCACTCAACGTGTAATCAAACTCTGGAATTTGTTACCAGAGGATGTAGTAAAGGCTGTTAGTGTAGCTGGGTTTAAAAAAGGTTTGGACAAGTTCCTGGAGGAAAGGTCCATAAACCATTATTAAGAAGGGACCCAGGATATCAATGCTTGACCCAGTACAAGCATTGTGGAACCTGTGTCTTTTGGGGAAACTGCTAGGTACTTGTGACCTAGATTGGCCACTGTTGGAAACAGGATACTGGGCTTGATGGACCTTGGTCTGACCCAGTATGGCATATCTTATGTTCTTATGTGATTATGTTCTTATTATAGTCTCCCTTTTGAAAGTTAAAAGGTAGTACTGTGGATTTCCTTACCCATTCCTCCTCCATTAATTAAATCAAACGTGATCATGCTATGATCACTATTGCCAAGTGGGCCCAACACCCTTATCTCTTGCACCAGATCTTGTATTCCACTAAGACAGTGGTTCTGAACCAGTCCTCCAGGATAGCCCTAATGAATATGCATGAGATATATATGCATTAGAGATATCCTGCCAACCTGACTGGTTTGTGGCCCTCTAGGGCTGGATTTGGAGACCCCTGCCTTACACCTCTGTCATTTAAGATTGTGAGTGGGCAAGGTGCAGATGTCCTAGACATCAAAAGGGTAGATAGAATGTGTCACATGCCTCCTCAATTCTCACCACCACCAAAAAGTTGTCTAACAGACAATATTTTGGTGGTGGTGAGAAGCAAAGAGGCATGTAACAAATTCTATCTAACCTTTTTGATGTCTTGGAGATCTGCACCTTGCCCACTCACATTCTTAAATGACAGAGATGTAAGGCAGGGGTCTCCGAATCCAGTCCTAGAGGGCCACTAACCAGTCAGGTTGGCAGGATATCTCTAATGCATATATATCTCATGCATATTCATTAGGGCTATCCTGAACACCCGACTGGCCTAGGGGTTCAAGGAGTACTGGTTCAGAACCACTGCACTAAGAACTAAGTTCAAAATGGCTTCCCCTCTGGTCAGTTCATGAACCAGCTGCTCCAAGAAGCATGACACTGACCCAGTCAATACTGGGGTAATTGAAATCACCCATTATTATTACTGTTATGTAACTTTTGTTAAATTCCCTGATTTCTTTGAGCATTTCATCATCCATTTGTTCATTCTGGCCAGGCGGTCGATAGTACAACCCCACTGCCATCGCCTTCCCCTTTTTACATGGAATTTCAATCTATAGAGATTCTACAGCAAATTTTGTTTCCTACAAAACTTTAATCCTTTCTGACTCTAACATAAAGCACAACCCCTCCACCAATTTGATCAATTCTATCATTACAATATAGTTTGTACCCAGGTATCACAGTGTCCCATTGGTTGTCCTTCTTCCACCATGTCTCTGAGATACCAATCATATCTAACTTCTCATTTAGTGCTATATATTCTAACTCTCCCATCTTATTTTTTAG
Source organism: Ichthyophis bannanicus (assembly GCA_033557465.1). Taxonomy (NCBI): domain Eukaryota; kingdom Metazoa; phylum Chordata; class Amphibia; order Gymnophiona; family Ichthyophiidae; genus Ichthyophis; species Ichthyophis bannanicus. The sequence continues at coordinate 255,163,122 of CM066033.1, forward strand.
ACTTCTAGCATTTGCATACAAGCATTGTAGAGTTTGTATTTTATTCATTTTAATCTGGTTATCGGTAGGCACGGATAATTTGGAATCTTTAAGCTCTGTCTGCTCTGTACTGAAGGGCATTTGGGCTACCTTTGTCTTTATTGGAACCTCTTTGCTGATGTGCCCTAACTTCATTTTTTTGGTAGTATCCTTCAAGGATACATTGTTCCGAACCATACACTCTTGGGCGACTGTCGGCTTTACCCTATTATCTAGTTTAAGGTTAATGACAGCAGCCTGGTTCCATCCCAGTTAAGGTGAAGCCCATCCCTTCAGAAGAGCCCCTCCTTTCCCCAGAATGTTCCCCAGTTCCTAACAAATCCAAAACGCTCATCCTTGCACCAATGTCTCATCCATGCATTGAGTCTCTGGAGCTCTGCCTGCCTTTTGGGTCCTGCGCGTTGAACAGGAAGCATTTCAGAGAACACTACCCTGGAAATTCTGGATTTTAACTTCCTACCTAAAAGTCTAAATTTAGCCTCCAGAACTTCCGTATTACATTTTCCTATGTCATTGGTACTGACAAGTACCAAGACAGCAGACTCTTCCCCAGCACTCTCTAAGACCTTGTCATTGTGGCGCATGAGGTCTGCTACCATCGCACCAGGTAGGCATGTTACCAGGCGATCCTGACATCCACCAGCCACCCAGCTATCTACATGCCTAATGATTGATTCACCAACTATAATGGCTGTACTAACCCTTCCCTCATGGGCACATGGCCCTGGAGAAACTTCCTCGGTGCGAGAGGGTTTTATATCACCTGGAGGACAGGTCTTAGCTATAGGATCACTTCCTGCCAAACCAGGGGTGATGCTCCTCCATGGCAACAGGGATGCTGCCAGACTAGAGGTGGGACTTCAGGACTATATCCCTGTAGGTCTCGTCTATGTACCTCTCTGTCTTCCTTATGTCTTCCAAGTCTGCTACTCTTGCCTCCAGAGATCGGACTCATTCTCTGAGAGCAAAGACCTCCTTGCACCTTGTGCACACGTAAGTCCCCTCACCAACTGGGAAAAAATCATACATGTGGCATTCAATGCAAAAGACTGGAAAGCCCCCATCTTACTGCTGGACTGCTGACTTCATCTTAGTTTTAAGGTCGTGTTTAGATGTTTAAGTTCTTTTCTTACAAAGGGTTGCTGGGAATACTTATACTAATAAAATTATACCTAATACATTTAATGTACTTTGTTCATCTGAAGTTTAATTAATCTCCTTAATGTATTCTGATGAGAATAAATAGCTGCACCTGAGAGTGAATATGGAACCTCCTTTCCTTTAAGAGGTTTAAGCACCTATAAAGCTATGATTATCCCAGGGGTGGGTGGGTGTCGGGGAGGGAGGGATGGAAAGAAGACATTAAAAGCTGTCTGCTACACAGTACCCTGATTGATTTAACAAATACATTGGGTTCACAGATTAATCAGCTTTAATCTAAAGAATTCCTTTTTCCCCAAGATTTAGAAAAATTCCCAGTAGTAAATACTTACAATTGCAGATCTCTCTCTAGAAGTAGCAGTCCCCTTTTGTAGCCCTTCAAGACTGAGAAGCACAGAACTCTGGTTAAACTATTTATGCCTGAGCTTCTGAGGTAAGCTGTGACCAATTTCCTGAGTGATTAACACAGTCCTTGCTTGATATAGGGAGTCTTTCAAACTGGCCTCTGATCTGACACCTGGATTTAACACCTATTTAAAACATTTCACAGGTCTCTTGCCCCCTATGTAGAAGGCCTCTTTGTAAAGATCTCTAGAAATAATTTATTGCTCAAGGAATACTGACCCTGTTTTTCCTTTTATACTAAGTTATATTCTGATTGGATTTAAATTAAATTAAAGCTCTTTGCTGCTACTAGGCCCTGACCGAGTATGAAATATAAACTAGAAGATCTCTGCTGGGTTCTAAATTTAACCAGAAAGCTCTCTTCTTAGTTTTAAATTTAAACTGAAAGCTCTTTGCTGCTATTAGGCCCTGACCGAGTATGACATTTAAAGTAGAAGCTCTCTGCTTTGTTCTAAATTTAACCAGCAGGTTCTCTTCTGTGTTTTAATTTTAAACTGAAAGCTCTTTGCTGCTACAAAGCCCTGACTGATTTAACAAATACACTGGGTTCAGAGATTAATTAGCTTTAATCTAAAGAATTCCTTTTTCAGCAAGATTTAGAAAAATGCCCAGAAGTAAATACTTAAGATTGCAGATCCCTTTCCAGAAGTAGCAGTCCCCTTTTGTTGTCCTTCAAGACTCCTTTTATAGTCCTTCAAGACTACATTCTTGAAGGAGCTTTGATTAGGTAATTTTAGAAAGGGAACACATTAATCTATATACCTCAGACACATAACATTAGAATTTATTAGTGTAAAGTAGCAACTGTTTAACAAGCAAGCAGGGCTTCACACAGGGACATAGAACAGCGATGTTATAACACACATAAAAGAGGTTAGCTGCATTTTCTTTTAAAGGGCAGCTGAGAAAAAGGTAGGGACTTTGGTAGGCCTCTCTCTTTTATTTAAAAGGTACCAAAGCTCCACCAACTGAACGATGGCTGGAAAAAAATTGTAATGCCAAAGCTGTTGACCTTGTTACCACTTCTGCCTCTATCCAGACAGATAGTCCAATGCCAGTTGAGGGACTGGTTCCATGTGCAAGATGCCTGCAAGCAGAAGTCCTCATGAAACAAGTGGAGGAGCTCAGAGAAGAGGTGATGAGGCTGAGACTGAAGATGATACCAAAATCTGAAATAGAGTAAACATACAGGAAGGAATAGATAACATGAGGAGGGATCTAGCTAAGCTTCAAGAATGATCAAGAATTTGGCAGCTGAGATTTAATGCTAAAAAATACAGGGTCATGCATTTGGGATGCAAAATTCCAAGGGAGCGGTATAGTGCAGGAGGTGAAGTACTTCTATCCAGAAAAGAAGAGCGGGACCTGGACGTGATTGTGTCTCACGACCTTAAAGTAGATAAACAGGTAGAAAAGACGATGATGAAAGCCAGAAGGATGTTCGGGTGCATAGGGAGAGGAATGGCCAGCAGAAAAAAAGGAGGTGATATTGCCTCTGTATAAGTCTCTGGTGCAACCTCATTTGGAGTATTGTGTGCAATTCTGGAGACCGCACCTTCAAAAGAATATAAACAGGTTGGATTTGTTGCAGAGGGTGTCTACTAAAATGGTTAATGGTCTTTGTTATAACGCATATGAGGACTGACTTTAGAGGAAAGGTGGGATAGAGATATGTTAGAGATGATAAATACTTCTTCATTATAAGCCATATGGGGACAGACCTAAAGATCTCAATATGTATACTTTAGAGGAAAGGCAGGAGAGAGGAGATATGATAGAAACATTGATACCTCTGTGGAATAAATGCACAGGAGCAAAGCCTCTTTCCATTGAAAGAGGAGACATAGGATGAAGGTGAAAGAAGATAGACTCAGGAGTAATATGCAGAATTATTTCTTTATGGAATAGTCTCCCAGTGGAGATAGTAGAGACGAGGACAGTATCTGAGTTCAGGAAAGCATGGGACAAACACAGAGGATCTCTAAAGGAAAAAAAGGGACTATAGTAGTTATGGGGTTTTTTTCTGTCATCATGTTTCTATGTTTCTATTTGTTCTGATTATTCTATAAATAATGCTTGAATCAAGCTTTTACCTCTAGAAAGCGTGTTTTTATTTATTTATTTTTTTTGGGGGGGGGCGGCAATATCAGGTTGCATGAATATGATGAGGGAACTGATGATGAGAGAAGTCTTAAAATATAGACCTGGCTGGCTGGATTATCAGCTGCTGGGCACAAGAGGGTAGGGGCAACTGGTTGGGGTTAATGTGTGGTGGGGGCAGGCCATGGTTGGCCTTAAGAGGGGCCTGCAGGCCATCCTCTTGTCCCTCTGGTTCAGACAGAGAAGGACCATGCTTTTTCCTTTTTCTCCTGCCTGGCACCCATGCCCTAGGAATCACTCTACTTGCCAGCTATCTGGTTAGGGATGCTGGTGCATGGTTTTGCTGCTTCTGAGATAGTGAGTTTTTGCTTCTGGTAGTTATTTATAGCCAGGGGGAAGAACAGTGTAGGAGAGCACATGACCTGCTGGGGGGCCAGGAGTCCAGCAGGAACATGCAGTCCTTGCAAGCCTATGTTCAATTCTGTAGCTAGGCAAGAGCCGGGAAGGCTGATAGGGCCAACATCCACTCTCACAGTGCTGTTTACCAACACCGATGCTAACTCTAACTCCCCTCCCCCCTCTGGTATTGCCACATGTTCCTGGGAACCTTCTCAGTTGCAATGGAAGTCCTTGGGAGGGAGTTGGACAGGCAGTATGGTCTCCATCAACACTGTGCATGGGATAAGAGGTGACTCACTGTGGCCCAAGTGAAAAGGTGCAATGTGAACATCCATCTGGTTTGTGGGGGCACTACAGGCACTGGTGAATGTACACAGGCTTGGGTTATTTAGTGTTGTAGATTTACTACCATATATATATGACCCATGAACATTGCTTTCAAACTTGTGCCGGCTTTGCTTTTCTCATGACTCCTTCCCATCCATCTCAATAGGAATCTTCCTTTTAAAATGGGACTAAATAATTTGAGCCCAGAGCTGCCCCATGGACTTACTTCCGCAGAAAGCTTTTAGATCCAGTCTTGTTTATGAATGTTCATCTTACTGCATACTGGGATAGGTTAATTAAAAAAAAATATCGGTCAATGGTTTGGTGTGGTGCTACACTCCAGTGGTTGTAATGGCACATGTCAGCACTATGACTCAACACACTGAGGTAGTGTGTCTATGACTAGAGAGTTGCAGGTTTGAAATCTGGCTGCAGATCATGTATCTACAGGATAGTTTGCATCATTGCAAAAGACCTTCACATTTTATCAAGTGGGCCTGCTGGGGGTATATATGTACGGTTCTGGTGGGCAACAGATCAATGGCAGAACTCCTGGCCCAGATGGAAAATAGGTAACCCACTTGGGACCAGATGAGGGATTTGGATTTTGCAGTTGTTTAGAGGGAAAGCTGATGGTAAACAGTGATCATTTGGTGACTTAAAGCTTGGAAAGAGGTGAGATCTTGGGTTTAATTGTTGATTAAAAAAAAACAAAAAACAACAGTTCTGCCACATTGGGGCAGCTACCATGGTAATTGGGCTTGGCATGACAAGGGAACAAATCATGTCCATGGGTGGGTGGCATTCTGACCGTTATAACCTGTATGTTCGTCCGGAAGCTAGGGATTGACGAATGTTGCTGTAACTAACCTGACCTTTCTTGTGTTCTTCTTTTGATGGTTTGCCCTAGGTGCAACTCCCCTGGAAATGTGGATATGAGGCCATCTATATGTCCACTGGGTGCAAAGAAGAATCTGGAGCAGACCACAGGGCTTTAATTTGGGCCTGAATCCTGCAAAGGTGTCAATCATTGGGATGGGGGTGCAGGGAATGATATGGGACCTGCTAGTTCCATCCCTTATGCACAGAAGGAGGGCATCCAGGAGCCCTTGGGTTTTAGTGATGCATCTAGAGGGGGAACAATTGCCCAAAACCTGCAATGTCAAATTAACCGGAAGATGCAACTGGCCGACATTTTCTCTGGGACTCGGTTAGTATAGTCCCATATCATACCACAGAGGGTCTGAAAGGGCAAAAAGGTCACACTTGGCAGTGGAGAAAACAAGACGAAAGATAAACGGATGGCTGGCTTGCTTCATGGAGGCAATCAAGGGGGGCGGGGGAGTTGCATTGTGCATGAGCTCATCGATGTAAGTTGCCCTGGCCTGTGTCATGCAGCAGGCATATATCTGTCAGAAATTAGCATTGACGTTTTCCTGTGCGCAGCCCAGGACACATTAGAAATGCTGTTGGCCACAGCCGAGTACTGGGTGGGAGCCCTTGACAAGCGAGGAGTCGCTGTTGGGGGGTGTGGTCAGAAGTTTAGGGCCATCGGACTGAGCACACAGCTGTACAGTTGAGTATAGGGGGAGTGTCCACAAGGAAATTGTCTTCCCCCTGACAGAGATGACGGATTCACAGCAGGATCAGTGGGTAATGTGCCTCCCCACACTTTGACGGTGGGGGGAGGGAGGGAGACACCTCATTGCCATATATTAAGTATGCAGCAATCCCGACCTTTGACAGGCCGGGTCAGAAACAGAGAAGGAGGATGCTGCTGTGACTGGGGGTATAATGCACACTTTAACGGCATCCTGCCCCACACAGCATATTACGGATGTGTATCAGTTATGACAGCAATGATTAAGAAGTGTTTTCAGATCAAGGGGTGGGCTTTGACGGCACCTCCCGTGGGCAAGTGTGTCTCGAGGATAAGTGACAGAGAGGTTTAGGGTAATTTAATGTTGCATATATGTTTGAGAATTGTACACTGTGAATTTTGGTTATATGTTTGCTTAAGGTTATGCTGTGGCCAACATTATCCAATAAACTCTACATTTTTGTGGTAAAACAGATCGTCTGTGCATTCTGTCAGCAGTGAGGAACGACTTAAGCTGGAGACATGGGGCAGGGCAAAAGTGGGGGAAGAAGGGGTAGAGGGAGCAGTATGGGAAGGGGAGAGGGGCAGGGAACATGGTCTAAGCCTGGATGCCACTTACCCGGTTGAGTGGTATTGGAATAATAAAGGGATAATAGGTTGGACTAGACAATTGATTAACCATAATTTAGCATCAGTGAAGTAGAAAGATATGTATACCCAGATCTGCGTGCCCTAATCAAATGTATATTGTATCCAACTGATTCTCCGTGTTATATAAATCATTGACTAATCAAAAATGTAAATCTGAAAGATCTCGCTGTATTGTACGATACATTATGATTCTGTAAAGTAAACTGCTGCTGATCATAGGAAGCAGCGGTATACAAATGTTTACTAAATAAATAAATAAATAAATATGAAAATAATTTAAAGATGGATTTAATGTCTGTTAGATCAATTGCTATGAAAGTTTCATTTATATGCGATACTACTGATCCAAGTACTAGCCACGGTTGGTCCTGCTTAGTTTCTGAGATCAGGCTCATTCAGGGTAGCCGGGCTGTAGTGTTAAGAAATTAGACTATGATTGTGATTGTTTTTTTTTTTTTTTATAGAGCACTAAATGCTACTCTTGTATTCTTGGAATTAATGGTAATGTTCAGCGAGGTTGTATTTATGTATTCAAAGTCGGTTGGTAGAAGTATGCATTCATTAGCACACATTTGGTTGAATGGAGCACCAATGATTTTTAAGTGCAAACACTTTGCTTGTACACATGCATACATAAGAAATAATGTGCAATACAATTGATTTTCATACAAAAATAAGTCCTAATGTGCATACAAGATTTGCACTTAATATAGAAACATGATCTCCGATAGACCATATAGCCTATCCAGTCTGCCCATCCATATGAACTACTAAGCTCTAAGTGCCTTCCTCTCCCACAGAGATCCACTGTATTTCTTCCATTCTTTTTTGAATTCAGATATAGTTCTTGTCTTCACCACATCCATTGGGAGGCTGTGCCACACATCCACCACCCTTTCTATAATGAAATCTTTCCTCAAATTACTCCTCTTTCATCTTCATCCTATGACCCCTCATTCCAGAGCTTTCTTTCAAATGGATGAGGGTCATCTCCTGTGCATTTATACCTTGGAGGCATTTAAATATCTGTCATATCACCCCTCTCTCACCTTTCCTCCAAAGTATATATATTGAAACCTTTAAGTCTATCCCCACTGATCATTTTAGTAGCCGTCTTTGGAACCAGCTCCATCCTTTTTATATCCTTTTGAAGTACTTCAAATGAGGTCTCACTAGACTTAAACAATCATCTTTGTTTTCCTGCTAGCTATTCCTTTGATGATGAACCCGATTCAGAGAGGTGACTTGTGGGGTGCATGCAGCCCTGCAAGCCATCCTGCCCCTATTCCCCCTCAGGCCCTCCCCGCATGGCTAGAGCAGCAGTATGGGGAGAGCTAGTGGAGGGCGAGAGGGGGGGAGGAGTCTGAGCGGAGCAGGAGCAGGCCGAGGCGGCAGGACATATAGGGCCGATTCAGATCACGGCCCTGTATGTCCTGCAGGGTCAGGAGGAACGTGTTGCTTAATCCACTGAAGGTGGAATAAGCTGCATGAACCTGGTGATCGGGGTCAGAACCTCCCCCCAGAGGCTGGGGCCGGGAGCAGGTAAGTCCCTGCCACCCGATCTAGTCCCCGGCTGCCCAGTCGTAGGATGGGCTGTGGGGAAGAAGAGGGTTGGCACCTTGGGTGGCAGGGGAGCCTGTGGGGAGGACGTTTTGCTCCCACATTACAGAATCAGGTCCTAACGGGCCTTTCCTGCTCGAGGCCATCCAGACAGTCTGGACATGCCCCTTGCTGAATCAGACTCCATGCCTCCAAGCATCATTCTGGCTTTTGCCATTGTCTTTTTTACTTGTTTGGCCACTTTAAGGTCATGTAGTACAATCACCCCAACACCCTGCTCTTTTTTTATACATTTAAGTACTTTAACCCCTATACTTTGGTTTTTGTGCCTAAGTGCATGACCTTACATTATTTATCATTAAATCTTTGCTGCAAAATTTTCGACCATTCTTTAAGCTTCACTAGATCCTTCCTCATGTTATCCACTCTTTCCATGGTGTCTACCCTGTGGAAAATGTTGGTATTATCTGCAAAGAGGCATACCTTTCCCAGCAAACCTTCCACAATATTGATTAAGAGGACCAAAGACCAATCCCTATCATCAGAGTAAACTCCATTTACTATTACCCTCTGGCGCCTTGCACTCAACTTGTTTCTTACCCAGTCACTTACTTTAGAGTCCATCCCAAAGGCACTCAGCTTATTTATACTGTACACCACAGAGTGGAGGAGTAGCCTAGCGGTTAGAGCACCTGCCTTGTACCCAGCTAGATCAAGGGGTCAATTCTCACTGGCACTCCTTGTGACCTTGGGCAAGTCACATTTCCTAGGAAGAAAAGGCCTGGCAATCTACTTCCAGCAATACATTGCCAAGAAAACCCAGAAGCAACTGGGTTGCTAGGAGTCCACACCGACTTGATGGCACTAAAAAAAACCCCTGCAGGACAGTGGCAAAGGCTTTGTTGAAATTTAAGTATATCCTATCTAGTGCTCTCCCTCAATCCAGTTCTCTAAGAATACCCAGTCAAATAAATCATTCAAATTAACCTGACAAGACCTAATCTAGTAAAGCCATGCTGTCTTAAATCCTGTAATCCCTTAGATTCCAGAAACTGTACCATCCTCTGCTTTAGAAGTGTTTCCATTTAAAGCAAATGAGCAAAAACCATGAAAAACAGCAGGAAAATTGTCAAAAATGTCAGAAATCCACAAATGAGCGGAGCAGGAGCACATCTCTACTGGTTTTAGGGGGATTTTGATATCCCTATGATCCCCATAGTTGATGGCAAACAAAAGGATATACTATATATGATTTTATCAACTCCAGGATAGGTAGAGCTCAAATGCAATTAGCAAATAAGAGATTTGGGCATAATTCAGAATGCTGATTTAAAGGACCTTTTACTAAAATATGGTAAGACTGCATTACTGCACATTATGGCAAAAAGAATGCACAGTAAGTAAAAATCTGTGTAGTAAATTCAGGAGTTTTGTCCAACATCTGCCCTGAATCTAGCACACGAGGCATACACCTAAGAACATAAGAAATGTCATACTGGGTCAGACCAAGGGTCCATCAAGCCCCGCATCCTGTTTCCAACAGTGGCCAAACCAGGTCACAAGTACCTGTCGTGTTCCCAAAAGGTATAAACATTCCATGTTGTTTATCCCAGGGGTAAGCAGTGGATTTCCTAATCCAGTTTAATAATGGTTTATGGACTTTTCCTCCAGGAACTCATCCAATCCTCTTTTAATTCCAGCTATACTAATAGCTTTTATTACATCCTCTGGTAACAAATTCCAAAGGCTGATTACACATTGAGTGAAAAATATTTCTTTGATTTGTCTTAAATGTGCTACATTGTAACTTCATTGCATACCTCCTAGTCTTTCTACTTTTTGATGTCGTAAACAATCAATCCACATTTACCTGTTCCATTCCATTCATTAATTTATAGACCTCTATCATATCTCCTTTCTGCCGTCTCTTTTCCATACTGAAGAGACCTAACCTTTTAAGCCTTTTCTATTACTATTTGGATGCCCAGTCTCCCTATTTTTCAAGGTCCTCTTGCAATTTTACTGCACAAGTCCCACATTATGTGCATTGGTAGATAGGGCAGGTGTACATGTGCTATATGCTGATGTATGTAATGCTGGGCCAATGCTGTCTCAACTTCCTTCTGACAGAAAACAATGTTGACCATCCATAATAATAGTTGTACCCTCCCAGTATCCCAATCACAATGACAATACAATGACCCCAGTCTCAAGGGTGGCTATATCATTAGGCAGAGGGAGGTTCCTGTCTCAGGCAGAAAAAAATTGGAGATGGCTAAAAGTGCCCCAAAGGTCAGGCACAAAGAGAGCAAGAAACTCTTGCAAGAACAAACAATGATACACAAGAAGCAAGAGTGGAGGATGAACACAGGTGCTTTATTGAATCCCCAACGCGTTTCGGCAGATGCCTTCTTCGGGGGGTAGAATAATTCAAGCACTGTGGGTTCAAGGACCCACGTGGTAGATCCTCTTATAGTGTAGATGTCACCATGGAACAGGCAACAATAGACTTGTAAATTGTAACTGTTGTGTATCTATTAAAACTGACAAATTAAACCGCACTGCTCAGTCTATTGTTGCCAGTTCCATGGTGACATCTACACTATAAGAGGACCTACCACTTAATAATACCCCTGTACAAAATTTCAATAAAGTAATTGTCTTTCCTTTTACCATGCTTGGACTGGGTACCTGGCCTGAGAAGGCCAGATCTGGGATCAGTCCACGGGTAAAGCATCTTTGCAGCCGGCGGCAGGGTGTTGCGGCTTTTCAATGGAGCCGTGGTGCCATGGCAACCGGACACCATTGCGCCATAGCTCCATTGAACTGCACTGACTGAGTTAGCCAGGGAAGGCCTGTATGTGTAGGCTGGACAGAAATCGGGGTCCCGGCCTGCATATACAGACCTGTTCACGATTCTGATCCCACGGGGCTAGACGTGCCCTGAGAGATCAGAATCGCGACTCCCTCTGTATGTCCAATTCCAACTGCGTGCACAGTGGGCCGGGACATGCAGATCATAATCTGGCCCTCAGAGGGCAATTCCAAACTGTGCATGTCCGGCCTGTCCGGACATCCAAAAAATGGACGGGGCACAGTTGAACCAGATTCTGCAACCGCGAAAGCTAAACATTCCATGGTTGGAAAATCTGGAACATAGACAGGCCGGCATGCACAATATTCTGAGCAGGTAGACATACAACATGCTGCCTGCACTAGCGCTCAGTGCTCTTGCTGGTGTGCCGGGACCATGGTATCCTGTCACCATGGCACTGGGACGCTCAGCAGGAGCATGCAAGGCCTGACAGCAGAAATTATCACATTTCCCCTCCATCTGACCCTCAACGGGGTCTGCCAGTGTCTGGATCAGGCGGGGGGACTCACCTGCACCCACGCCCTATGTTGGGGGGGATGCCTGGCCAGATCGAACCTGCACCCGGGACTTATTTCATCTCCAAGGTGGAATAAGCTTACAGGGCCATGACCAGAATAGGCCCTGTATGTCTGGGTGCTGTGGCCCGCCCATGCTCCTCCCACTCTCCGCCTCCGTCCCTGTACCTCCCGCTCCCGTCCAGTGTTCCCCACACAATGTGAGAATTCAGGAGCAAAAACCCCCCTCATACTATTAGGAGACCTCAACATTCCATCCATACCAAATAAAGATGCACAGGCATTCCAGCAGGCAAAGGAGGACCTACACTACACGCAAATAATGTGTGGCCCAACACACAACAAAGGAGGAACCCTGGACCCCATGCTCATCCCTGACATATTACTAAACCAAAACCTCCACCCACCCATTCCAACCTCAACACCAGTACCTTGGTCGGATCATCACATGCTCAGTGTTACATTAAGAATACCATTAAAGACAGATACAAAGAAAAAAACACCAAAGGAACATAGAAGATTCACGCAATTTAACAACAACACATTCATAGAGAACATCCTTCCAAATCTGCTATGCACTACAACAAACTTTGAAGATACAATAGATAACTGGAATCTCACACTGAAAGAAGCTGCAGCTATTCCAATGAAGAACCTGAACAATCATAGAATCAATCAACATAAGAACATAAGATATGCCATACTGGGTCAGACCAAGGTCCATCAAGCCCAGTATCCTGTTTCCAACAGTGGCCAATCTAGGTCATAAGTACCTAGCTGTTTCCCCAAAAGACACGGGTTCCACAATGCTTGTATTGGGTCAAACAGTGATATTCTGGGTCCCTTTTAATAATGGTTTATGGACCTTTCCTCCAGGAACCTGTCCAAACCTTTTTTAAACCCAGCTACATTAACAGCTTTTACTACATCCTTCAGTAACAAATTCCAGAGTTTGATTACATGTTAAGTGAAAAAATATTTTCTCTTATTAGTCTTAGTTTACCCTGTAGCTTCATTGCATGTCCCCTAGTCTTTCTATATTCTGATGACATAAACAATCGATTAAATTGATGCCTTTGAATTATGGTGCTGGCAGTGAATACTGTGTATACCATGGACTGCCCGAAGAACAAACCAGTCGGTACTAGAGGAGATCAAACCTAAACTTTCTTTAGAAGCTCAGATGACAAGACTTCGACTTTCATACTTTGGACACATCATGCTAAGAGAGAGATCATTAGAGAAAGATATTATGCTTGGCAAGATAGAAGGTCAACGCAAAAGAGGAAGGCCAGCAATGAAATGGATCGATACAATAACAGCAGCTACAGGTGCCAGTCTGTCAACAATGAGCCGCCTGACTGAAGACCAAACACAATTTAGGATAGCTATCCAGAGGGTCGCCATGAGTCGACTCCGACTTGACGGCACTTAACAACAACACAAACAATCGATCTACATTTACCCGTTCCACTCCGTTCATTAATTTATCATATCTCTCCTCAGCCGTCTCTTTTCCAGGTTGAAGAGCCCTTACCTTTGTAACCTCTCTTCATAGAGGTATCCTTCCATCCCCTTTACAATTTTTGTGGCTCTTCCCTGGACCTTTTCTAATAACGCTATATCATTTTTAAGATACGGCAACCAGAATTGCACACAATATTCAAGATGCGGTCGCACCATGGAACGATACAGAGGTATTATAATATCCTTTGTTTTATTTTTCATTCCTTTCCTTATCAACACCATGGTACTCAAAGGAAATTAATGACATGAAAAGTCTTCTCCAGAAAATGGAAAGAATATGAAGACAAAGAAAGACCCAAGATGACCTTAGTGCCTACTCTGCGAAGCTTCAAGAATATCAATATCAATTAAACTCAAGTAAAAAGAAATGCCATACAAATCTCATTTTGGGATCTCTGAAAAAACCAAGGGAGCTATTTGATATTGCACAATCCTTAACTAAGGAAAATACAGAGCAAGATTATTCCAAATCACTTCATCCACAAATCATGGCAAAGTTCCTTGAAGGCAAATTCAAACCCACCACTTCACAGCCACCAGCCCGATGGAAAGAAATTAACTCCATACAAAAGCATACCAAGCAATGGAGCTCCTTCTACACACCATCTAACAATCAACTACAAAACATAATATCCAGAATCAAGACCACAACCTCACCCTTGGATCCTGGCCCCGTCTCTTGGATCAAGATGATGGCAGAACAATTAATCCCTGTCCTAGATAACATTACACAGCTCTCACTCACCCAGGGTCTTATCCCTCCTAGCCTTAAACAAACCACTGTAAGACCAATCTTAAAAAGCCAAAACTAGACCCTAAAGATCCCAACTCATATAGACCCATTTCAATTCTCCCATTTCTAACTAAGATGATTGAAAAAGTAGTCCAATTTCAACTACAGGATCATATAGACAACCATGCCGCACTTGATCCCCACCAGTATGACTTCAAGCCAAATCATAGTGTGGAAACACTATTCATCTCCCTGCTGGATAAAATTATAACAAGCATAGATGACACAAGAAATGGTATACTACTGATCTTTATAGATATCAAGGCAGTCTTTGACTCTATAAAACACCTAATACTAATGGAATGCCTAAGGAAAATGGGCCTAAAGGGAACCACCCTCCAATGGTTTACCTCCTGCTTGACACAAAGACAACTACAAGTAAGATCAGGACCTGATCACTCAAGACTAATTGACCAGTCACAATGGATTCCACACGAGATGCGCCGCGACAGGCATAACACCTATAACAGCTCCTTGCCTCCCCGTCCCTCCCTCCCCCCTGTCCCCTCTCCCCCTGCAACCTGATATTAGATGTCTTTTGTTGGTCTCTCTCTCTCTTTTTCTTCCCCGTCTGTATCTTCTCTTTCCTGTAGTTAATGGCGTTCTTTTCTCTCTTTGCCTTTCTAGCAGCCTGCATTTTATTGTACACCGCTCTGATGCTTACGCATGAGCGGTATATCAAGCCTTGCAAATAAAGATAAAGATAAAAATCAAAGCACAAAAAGAGGAGAATGGCACAAATCCTGCAGTATACCAAACTGAAAATTAAGCCAACATATATCACAGAACCCAACAATCACCCACATAGGAAAAACATTCCTCATAAGGAGATCCTACTCAAGCTGTTCCTCTAATGTGGTATACATTATTCAATGAAGAAAATGTGCAATGGGATGCTACGGCAGGGAGACCAGCCAGATGTTAAGACCAAATGAATTCACACAGATATAAGATCACACGGCACAGTGCAGCCAAGGTGTCACTCCTGTCACCTCAATGGTTGAAGAGCATTTCTCGGGACCAGAACACAGCATCAATGATAAAACCTTTGAAGTTAAGATAAAACACTAGCAATTGGATCAGACGGGGCTTAATAAAGATAAGGACTTTCTATCACATTATAAACTATAAATATTTACAGCCCAGTCACCTTCTGATCGCCCTTCCATCTCTCCATTACTTCCGCTTCTTCTGAGACTGTCAGTGGAATGCTTTGGTGATTCACTTATATATTATGGTTTTGTCATCTGTTATACTGTCCTGGCCTGAAGAAGAAGGTTTTAACCTTCAAATGCTAGTGTAATAATGTATTACGTTAGTCCAATAGAAAGGTATCACTATTTTCTCTTTTTGATTTTTCTTTTTATTTAATTACCATTATAGTGGACAGACATACCAATCACACTACTTTATCCAAATATTTGAAACCGTTAGGAAGAGTAATTGAGGTGCCTTTGCAGAATTCTTCCATGAAAAATATAGGGCAATATGGAAAAAAATTAACCTTGTTTTGGAAGATAAGGAAGTTTGTAAATTGGGTAAGGAAGAAATGGTGATGGTTAGAAGTAAAAACTGGTGGACCAGATATTCAACGCCAGCGGCTAGCATCTACAGTGGCTAGGTGATGTTGCTGAACTTTAAATCTGGCATTGCATATGTGGATTGCCCGCATTGCCACGAAGGGGCCATATTCAGCCACTGCCCAGTTAGATTCTGTAGCAAGAGTAATGCCGGGGTGGGGGGGGGGGGGAGATATTCAAAGTATTTTAGCTGACCTTTTTATTTTTCCAATGTGCCTTCAAGTCAATGCTGACTCCCGGCCAACAAGTAGATTGTCAAGCATTTTCTTCTGAGGCAATGGAGAGTAAAGTGACTTGCCCACAGTCTAAGGAATATCAGTGGGAATCGTACGTTGACCTTTCTGGATACTAGGCTATTCCTCCACTCCATGTTAGTACACCTGCTAACCAGCTAAATGCTAACCAGTTAGTGCTACTGAATATCGCCACAAATCATGTAAAAAATGCCCAGTTAAAACCAAGATGGTCTGTGGGTGACTGGGGGCGGTGATGGTTGTTATCTGATTAGCAGCAATATTCATCCGCTTACCAGATAGTTAAACCAGTTACTTAGGTCATCTGAATAGCTGTCCTAGCAGCCGAATATCATGGCCAGCTGGATAGAGGCATTGCTGTCTGGTGAACCAGGATATTCTGCACTGGAAACCAGACAAGTTCTGGTATGGAATATTGGGGGTTTATTAAATAGCCTAGCTACTGCTGTTGAATATGTTCCTGAATATATGAAACTAAATTGAAGCTGAATTTGGCAAAAACAGAGGGTTAGGGATGAGAAGATGAAGTCTTGAGGAACCTTTGCTTTTCAATGGGCAGTACAGTATAGATTAGACCTTAAAGCCTTATTGTCAAATTAGACCATGAACTGATACTAGTTCATTATGTGAGTCGGTTGTTTGTGATTGTTATTACCATTTGAAAAAGTTAAGACTAATTCATCCTTTCTTTGTCAAGAAGAGTTTTGCTGTCAATATTCATACAATCATTATTATTGTAATGTTCTATATTTAGTTCCCAAAAATATTATAGGGAAAATTACAAAAAACTCTAAGGGGTAGGTTTACTAAAGAGTGCTAACGTCACAGCAGCGACGTTATCGCGCGATAAGTGACGTCACTTATCACACAATAACGGCACAATAACGTCACTTATCACACGATAACGTTGCCAGCGGCGTTAAGGCGCACAGAGGGTGGAGTAAGTCATTTCAGAGAGCAGAGAGAAGGGGTTAATGGGCAGAGAGTGGGCAAGGAGAGGCTCCAGGCACACTAACACTGTGAAATCAGGGTCTGAAAATTAACACCAGTGAAAACCTCGCGTTAGAGGCACATTTATAGGAGAGAGAAACCATTTCAGTCAGCAATGTACAGCAACGGCAGGGAGACCAAGAACAGTGATAGTAGTGATACATGTGCAGCAACAGCATAGTGCCCAAGTACACAAGGGCACTACGGTGAGGCTGCAAATGGCGTACAGGGGGCTGCAGGCGGGACATACAGTGGGGCAGCTTGGGCACAGGGTGGACTAGGCAGATGCCTAGGTGACACATAGGAATGTAGAAACGGAAAACCAGCAAGACAGCAACTGACCAAGGGCAAATATGTCCACGAGTGTGTGTCCCACAGTGTCCCTGGGGACAGTACCCAGCAAGTACCCCAAAGGGCATATAACATTGGCAGGTGGTGCCGGGGGGAAGCGTGGATGTCTATGCAAGCACCCCTACCCCATATCATGCACCATAGGCAGCCGCCTACCGGCACACTGGATGGCCTGGGACTGCCCTTCTGCCAGCACCACCGGCAGAAGAGCATGTCAGCATGGAGGCGGAGGGGTGCTGGTGGTGGAGGGGGCAGTGGCATCTGCCCACAGCAGACCAAGGCCAATCCCTGATTAGATGGGTGCCATGCACTGCAACAGACAAGGTCTGTCTGACGAACAGTCATGGTATCCCCAGGGAATGATCTGCCTCTGTGACAACAGTTTGGTGCAGTACACACAGCTAGTATATTCAGGGGTAGAAGGTCACAGGTTCTAAGTCCCAGCTGTGGCTCCTGCAGACCATGTCCATACATTTTACCCAGTACTAAACCATGGTAATAAAGACGGAATCTTTATTGCAGATAAAATAAACATGCCATAAATGCCTATATTTTACCCTACAGAGCACATACACCATAAACATGTGCAATCCCTAAAGCAGAGTTTCCCAACTGCAGTCCTGGAGGGCCAAACACCAGGTTTCATGCTGTCCCTAATAAATATGCCTGTGATGAATTTGTATGCACTGCTCCCCATTGTATGCAAATGCATCTCATGCATATCATTAGGGACAGCATGAAAACCAGAACCATGTTTGGCACACCAGGACCAGAGTTGGGAACCTCTGCCCTAGAGCAGCGGCCAACAGGGGCACAAACACCCACACCCCAGGCTCCACTATCCAATGGCTCATGGAGAGTCAGGCTGATGGGCCCTGCGAGGAGCAGCATCTACCAATACTAGCACCTGCATACCTTAGCAATGCCATCTTAAACTTGGAAACACATTCTACATATATCAAAAGTTTGCTATGATTAATGCCAGATAACAAATCCTAAGTTAAACACAATTTGTTGACAGAGATTCATCTTAGCAACCTTTCTGATATCTGTGGAGTGTGTTTCAGTTCTTGTTTCTGACAGTGTTTACCACACCGGGGAGTGACCCCAACAGTATTGCACTGTGCCCAGGACTGGTGTGGCGGCCAGGGCTGCCAACCACCTCTATCTTTGCACAATGCTGAAATAGGTGTGGGAGTGTGTGTCTGTCTATCCAGTGTTTTGTGGCTGCCTACACCTTACTGAGCCCACAATGCTTGCACTATTTCCAGTGTTAGCCTGACAATGTGCATAATGAGGAGTAAGGTACTGTGGGTATGGCCCTGACAGGGCAGGCTGGGAAGGATGCATCTGCACAGAGCATAGGGCAATGGCTGGGACATTGTAGTGCCCGACCATGACCTGCACGGACAGGGTGGCCACAGCATGTCATGCGGAGGGGGGGGGGTCACTCTCAACTTGACTGAGTAGTGACCATGGCATGGCTAGGTTCCTCCATAGTGCTATGCAGTATTACTCTTAAATAATATCTATGAGTTCTCTTTTCTGGGGCCCAATCACTGACATACCTGCATGGTGTGTGTGCTCACATCCCATTTTTGGGTGCTCACAGTTCTTCCAGGAACATGCACTATGTACTAGCTGGCAGACTGTCTGCAGTTAGCATATGTATGGCTGGAACACCTTGCAGGGTAGAGACTGACTGTGCCCTCTGCTAGTGAATGTCAGATAGTGGTGGGGGAAACTGAGCTTTTCTAGGCCTACTGCCTGTCTGCCAGGGCCCTATGTGATGTGTACAGTTCTGCATTGACTGCCCTGTAGCGTGCCTATTCCCCAGCAGGACTGGGGTTGATCGTCCCCTCTACTGTCACCATTGCAGAGATGCAGAATGTGGATCCATTGGTGGGAGATCCTGTCCCCCACACTGACCCACAGAGGGCGGGTTGGGTGGTGCTACATATTCCACTTTTGGGTCCAAACACCACCCTTCTCTTAAAACATGTGACTATGGCAACCACACAGGATATGCACTATCCTGCATACATCATAGTCCACAAGAGCTAGACATGACTAGAAAATACAGATGGACACAGATGTAGCCTAGGTGTGTCTGCAAGGACTACCTATCACACACAGGCACTGATGGGGACCTGCAGCACAGCCTATCTCAGCCAAGCCAGGTGCTGCGGACCTGGTGCTGGGCGCCCCACCTACCCTTAGGGTGAGCACAGGAACCGCACAATGTCATGGTCTGTAGCTGCTCTGTGTCAGTAACAAACACGGTCAGTTCCCCCTACCAGGCCGGGGTGCTGTAGAGGCACATACCCCGTCTTGTGATCAGATGTAGGCTGCTGATCTGCATGTGCAGTGCATCATGGGTACGGGTGGATTTACCCTATCCTGGTAACCACAGCAGACAGTTTGTGTGGTGGCCTGCAGTCTTTCCGGAGCTAGCCCGTGGTGTGTTAGATGCTATAGAGATGTAGCCCACTGGTTACTTCAATGACTGTGGAGGCAGATATCATGGATTTGATCCCACAGTGGTGTTATTTAATAAGGCTGTCTGAGGCTTTTCCTTTTAATTTAAATCAGTGCTCCCAGCGGAAACACCCTCACAGTGCCATAGCCTAAGGCACCCTATAAAGTGCCCTATAGGGCACATTATAAGGTGCCGTGGCGGACAGGGCACTTTATAATGTGCCTTATGGAGTGCCTTATAGGGCGCCTTATGTGGCAGTGTGAGGGTGTTTTTGCTGGCAGCACTGATTTTTATTTAAAAGGAAATGCCTCAGACAGCCTTCTTACATAACACCACTGTGGGATCAAGCCCATGACCTCTGCCTCCACAGTCATTACAGCAACCAGTGGGATACATCTTTATAGCATCTAGTACTGTGCTGGCATGAACTTAGGGTAAATGCGCATTAACGTGCTACGGCACCCACTATTGCACGATACCGATTCCTTGCAACCTTTCCTATGGACTGCCCACTACCTTATATGGCATTTTTCACATTAACGCTGCAACTAGCACCGGTAACATTAAGATGGTTTAGTAAACATACCCCTAAATGTGTCAGCAAGACCAGAAGTTCCCAAAAATATCTTGTGAACCCCAGCCCATTGGCTTATGAGGATATCAAGAACGGATATGCAAGCAATGGAGTAATGCTGATCCTTGACTGAATGCACAACATAGGCCAGAAGGGATGAAGGGAACTTTGGGGGAGTCAAACAGCTCCTATACTGATAGCCTACCTTTTACCCATGCTGGATCCCCTGCCAGACTATGGGGTATGTTTACTAAACCGTCTTAATGTTACCGGCGCTAGTTGCAGCGATAATGTGAAGAATGCCATATAAGGAGTGGGCGTTCCGTCGGCAAGGTAGCAAAAATCTGTATCACGATAGTGGATGTTGGACCCTGGTCAGGTGCTGTCTTGCTGCTTTTCATTTTCTGCATTCCTATGTGCCAGGTTGGCATCTGCCTAGTCCACACTGTGCCCTAGCTGGCCCACTGCATGTGACGCATGCAGCCCCCTTTACCCCATTTACACCATCACCATATTGCCCTGTCCCATGTGCCCACTCTGCTGTTGCTGCACATGTGTAAGCCACAAAAGCAAGCTACCCCATACACACCACAGAAAACCCTCATGAACACTATTTCTATGTTTATTTATTTTATTTATTTATTTACATTTCTTCTATACCGCACTATTTGCGATCAGCGCGGTTTACATAGAACAAACAGTATCCGACAATAAACAAGAGTCAGGTCATTACAAAGAACAGGAGCAATTAACTTGGATAACAGGGGAAACTATCTACATGTGCAGAAATTTGAAATAGATAACTATGTACATGTGAGATGGAGTTATTGTGCGTAGATCATTTATGGTGGTTGGGGTTCAGTGGAGTCTGTGAGGTATTCAATAAAGAGGAAGTGTTTTAAGGCCTTCCTGAACTGGCTCAGGTTGGGGATGGCTCTGATGTTAATGTTGGAACATTCACTTTGTAGGGGGACTAAGAATTGACCCTTCCAAAATTGAGCTCGTCCTTTTTATTCTTTATAGGTTGTGTTCATTACCATTTGTCATTTTTTGTTCTATTGGCCAGCTCGGTGTTTTGGATTTAACTTTTGGTTCTGGTCATTATTTAGGGGTTTTGCCTTTTTGGTTGCTGCACATGTATCACTACTATCACTTTTCTGGGTCTCCCTGCCTTTGCTGTACACTGCTGACTGAAATGGTTTCTCTGTTCTGCAAATGTACCTCTAGAGCGAGGTTTTCACTGGCACTAATTTTCAGATCTTCATTTCACGGCGTTAGTGTACATGGAGCCTCTCCCCGCCCATTCTCCGCCCATTGACCCCTTATCTCTGCCGCTGGAGAACCTTACCCCGCCCTCTGGACAGCCTTACTCTACCCTCTGCGCACCTTAACGCTGCCGGAGACATTATCGCGCGATACATGATGTTCTCGCAGGGTAATGCGCCATTATTGTGCGATAATGTCACGTATCACGTGATAACATCGCAGCTGCAACGTTAGCGCTGTTTAGTAAACATACCCCTATATCTCCAGGACAGTAAGTAAGGGCTACAGAGTTCACACCGATAGTTACTATGGGGGTCATTCACAACCACAAATAGCAGGGATGTACATCCAGCCTGGACATACACCCTTGCTAGTCATGCAAATGCAGCTGCCAGCAAAAGGCTCCCTGTACAAACATCAAAGTTGTACAAGGAGCCTTAGATGGGGGCGGAGCAAAAGCAGAGCGAGGGCGGGTCATCTCTCCAGACGTACAGGGCTTATTCCGAGCTTGGCCCTGTACGTCCAGGGCTGGCCAGGTAGACGGGGATTTATTTCATCTCAGAGGTGGAATAACTCCCCCTGGACGTGGCGTTTCAGTGGTGGCTGGCAGAGAAAAAGGTAGGCGGGGGTGCAGGAAGTTCCCTGCAGTCGGACCCTGGCCATGTGAGGCCAGATCATGGGTCCGGCTGCGGGGAAAGGAACTTTTCATTGGCGGCTGGGGATCTTGGCTCCTTAATGTCTATCTATCTTTCTATCTATCTATTTAACATTTATATAGCGCTTCAAACGTACGAGGCGCTGTACATACATGAAGAAGAGACAGTCCCTGCTCATCAGAGCTCACAATCTAGTCAAGAAGATCACAAAATACAAATACAATCAAGTAAGACAAAGTATACAATAACAAGAAGAGCAAAAACAAGAATCGAGAACAGAAAGTAATAGAGAAGAGATGGGTTTTCATTTGGCACCATGGCTCCATTGAGGAGCCTGACTGAGGTAGCCGGCACATTCAGGATGACTAGCCACTGTGCTGCGATTCTGCTTCCTCAGGGACATCTAGCCCCCATGGGAGCAGAATCGGCTGCATCTCCTGACAGTCCGGATGTCTGTACGTCTGGACAGCCGGGAGATGTATGTGACAGAATGTGCCTCCTTGGGTCCGATATTCAAATCCAATTATCGCAGTAGCAGGGATAATGCCACTGACTTGGGCTATCTCTTGATTATCAGCAGCATTGAATCTAGATAATTTTGCTGAAAATCATTGCATACTGCCCCTCTGCTATCCAGCTAGCATCTAGGCAGTCTGTAGGTGGACTGAAGGCAGTCCCTATAATTATCCAATTATTCAGTCCACTAGTTAGCTATCCAGATATCAGGCTGCATAAGACGGCTATCCAGATAGTGGCGGTAATCAGCACTGAAGCCTGCTGTTCAGTGACAACTACAATCCTGATGCCAGCACTGAACATTTGGATTTATTTCAACTACAGCAGCTAGATTTTATAAAAGGAAAAATGCCGACTTCCCTGGCTTAATATTGACCCCTGTGTTAAAATGTACACATCCAGTTTTAATGAGGCAGCGCTCTGTATCTCATTATTGTGAATACTGCATGAAATTGTAGTTTAATGCATGCATTAAAGCTGTCAGGAACCATAAGTTACTTGAAGATGTTAATGTGCTTTATTAGATAGACCCTTTGGTCAGGATTCTAGATGTTCTGGTTATAGTTAAAATACATTTCAGATGATTCCCATAACAGAACTATAATCTATAACAAAAGAGAGCTATTTCTTTGTAGAGGAAATAGCCCTATTAAAAATGCAAAATATGCAAACCCTTAATTACACTGCATATATTAGACACATGATACAACACAAAGAAGTGACTGTAAAAGTTTGAAATTTATTTGCAGTAGTTCGTTTTTTAAACTCTACTTGAGTAATGGAAAATTAATTCAAGTGAATTTCTACAAAAAATGTTAGATTTCTATAGTTTTGTGGAAATGTATTAAAAAAGAGCTGTCAGTGGTCCAAATTTTGGTTAAAAATAGACAGGGGTATGTTTACTAAAGAGCATTAAGGGAGCCAATGTGCCATGAACATGTGTTATCGGCACTCTTGAGTGCTTAACGCTGTGGAAAGAGCCAATAATGCTGCAGTAATGTACGCAAATGGCTCCCTTAGCCTTAAGGGAAAAAGAGATGTAGAGAGAGGGCGTTAATGGGGAAGGGATAGTGGGTGCTCCCTTAACACCAGCTGGTATTACTGTGCAGTAGAGTTCTCTGCAGTGGGAATCGTAATGCCACCGGGAAGCTCGCAGTAAGGGCTATTTTAGAGGGGAGAGAGCCTGTTTCAATGTAAGCAATGTGCACCACCCACTGTAGGTCCCAAATTAGTGAGGCTAATGCTCCATTGATAGTAACAGTACGGTGCCCCAGTAATAAAGGGGCATCATGTTGTTGGTGCCAAATTGGCAAAATAGGTATCACATAGGTGATGCAGTGGGGCTGGCAGGTGCACTAGGCTGACAAGGCGGCTGCCTAGGGAGAACATATGTGATGGCTGGCATGACCCTCCTGTGACAGCGGCAGCACACATACATGCTGCCGCAGTCAGAAAGGAGTTGTGCCACCCCCACTGCCACCATGCTGCCATGTCAGCATTGTGTGAGTGTGGGAGTGGCAGGAGAAATATGTGACCTGGCCCTGTGTGTCAGCTGCAATGCTGCAGTTGCCACTGGCAGTGGGATAGAAAGCATGTCAGTAGTAGGTACAGTGAAGCACATCCTGCTCCCTCCCTTCTGAGGTCTAAGCCAGCAGCAGCTATGCCCACACCCCCTGGTGGAGGGGGCAGGAGCAGCATGGTGTGACTAACTGCATGTGTGCTACCTCAATAACACCACTGGCATCATTGAGGCGGTGGCTGGACCACGCTTGCAGGGAGGGAAGGATTGGCCGGCATGCTGCCTACCACCATCTGTGGACCCTGGCACATGGCTAGTGTGCCTACTGGTTGTGCTGGCTCTGGGATCAGGATGCCTCCCACTTGCGCATATTGAGTGGATATGTGCATGTGGTGCTTAAAAATCCACTGAGCCAGGAATATGATGCAATATGAGAACAGCCCATGTCAGAGGAAAAAATGAGCACCCTGCTCTTACACCTGCCAAATGATGACCAGAATCTGTGTATGAACCAGTGACCCCTCCATTAGTCAGTACACAGCCTGTCACAATCATCTGAGCCTAATTCAGCTCTTGTGGTCTGCAAAATATGAAAGTAGTCCATCACTGACCCATAAGCACACACCAGGAAATGGGTATGTTGGTCATTCTGCTAGGACACCCATGGTCTGGAATGTGTGTGTTCATGTTTCATGGCCTGCCCCTTTGATGGGACAGATCCCATATGTTAGACATGAATGTCAGTTGAACCAGCAGCATAGCAAGAAAGTGCAACATACACATCTAACAAGACATCCCTCTCACACACCTGTCTAACATACCCTGACAGACAAGTATTGCACAGAACCTGCAGACATCTAAGCAGACAAAAACATACCCCAAGTCCTTCCGACATGTAGCCTGACAATGACCACTTATACACCCATGGACTGATGAACTCACAAGGCTGCTCTGTGGCTCCAAACACATGGCCAATGTGTGTATAAGCAAAGGATTGTGGTTCAAGGCCAACCTGTGGATCAGGAATTATATTTACAGGTATGTTAACTTTATCCAACTTTTCCAGAACTGTAGCATCATGTGCAACCTTCATCACATTGGGCAGCATGAGTCCTCATACTCAGCTACCACACTGAAGAGCTGTACCACCCACAATTGAATTGCAGAGCATGCTAACAGCTCTGGCACACTGAGCAGGCCTGAACAATGGTGGAGCATTAAAGGAGGCCAAAGGGACAGGTAAGAATGACGACTTGCACCACTTCTGGATAGCGGGGTCATGTGTATGTGTGTGTCTGTCTCCATAGAATTGTGAGCTACAGCAATGCACTGTGCATACATGCATTGCCCAGGCTTTTTGGCTGTGCACACAACACGCTGCAGGTCAGCTATTCAGCAACTCTACATACAGTGTGAGACCCCATGTACAAGCTGCCATGCTTCAATGTGCTCTGGGTGGAGTTTGCCACTGCGTTTGCAGTGTGGGAGAGTGCATGTGCTGCACTGGACAATTCTGCATGGTTCATGGCTAAGGACTTGCCATTATATAGCAGTACAAGCCATTGCACTATGTTCAATGTTCACTGCCAAAAGCTGTGAAGGGGGACACCATAGTTGGGTAGGTATCAGATGTAGGCCACTGTGGGTCAGCATGCATTTGCAACCTGTCTTTGGCCCACTTTGCATTATATAAGCTGCCCCCAGGTTCAAAATAAAAAGGGTACATAACGAGGAGCAGAGGATTATGGGTATTGGCTAAAACAGA
This sequence comes from Ichthyophis bannanicus, assembly GCA_033557465.1. Lineage (NCBI taxonomy): Eukaryota > Metazoa > Chordata > Amphibia > Gymnophiona > Ichthyophiidae > Ichthyophis > Ichthyophis bannanicus. The sequence continues at coordinate 255,189,024 of CM066033.1, forward strand.
GCGTTTTTCATAGGATGTATATGGATGGGAGGTTAGGTATATGGCTGAACCATCCTAACATGGATCTGCCATGGGAATGGCCAGAGTACACACATCTGTTCATAGTGGGAGGTCCCACTCACTCTGACCGAGCTGTGACCACATGGCTATGTATCCACATGGTGCTATATGAGGTCAAGCTGCAGTTATATGATTGCTGTTTCTTGTTTGTAATATAGTCACTAGACAAGCAGCTGAATGTTCATACTGTTTGTAAAAAGCTAATGCATCCATGGTGGCTATGTGTATGTGCAGTATGTGGTGACTAGCAGACTGGGCACAAATGGTATTTGAGCGGCTGCTTGTGATTGATCTAGCTGATTTGAATTCTCACAAAGTGAAACTAGCAGCTCTTCTGGGCTGTTGGTAACCTGCTGCTAGGTATGGTCGTGGCAGGCTCTTCTGCTTCTGGTCAGCCTCCACCTTCCTGCCTAGCTACCATACATTACACTCAAGTTCCTTTGGAAAAGCTGCCACAACCTTAGGAAATGATGTGAGATGTTAAACAGCATCTCTGACCAACAGGCTACTCTGGCATGCTGTAAATGTATAAATACCAAGTGACTAACATCACATACTACAGACAGCACCTGCAGCATGCTAATACTATAAGAGATCTGTTCCAGGACCTGGAAAATCCATTTAATGCAATGTTTGCTCTGGGGACCAGGTGATGTGTGTCCTTTCTCACATTTAGGGTGACTGGTGAAAAAGGTCATTTGCACATGTGGCGGATGTTACGTGCACGAAGCAATGCATATTACAGAACTCATGTGATGGATCAGAGAATTCTCCATCGGAACAAAAGTTGCATATTGCTGCTCAGACTGTGAGGTGCATCATGGGTGATGGAGGGGCTAACCAATACCGTCACTCAGAGGCCCAATTGCAGCCATACCCTGCACAGTGTGGACCTCTGTGTGTGACTGTTGATTGGCATTGGAAGTACAGAGGAGGGATAGGTATGACAGGTACAAAAAACTTGGAGGATTCATAACTTACTCGGGTTGAACATTGCAATTAACAGGGAGGGAGCAGGTTTAGTGGACGTGTGGCTGTACACAAACCGGTACTGATATGTCATTGGTGAAGCGTTCTAGGAATAGAAATATTTTCCATTGTTTTCAGAGGCTGTCAGGTCCTTTGTGGCACATACATCATTTGGAATTGAGTGAACGATCTGCACGTCACCACTCCTGCTCAGTCATCCTTTTGATCCCCACATTGCAGCCATGCTGGCTCCTCCAGGGCACACTTCTTCCAAATCCTATGCCACCCTCAGAACTGGGGGGCGGAGCTTGCCACTGAACAGAATGGACGTGTGAGTTGGAGCTCCCGTTGCTACCGGAGATTCCTGAGCTTATTTTCGTGTAAAACATTTAATATTTGAACCCTCTGTGGAGAAACTGAAAGCCGAGTATTGGAGGATGTCGACACTGAAACCGGCTCGACTCGATTTTCAACAGGGAGCGGGGTCGGCAGCGAAACGCACCAAGTCTGAAGCAGGATCCCCTCAGAAAATGGCCGCGGGGGAAAAAGAAGAAGTGGCAGCGGAGAGCTTGCGTGAAGTACTGCTGGAGCTGAAATGTGTTAAGGAAATGATCGCTGCTAATGCAACTTCGCTGAGTTCGATTCAGGAGGACTTAATGGAGGTAAAGGAGAAACTAGTCACTGTAAATACACGACTAAATGCAGTAGAGTTGCAAGCTCAGAAACAGGAAGCTGCAATTGAGCAGTTGGCCCCTCTTATGAAACGAGTTAAACAGATAGAAGGTCAGATTGAGGATCAAAACAATCGGGCCAGACGGAATAATGTTAGACTGGTAGGGGTTCCTGAAGGAGCTGAAGGTGTTGACCCGATTGCATTTTTGGAAAAAGCTATACTGGAAGTGCTGCAGCTCGCCTTCACGAAGCCTTTTGAGTTGGAGCGTGCTCACCGCGTCCCCTCATATAAAGCGGACAATGTTCGGTACCCGCGGCCTATTATAATGAAAGTACTTAGATATCCGCAGGTGCTGCAGATTTCCCAAGCAGCAAGAAAAAGTACATCGCTTCAAATTCAGGGTCACAAAGTTGCTTTCTATCCAGATTTGAGTAAGCAGACTGTGGATCGGAGAAAGGCGCTGTTGGCCTGCAGACCCATGCTGCAAAGCTTACAAGTGAGATATGGGCTATACTATCCAGGAATCATGCGGGTCACACTGCATAACGTGACGAAGAACTTTGTAGATGCTGATAAGCTGAAAGCCTTCCTGCAGGAGAAGTGTGATATGGAGACCTGAAGGACTAATTGAGAGTTTTCCTTATAGCTCTGGAGGGAAAGGTGAATTAGGGTGGTATGGGGGAGGCTGGCATCATGATATGCAATGCACAGAGGGGGAATACAGGTTAGTTATTCTCTGTCTATTGAAAGGATATAACTAAAGGTCGTGATGTAAGTTACTGGTCCTTTTAGGGTAATGTTGATGATCATTTTAGACAGATGTTTGAAAATATTACTGTTTAGTAATTAGACTATTTAGGTAGATTCATGTGCTAGACCAGGGGTCTGCAACCTTTAAGACGTAAAGAGCCACTTGGACCCGTTTCCGAAGGGAAAAAAAAAAACTGGGAGCCGCAAAACCATTGCGACATTTAAAACAAATCTAACACTGCATATATTGTTTCTTACCTTAATGCTATATACGACCCCCTACTTTTCCTGTTAAAATATAGGTGTTTGGCCTATACTCGCCGTATAAGACTACCCCTCTTCCTTCACACACCAAAAAAAAAACCGCCAGAAAATATCACAACAACAAGTAACAATATTTGATTTCAAAATTATGATGATTTTGTAGTCAAATCACTAATATGAAATAAAATTATTTTTTTCTACCTTTGTTGTCTGACCAATTTATTCTTTGATCATGCTGGTCCCGATCTGAGGCTTCTGCTTTCCTGTCTTCTCTTAGCTCTTTTTCTGTGGTCTATGGTCCATCTGCCATTTCTTATCTCTTCTTTCGTTTTCTTCACTTCTTTCCATCAGCCTATTTCCAGTCCCAGTAACCCTCCCCAATATCAGCCCCTTTCCAGTCCTCACTCCCAGTACCTTCCAGTGCTAATCCCCCCTCAACCCCATTACCAGTGCTAGCCTCCCCTAATCAGCCCAATACCAGTCCTACCCCCCATCAGCTCATTACCAGTCCTAGCCTCCCCTAATCAGCTCATTTCCAGTGCTCGTCCCCTCAACCCCATTACCAGTGCTCCATCCCTCCATGTCAGCCCCCTCCCTCCCTCCATCCATATCAGCTCCCTCCCTCCATGTCAGCCCCCTCCATCCCTCCATGTCAGCCCCCCTCCCTCCATCCATATCAGCTCCCTCCCTCCATGTCAGCCCCCTCCATCCCTCCATGTCAGCCCCCCTCCCTCCATCCATATCAGCTCCCTCCCTCCATGTCAGCCCCCCTCCCTCCATCCATCCATATCAGCCCCCCTCCCTCCATGTCAGCCCCCCTCCCTCCATGTCAGCCCCCTCCATCCCTCCATGTTAGCCCCCCTCCCTCCATCCATCCATCCATATCAGCTCCCTCCCTCCATATCTGCTCCCTCCCTCCATGTCAGCCCCCTCCCTCCATGTCAGCCCCCCTCCCTCCCTCCATCCATATCTGCTCCCTCCCTCCATGTCAGCCCCTCCCTCCATCCATATCAGCTCCCTCCCTCCATGTCAGCCCCCCTCCCTCCCTCCATCCATCCATATCTGCTCCCTCCCTCCATGTCAGCCCCCCTCCCTCCATGTCAGCCCCCCTCCCTCCATCCATCCATATCTGCTCCCTCCCTCCATGTCAGCCCCCCTCCCTCCATCCATCCATATCTGCTCCCTCCCTCCATGTCAGCCCCCCTCCCTCCATCCATCCATATCTGCTCCCTCCCTCCATGTCAGCCCCCCTCCCTCCATCCATCCATCCATATCTGCTCCCTCCCTCCATGTCAGCCCCCCTCCCTCCATCCATATCAGCTCCCTCCCTCCATGTCAGCCCCCCTCCCTCCATCCATCCATATCAGCTCCCTCCCTCCATGTCAGCCCCCTCCATCCCTCCATGTCAGCCCCCCTCCCTCCTCCATCCATCCATATCTGCTCCCTCCCTCCATGTCAGCCCCCCTCCCTCCATCCATATCAGCTCCCTCCCTCCATCCATCCATATCAGCTCCCACCATCCCTCCATGTCAGCCCCCCTCCCTCCATCCATCCATATCTGCTCCCTCCCTCCATGTCAGCCCCCCGCCCTCCATCCATCCAACCATCCATATCTGCTCCCTCCCTCCATGTCAGCCCCCCTCCCTCCATCCATATCAGCTCCCTCCCTCCATGTCAGCCCTTCTCCCTCCATCCATCCATATCAGCTCCCTCCCTCCATGTCAGCCCCCCTCCCTCCATCCATCCATCCATATCTGCTCCCTCCCTCCATGTCAGCCCCCCTCCCTCCATCCATCCATATCTGCTCCCTCCCTCCATGTCAGCCCCCCTCCCTCCATCCATCCATATCTGCTCCCTCCCTCCATGTCAGCCCCCCTCCCTCCATCCATCCATCCATATCTGCTCCCTCCCTCCATGTCAGCCCCCCTCCCTCCATCCATCCATATCAGCTCCCTCCCTCCATGTCAGCCCCCTCCATCCCTCCATGTCAGCCCCCCTCCCTCCATCCATCCATATCTGCTCCCTCCCTCCATGTCAGCCCCCCTCCCTCCATCCATATCAGCTCCCTCCCTCCATCCATCCATATCAGCTCCCTCCATCCCTCCATGTGAGCCCCCCTCCCTCCATCCATCCATATCTGCTCCCTCCCTCCATGTCAGCCCCCCTCCCTCCATCCATCCATCCATCCATATCTGCTCCCTCCCTCCATGTCAGCCCCCCTCCCTCCATCCATATCAGCTCCCTCCCTCCATGTCAGCCCCCCTCCCTCCATCCATCCATATCAGCTCCCTCCCTCCATGTCAGCTCCCCTCCCTCCATCCATATCTGCTCCCTCCCTCCATGTCAGCTCCCCTCCCTCCATCCATATCAGCTCCCTCCCTCCATGTCAGCCCCCCTCCCTCCATCCATCCATATCAGCTCCCTCCATCCCTCCATGTCAGCCCCCCGCCCTCCATCCATCCATATCTGCTCCCTCCCTCCATGTCCGCCCCCCTCCCTCCATGTCAGCTCCCTCCCTTCTTCTGCAGCCGCGGCTCTCTGCCTCTTAGGGAACCGCGGCTGTGCTTTTAAAATCATCTCGGAGCCCTTCCTGTCTTGACGGGCTCCGTGCAGCATTGTCCCGCCTCCAAAGGAAGTGGTAAACAACTTCCTTTGGAGGCGGGACAATGCTGCACGGAGCCCGTCAAGACAGGAAGGGCTCCGAGATGATTTTAAAAGCACAGCCGCGGTTCCCTAAGAGGCAGAGAGCCGCGGCTGCAGAAGAAGGGAGGGAGCCCATAACGCCATAAATACCAGGCGGGCAGTGTGCTCCGGAGCCGCGGCAAAGGTGAGAAAGAGCCGCATGCGGCTCCGGAGCCGCGGGTTGCCGACCCCTGTGCTAGACAGACATGGTAGCAATGGTGGGGTTCGGTGATAGATTTCTGTTATTGTGGATGGTGTTCACCTTGAAAGGTATATGTTCAAAGTTTGAATGTTTATGTGTGCCAATCCAATCCAGTGAAACGTCTTCAGCACGAGTGATGGAAACCAGTGGAAAGCATAGACCGTTACCCGCAGGATAGTGCAAATAAGTCATAATGGCAAATGAACTGATTCTACTGTCATTGAATGTGAAAGGGATCACAGGCCCAATTAAACAAAAGAAAATACTGTTGTATTGTCAGCAGAAAAAAGTGGACATCGTCCTTTTGCAAGAGACGCATTTATCTGACAAAGAATCAATGAAAGTGACCTCTAAATATTATCAGGTGGCAGTAGCAGCCCCAGCCACAAAACGGAAAGGAGGAGTGATAATTTTGTTACGGAAGTTTTTGCTGCCAACAATTAAAGAAACAAGAGCAGATCCCTTTGGAAGGTAGGCTAGAGTAACGTTGCAAATGGGTCAAAAACCTTTTACGTTTATGAATATATATGCACCAAATACGGATGAACCCAATTTCTTCAAAACTATCGCCATGGAAATGGCTGAAGTAGTGATTACAAACATAATATTTGGTGGAGATTTTAATATGATGATGGATCCATTATTGGATCAAATACCATATAGAACAGTAGTTAAAACTAAATCTCATGCGGTATTGAAAGGTATGATGGAAGAACTGAAGCTAGTCGATCCATGGCGGCTTTTCCATCCAATGGGGAAAGAATATACGTTTTATTCGGTGCCACATAACACTCAGACTAGAATTGATTTCTTTCTGTTGGCGGCGGGGCTGATCAGACAAGTGACGGCGGCTGAAATACATGCAGAAACGGTGTCGGATCATGCCGCAGTCTCCCTGGTGCTAGATGTGGGGAAATTACAGAAAGTGTCCCCTAGATGGAAGTTTGATAAGTCATTGTTACTAGATGAATCCTTTGTGACTTATCTGACTAAAGAGATTGAGACCTACTTCAAATACAATGCCCCTTCCGATACCTCTATATGGAGTTGGTGGGAAGGGTTTAAGGCAACGCTGCGGGCTCATATCACAACTTTTACGATTAAAAGACGTAAAGCCAGGAAAAAAGAGAAGGAGTATCTGGAGGCCCAAATAAAGGCTGGGGAACGGCTGCTGGCTAAGAAAGCAGATTCAATGATAATGATAAGACTTCGAGTTGCCAAGCAGCCAAACCCGGGGGTTGGAACAGGATGTCTCGGTGGCAGAGATACAAAAAGAGATTAGACAGATGGCCCATGGCAAAGCATCTGGGCCAGATGGCATCCCATTGGAATTTTATCATAAGTACCAAATGCAGATAGCACCCATGTTGCAGATTTATTACAGTGGATTGTATGACGAAGAGCCGGAAGTAGGTGCTTTAGCAGAAGCAGTTATGGTTATTCATCCAAAGCCGGGCAGAGATCCACAAAAGAGAAAACTATAGACCTATATCCTTGTTGAACGCCGACTATAAAATATATGCTAAAGTGCTTGCTAATCGACTGGGAGTGGTCCTGAATGATTTGGTCCACATAGATCGATGTGGATTTGTGCAGGGGAGGTCTACTACAGATAACGGGAGACTGCTAGCGCATGTTTTGAGTAAAGCCCAGAAGATGTCAGAGCCTCTTATAGGATTATCGCTAGATGCTGAAAAGGCTTTTGACCGGTTGGAATTGTCATTCCTGTTTAAATATTTACGGTGGTTCAGGATGGGCGAGAAATTCCTCAAAAGAATTGCATTGTTATATGCTAAACCAGTGGCTCGAATAGCGGCCAATGCTGGCTTATCTACTCCCTTCGAGTTGCAGAGAGGAACCAGACAAGGTTGTCCCTTATCCCCGCTGCTCTTTAATTTGGCCCTGGAGCCGCTGTTGATTGGTATCAAACAGCAAAATAGTATCACAGGAGTTGAATTGGCAGATGGTCAATGTAAGTTATCAGCCTATGCTGATGATCTGCTTTTGTTTCTGCAACCTGAAGCTCTGCCAGCAGCTATGTAACTTATAGACAAATGCTCCACAATATCGGGATATAAAGTGAATTTAACTAAGACAACGATAATTCCCCTGAATTCACGTGTCACTGTGGACATGGTGCAGGATTACCCATTTCAGTATGCGCAATCATCCTTCCGGTATTTGGGAGTGGCATATGGTCATACTATTGAAGAAATCATAGCTCTCAATATAGAAGCATGTAAAGCGATAGTCAATGAGAATGCAAGCAAATGGACACCATTGCACTTAACTTGGTGGGGCAGATTGGAAACCATAAAAATAATGCTGGTGCCCAAGCTTAGCTATATATTAAATATGATCCCATTGATGTTTCCACGAGATTTCTATAAGAAAGTTAACAGCATGCTTGTATCTTTCTTATGGGGTAACAGAGTTCCTAGGATAGCCACGTGGAAACTAAAGTTACCTAAAGAGAGAGGAGGAGTTCATTTTCCGTATCTCAGTTGGTTGCATATAGCCTCATTGTTAAAGCAGGGTGCCCAATGGACTACTGAAGGCGAGGTAGAAAAGGGGCCAGATGGTTGAGAACAGAGCAAGCCATGAATTCCCCGTTGCCGATGCAGATGCTGATTGGTACAATAGCAGATCCGAAGAAACCACATAACGAAGTGATGGTGGCAACACAACAAGTATGTTGAATGCTTGCAATGTGTATTGACGGTGGCAAAGATTTTTCAAAGGATATGCCTTTGTGGTTGAATCCACGGTTTGTCATCGGTGGGAAGCCAATACTGTGGACGAAGTGGATAGAGCATGGTATTGTGACAATAGGACAATTGATACGTGGGAGTGAGTTTAAAACCTTTGAAAGATTGAAGGTAGAATTTGGATTGCCAAATACCGGCTATTTCCAGTGGTGCCAACTTCGGCATTGCCTGAGTAATGCGGGTGTGTCTCCAGTCTTGTTACGGGCCGGATGGCCATTGATACAAAAGTTTTGAGAGATCCAATCAGGTACACGGGCCATATCAAAGTGTTTAGCGATGCTCCGGTCTAAAAGTGAGCGGGAATGCACTAATGTGCAGTCGGTGTGGATCGCTGATGCAGGAGACGGTATAAGCCCGGAGATGTGTAATACTTTTTGGGGATCTCAAATACGAATCACTAGAGCAGCATCCTTAACGCAATCAATGTATTTTGTAGCACATCGAGCATATATAACACCGATAAAGAAAATGAAATGGACGTTGCAAGATGGGAACCGATGCTGGTCCTGTAATGCGGATATTGGGACGATGGCTCATATGCTGTTTTACTGTAGGCACTTAAAGGTGTATTGGAGCAAAGTGTGGGAGCGTATATCCAATATCCTGAACATGCAAATCCCTATCTCGTATCGGATAGTAGTAATGTCAGTAATGGTGTATATAATTGTTGAAACTGAATAAAGATATAAAAACAAAAAAAAAATCCTATGCCACCCACTGACATTACAGCAGATTACATGGGCACCCCTCACTGATAAAGTACAAATGCCTCCCACATGATCACTTCATATACTGAATAGCACATAGGATACATATGGCTCTGACATGTCCATCAGCTCTTACCTTTCCTTCCATCCATCACCTCAAAGCTGACTTTCACAGGGGCTCCCTTATCCTGTGTTAAGGTGACTGCTGTTTTAGGGCATTAAGATGCACACTTGGCACCTTAATGTCCAGTGTCTTGTTAGTGCCCAGTAAGTGGGCCTTTGTGCTCTTGATCCCAAAACGCCTACTACTCGCCTGTCAGTTATTCATTTATTTATTTATTTATTTAACAGGGGTTTTTTTATACCGCCTTTATCCAAGGCAGTTTACATCAAACAACATAACAATTACAGAGGAATTGTTTTACATTAAACAGGGAATGTAACTTGGAGATAAATACTATATACAGAATGCGAGGGGTGCAAACTATTTACAGGTAGAAATGATGTACATTTCATGGGGGGGAATGTTTGTTTCAGCTTAGCTGTCTTTCAATGTGGCATTTTAGCTCCCAGTCCCAGATTATGTTTTGTCATCAGGTCCGTAGTATTCTCTGAATAGGTGTGTTTTTAGTTGTTTTTTTTAGTTCTGTGATGGATTTTGCTGATCTAATGTTATCTGGTAGTGACTTCCACGTTGATGGGGCATACAAGGAGAATGCTCTGTTGCTGGTCTGTTGTGTGGTTTTGGTCCTGAGCGGGTGGATGTTCAGGAGGTTCTGACTGCAGGTCCTTCTTGGTCTTGTTGAGTATGTTGTTGTGATCAGTTCTGAGAAGCAGGGAGCTGAGAGGTTATGAAGTACCTTGAAGGTAGTAGTGGTGATTTGTATTTTGCTCGTTGTGTTAATGGGAGCCAGTGTAGATTTTTTAGGATTGGAGTTATGCAATGTATGGACGAGCTGTCAGTGAGGATTCTGGCGGCAGTATTTTGAACTAGTTGGAATGGATATAGAGCATTTTTTGGGAGGCCTTGGTAAATGAAGTTTCCATAGTTGAGGTGTGGTGTGACTATTGCTTGTAGTACTGACCTGAAGTCCATCTCTTGTAGAAGATATTGAAGAGGTTTGATGAGCTTTAGCTTCCAGTATGCTGTTTTGGATGTGTTTTTGATGTGAGAGGTCATGTTGAGGTTGCTGTCAATGGTTATGCCTAAGTATTTGATCTCTTGTTTTATTGGCATTTCTGCATCTTGTGTTATTATCTTTTTTGGAGGCTTGAACTCCTCTAAATTTGAGTAGAGTTTCGGTCTTACTTTGGTTTACTGTGAGATTTATAGTGGCTAGGAGGTTTGTCACATTGTTGAAGACATCTGATATGGTTGAGGAGTCTGGGTTTTTGGTGTTAAATGGCAGGTAGAACATGATCTCATCTGCATAGAGGTGATAGTGTGCGTTCCATTTCCGTAGTAGGTTGCAGATTGGTTGGATGTATAGGTTGAATAATAGTCCGGTGAGGGCTGAGCCTTAAGGGATGCCTTGTACTGACTTGAAGGGTCTTGAGTTGGAGGTGCCAGCCTTTACTTGCATGGTTCTGTCAGATAGGTATGAATTGAACCGTCTTAGTGTGTTGTCTGTTAAACCAATGTCTCTTAGCCTGTTTAGCATGATGGGGTGAGATACTGAGTCGAAAGCGGCACTTATGTTGAGGAACAGTAGCACAAAGCCCTGACGGAGTTTATCCAGTCCAATGATGATTTTGTTGAATAGGTCTGTTAGGAGGGTGTCGATGCCATGTTGTGGGCAGAAGCCATGTTGGTGCTGGTCTAGGGGTACATGGTGTCCACATGGTCTTGGAGTTGGTGTTGTATGTTTATTTTTCTATTATTTTGGCCAGAAATGGGATATTCACAATTGAGTGATAGGAGCTAGGGAGGTATTTGTCTAGTGAAGTATTTTTTATGATAAGACGCATAGAGGCCTGTTTGAGCGACGACGGAAGATATCCTTGGGTGAGGGAGGAGTGAACTATATGTAGGATGGTTTGAGCAAATTGGTTGCATAGATTTTTTAGCCATGTCACTGGGCATAGGTCAAGGGGTGAGGTCATAGTATTGATGTTGTTGATAACATCTATTATTTCTCTTTTATTTATTAGGTTGAAGTTGTGCCATAGGTGTTTATTGTCTGTATCCTTTTGTTGTTGGGGTGGCACCAAATATTGATTCATTATTGTGAGTTGTTTATTGTGGAGATAGTCTGTCATAACTTGTGGATCGATTTGCATTCTTTCAATTGTTGTGTCGGCTCTGTTAGGGTCATTGGTCAGTTGGGATACTACTGAGAATAGTTCTCTAAGGCGGTTGAGTGATTTCATAAGATTGTTTGTGATGAATTCTTTTTGTGTGTTGTTGCATTGTATTTCTTTTGAAGGTTGTGTAGTTGTGACTTGGTTGTACCATCCTGTGTTCTTTTCCATTTTCTTTCAAGGTGTCTGAGTTCTCTTCTCTGCTGTTCCAGGTTTTTAGAGAACCATCGCAGACATGTGGCTATAAGGTGCTTTGTGGTGAGTTTTTTGTTGAAGGTTGAGGTTGTATGTATTGTCTGGTTTCATGTGTCTATAAATGAATTGAGATCAGTTATGTTTGTGTCTATTAGTGCCGAGGTCTGTTCAAGGAAGTATTGTGTATTGAATGCCTGAAATCGATGTTTAAACTGTTGCTGTTGTGTTTTTGGTTGAGCAGTATTGGCTGGTATATTGAGATATATCATGGTGTGGTCTGATCATGATACTGGGTCAATTTTGAGATTTAGGTCTTCTTTAGGTAGGTTGTTGGATACGAATATGAGGTCCAAGATTGATCCTTTTCAGTGGGTTGGTGCATCAATTATTTGGGTTAGCTGTAGTGAGTACATGGCATTAAGGAATGCATTAGCATATTTTTCTGTGGTTGAGGGGAGGTTGAGGTCACCCATGAGGGTGAAGTTGTTTCTTGTGTCTGTATGTGTACATGCTTTGTCTATGATTGCAGCTAGATCGTGTATGTTGGGGGTGGGTTTTATTTATTTATTTATTTATTTAGCATATATTTGTATACCGCTACTTCCAGCGATCAGGAGCGGTTTGATTAAGTAAACAGAAAATGTCAGATCAGTGACAGAAATTTCAAGGAATTACAGCGTGATTTACAAGGTTATGAGATAGGTTTTCTATACGTTACAGTTAAGGTGTGCTCTGGGTTAGAGATGGTTGCAAGGTCGACTGTCTGTAGTGATTGAGAGTTGGTCAGTGTAAAGTTAAGGTGTTTCTTTGCAAGTATGAGTACTCCACCCCATCTCTGATGTAGTCTAGGGCAATTGAATAGCGTACGTATATTGTGATGTAGTTAATTGGTTTAGTAGGACGTTGTCGTAGTCATTGATCCAGCTTTCTGTGATGCACATTACATCAGTGTCTGTGAGGTAAACATGGTCTGCAATAGTCTGAATTTTGTTGCGGATAGAGCGAGCATTGATGAGAGAACACTTGATTGGATGATGGTGGTATCTGGTGTTTGTAGTTAGTCATTCATTTCTAATATGTATGAGCCTGCGTGTTTAGGGAATGGTAGTTTGTGGTGGGTTGTAAGGTGGAGGAGGTTTGCTTTGTTAAGCACTTGTATGCATTTGTTCCAGTTGTTGCTTAGATGGGTAGAGGATATGAGCAGCAATGTAGCCAAGAGAATGATCATATGGAATATTAGGTTATGTGATGCCATGTTAGTCTATAGGTTCACAGCTTACCTTAGCTGACTTTTCTTGAGGGGTTTGATGAATATCTTGGTGATCTGTAGGTGAGAGGCATTAGGTGATGCGTGGTTTTGTAGGTTGTCGCTTGCAGATATATTTTTTGTTTTCTTTTCCTTCTTTGATGGTCCACGCCTAAGGGCCACACCAAAGCGCACTCTGGAGAGGCCCTCAGGCACGGGCACACCAGGTGCAGGTGCACTGGAGGGTGCTTTCTTTTGTGGAGTCCTGGTGGGCCCTGATTGGCCGTAAGTTGGAGAGCGGGAGGGTTTTTCGGCCTCCCGCTCTCTTTCCTTCTGCTGATCGGGGCTCGGGTGCAGGGAGCAGCAGGCTGGTGACGCCGGAGTACCATGTAAACACCCATGTATTGCATGTAAACACCCTTAACGCTGCCATTATCACTTAATATCCGGTGATCTCTTAATGCTCTTTAGTAAACATATCCCATAGTAAAAATTTGAGAAAAGCTTGAGATCAGTTTGCTTACAAACTTTTAAAATGATCTGTCTCCTCCAAGGTTGTAATATCCTGGAACTTCAGGAAGAGATACATAATCCCGCAGGAAAGATATGCTTGTGTAAACCACTATATGATTTTAAGACAACAATCCTAAATTTGAGGATCAAGCAAATGATTTACACTTTTCCACAATTTTTTTTCTTGACCAGAAGTTGAAGGGATTTCCTTCTTGGACAAAAAGCACACAATTTCAAAATATTGAAGACCAATTAGGGGGCAATTTCTGGGGGATCCACATTGAAACTGAGACTTCTTACCTGTGAACTTTACATGATACTTCAAAGATAGAGTGTGCATTTACTTCCACTTTGAAATTAAGAATATAAGAAGGCAACTTGCAAAATAGGAAGTGGACAAAGCCATGGGACCGGATGGGATACATCCCAGGATACTGAAAGAGCTCAGAGAGGTTCTTTCAAACCGTTAAAAGATGTCTTCAACAGATCCTTGGAAACAGGAGAGGTTCCTCAGGACTGGAGAATGGCTGATGTCATACCTCTACACAAGTGGTGACAGGTAAAAAGTGACAAACTACAGGCCCGTGAGCCTTACCTCGGTGGCGGGAAAAGTAATGGAGGCGCTCCTGAAAAAATGAATAGTGAACTTTCTCAAAACCAACAGGTTGCAAGATCCGAGGCAATATGGTTTTACCGAAGGACAGTCTTGCCAAACAAATCTGATTTGAGTTCTTTGACTGGGTGACCAAGGAACCAGATCAGGGGCATGCAATGGATGTCACCTACCTGGATTTCAGCAAAGCCTTTGATACTGTTCCTCATAGGAGGCTTGTCAATAAACTCAGTAGCTTGGGGATGGGTCCCAAGATGGTAAACTGGATTAGAAATTGGTTAACTGACAGACAACAGAAGGTGATGGTACATGGAGCTCACTCGGATGAAAGGAAGGTGATTAGCGGGTTGCCCCAGGGTTCGGTCCTGGGTCCAGCACGGTTCAATGTATTTGTGAGTGATATTGCTGAAGGACTGAATGGAAAAGTCTGTCTTTTTGCAGATGACACAAAAATTTGCAACATAGTGGACTCCCCCGAGGGAATGGTTAACATGAGAAAAGATCTACAAAAGCTGGAAGAATGGTCTAATGCTTGGCAACTACAATTTAATGTGAAAAAGTGCAGTGTCATGCACTTGGGTAGCATAAATCCAAGGGAAATGTACACGATAGGGGGCGAGAGGTTGGTGTGCACGATTCAGGAGAAAGACCTTGGTGTGATTATCTCTGATGATCTCAAGGTGGCAAAACAGTGCGACAAGGCGGTGGCAAAAGCCAGGAGGATGTTGGGCTGCATACAAAGAGGGATTACCAGCAGAAAGGAAGAGGTACTTATGCCACTGTACAAGTCACTGGTGAAGTCTCACTTGGAATACTGTGTTCAGTTTTGGAGACCATATCTTGCAAAAGATGTAAAAAGACCGGAAACTGTTCCGACCAAAATGATTTGGAGCCTGTGTCAGAAGCCTTATGAGAAGAGACTTGAAGACCTAAATATGTACACTTTGGAGAGGAGGGACAGGGGAGATATGATTCAGACCTTTAAATACTTAAAGAGAAATGATGAACAAACAAACCTCTTCCAAAGACGGGGAAGCTGTAAAACTAGAGGGCATAACATGAAGCTGCAAGATGGTAAATTGAAAGGCAATGTCAGGAAATATTTTTTCACTTAAAGGGTGGTGGATGCTTGGAATGCCCTCCCGATGGAAGTGGTGGGGGCAAACATGGTGACGGAATTCAAAACGGCTTGAGACAAACACAGTGGATCTCTTTACAGCAACAGGATACAAACAAAATAAACGGTACCATCTAACTTCTGAACCATCTAACATCTCAACAAATAGGGGTGTCCTACATGGAGTGGTGGGTTCACCCCTAAACAAAGACATGGGGAGGGGTGGCCTGCATGGAGCGACAGGTGCACCTGCTCTTGCCATCTTGCTGGGCAGACTAGATGGACCATGCTGGTCTTTATCTGCCGTCATTTACTATGTTACTATATGTTACTATATAAGAACATGAAATGCCATGCTGGGTCAGACCAAGGTCCATCAAACCCAGCATCCTATTTACAACACTGGCCAATCCAGATCACAGGTACCTGCCAGGTTCCCAAAAACATATACAGATTCCACAATGCTTATCCCAGGGTAAGCAGTGGATTTCCCAGTTCCTCTTTAATAATGGTTTATGGACTTTTCCTCCAGGAACTTATCCAAATCTTTTTTAAACCCAGCTACACTAACAGCTTTTACAACATCCTCCAGCAATGAATTCAAGAGTTTAATTACACATTGAGTGAAAACATATTTTCTATTATTAGTCTTTAATGGGTTACATTGTAGCTTCATTGTGTGTCCTCCACTTTCTACTTTTTGATGGCATAAACAACTGATCTATGTTTACCCATTCCATTAAATTCATTATTTTATAGACCTCTTTCATATCTCCCCTCAACCGTCTCTTTTCCAAATTGAAGAGCCCTAACCTTTTAAGCCTTTCCTCATAGGGGTATCCTTCCATCCCCTATACCATTTTGGTGGCTCTTCTCTGTACCTTTTCTAATTCTGCTATATCCTTTTTATGATATGGCGACCAGAATTGCAGACAATATTCAAGGTGCCGTCACATCATGGAATAATACAGAGGCATTATAATATCCTTGGTTTTATTCTCCATTCCTTTCCTTATCATTCCTAGCATTCTATTTGCTTCTATGCACACAGAGCAGAGGGTTTCAACATATTATCCACAATGGCACCTAAATCTTTTTTCTGGGTGGTGGTTCCTAATGTGGAATCTTGCATCATGTAACCACAGTTTGAATTGTTCTTTCTTAGGTGCATAACTTTGCACTTGCCCACGTTAACTTTCATCTGCCATTTGAATGGCCAGTCTTCCAATTTATCAAGGTTCTCTTGAGATTTTTCACAATCCTCTTGTGTTTTAACAACTTTAAATAATATTGTGTCATCTGCAAATTTGATCACCTCACTCATTATTCCCATTTCCAGATCATTAGATGAATATGTTAAAAAGCAGCAGACCCAACACAGATCCCTGGGATATTCCACTATTTATCTTTCTCCATTGAGAAAACTGGCAATTCAGCCCTACCCTCTGCTTTCTATCTTTTAACCAGTTCCTGATCCACAATAATACACTGCAATCCCATGAATTTTTAATTTGGCCAAGAGTCTCTCATGAGGGCCCTTGTCAAAGACTTTCTGAAAATTCAGGTGCTTTAAATCAACTGGCTTACCTCTGTCCACCTTTTTATTCAGACCTTCAAAAACATATAATAGATTAGTAAGACAAGACTTTCCTTGGTTAAATCTATGTTGGTTTTCTCCCATTAAACCATGACTATCTGCATGTTCTGTAATTTTATTCTTTATAATGTTTTCTACCATTTTACCCAGTACTGACATCAGGCTCACTGGTCTGTAGTTTCCCGGATCATCCCTAGAACCCTTTTTAAATATCGCCATTACATTGGCCAAATTGTATTTCTGGATGCTCGTACCTGTATTTTGTGTGGATAGATGTTCCAAGAAAAATAACATACAAGATGGACGATTCACAAACTATGGTTTTTATCACAGACTGCAACATATACATGTTAACACAAACAAATGGCTTCAAAAATTCAGAACAGGCCTTTTGCAAAAATAAATAAATAGAAACATAGAAAATGATGGAAGATAAAGACCATATGGCCTACCCAGTCTGCCCATCCATGAGAGTTATTAAGTTCTGCAATTCCTTTGACTCCCTCTGAGATCCTGTGTATTTGCCCCATGCTTTATTTATTTATTTGTTTAGCTGTATTTATATCCTGCTTTTCACTGGGTCAAAGTAGTCAATTGAGGGATACATTTAACACGAGGGGATATGACACACATACGCTAATACTTACAGGGAACATGGGCAATGGAGGGTTAAGTGGCTTGCCCAAGACCACAAGGAGTGTCTATAGGACTAGAAATCCCAGTCCCTCCGGCCTGAGATTGCTGTCCCCAGGTGGGACTTGAACCCCCGGCCCTCTGGCCTGAAGTACCTTGTCCTAACCACTCCTCCCTCCTTTCTTGGATTCTGATGGAATTCTCATCTTGGCCACCTCTACTAGGAGGCTGTTCCACGCATCCATAATATCTTCCATAAAAAAATATTTCCTCAGATAACTCTTGAGCCTATCCCCTTTAACCTTCATACTATGACCCCCTCATTCCAGAACTTCCTTTCAACTGGAAGAGGGGCACCTCTTGTGCATTTATATCATGGATGTATTTAAATGTCTCTGTCATAATGCCCATCTCTTGCGTTTCCTCCAAAATATACAATTCATATTGAGATTTTTAAGTCTATCCCCATATGCAATTTTAGTACCCAGCACCTGGACTGACTTCATTCTGTTTATATCCCTTTGAAGGTAGAGTCTCCAGAACTGTATACATTACTCCAAATGAAATCTCATTAGGCACAATCACTTTTTTTCCTGCTGGTCATTCTCTCCTGATGCGCCCAAGCATCCTTCTGGCTTTTGCCATCCTCTTTTCTCCCTGTTTTGGCCACTTCACGATCATCTAATATGATCAGACCTAGGTCCCATCCTTTTTTCGTGCATTGAAGTACTTCACTGACTATACCGTACTGCTCTTTTTGGGTCTTTTGCATGACCTAGCATGATTTAGCATTAAATCTTAGATGCCAAATTCTCTGAGTTGAGATACTCCAATGTAATATCATGTAAAGCAGCTCAACAACTCAGAAGTTATCCAAAATCAGTACAAACACACACAAAGAGCTTTAGGGGCTAGATTTAGCATAAAAGATAATGAGGTGTACTTATCATTTTTCAGTCATCTTGTGAGCTCAAATTCATATGGAAGATTTTTCTACCCACCTCAATTTAATTGGCAGCAAATTTTCAAACTAATGATGTCACTAACCCACAGGAAATTCAAGGGGTCACAATACATCAGCCTCATTGAATGGAAAGCAATCTACATGTGTATTCCTTCCCAATCTAAAAAAATCTCAAGAAAAACATCCTCTGTGTGCATGCTTTGTGAAACAATTCTTATCCATAAGCTACAATGAGGGAAGGCAATATTCACATAGTCAATTTACAAACATAAATTGCTATGTATCTGCATAAATGTTTTTGAAAATTGCCTTCTACAGACTTATAAGTGCATTTCAAAACAAACAAAAGTGCCCGACATCATGGGTACATCTGTCTGTTTGTCCATAAATACACATGCATGTGTTTGTCCAGCTGAACACAGACATAAATGGGCAGACGGCAGTGAAGGGCTGAAAGCTGTTAGATGCCGGGATGGTGGAGAGTTTCAGGACCCACCACTAGAAGATGATCAAAGACCAACAGCCACTCCTGAATAATCCCCCAATCCTATCACCCACTCTCCCCTTTTCTGAAGACATAAATTTAATGAATCTGCAGCAATATCAAGGTCTGATGTAACAGCAGAGCCAGGAGCAGTCTGTTAAATTGCATGGGGCTGTCAGTTCATAATCATCTGTCAGGCCCTGCCTTCTCTATGGAAGCTAAGAGGTGAGTGGGCCTGGCAGAGGAATATTAATTGATCATTACAAGATTTTTTTTTTTTAATTTATAAAGCATTCATTATGCTTGGAGTATGTTCTGAGTCTGAACTAGGACAATGAGGGCTTGTTCTTGCAAAAGGTTATCAGATCAATATTCAAAAAAGCAGTTATACCTTTTGCTGAATGTATAACTGCTTAAAAACAAATTCCGTGCATTCTACATGTGAAGATTAATCTTAGATAGGATGTGGAGAGGGACATTTTGATATCCAGGTTGAGATGTGGAAAACTCCCATCATATTTTGTAAAGACTGCCAACCTAAGAGCCTCTTGTAAAATGCGTATAAGGACATGCAAGGCTGCATGACATTGTCTCCCCACATCCAGCTGAAACAACATGCTTTACCCCACATGTGTGTGGGAGCAGCATTTTAAAATTGCTGATCCCATTGTCCATTCATATCTTCCTCCAGTAGCACAGGTTCCTTCCCAACCAGTCCTGCTGACATTGATTCCCTGATATCTCCCCTAAGGATCTGATCTCTCCAAACCTCCCAGAAACAAAAAAACGCCCTGTTGGCCCTCCATAAGACATCCACTCCCATCTTCTGATCCCATCCCTGGCTCTTACTCTTTTCATGTCAAGATGTTTCTAAACTAACCTCCATAGAGGCTGGTTTTTGGCCTCTCTATATATAGAAGGGGGATATCCAAAGGGATTAACAAGGTTAGCAGACCTGCTAACTGTGTTAACCCCTCTATCTGGGATATTCATGGTTAGCTGAATATAAAAGGGTGCCACCACTGTATGCCCCGATGCTAACTGGTTAGCATCAGGGTATTCTGGAGGGCAGCACCTGGCCTTAACCAGGCAGTGGCAGTATTGAGCTGCTGCCCGGATATGGCAGAGCAGCATAAGTATTGCACAACAAAGGCTAGCATAACTTTTGCCATGGAAGTTAACCAGGCAGTGTCTGAATATTGTCGCTGCTCAGTTAGCTTCCTGTCAATTTGCTGATATAACCCCTCTTCTCAAGTCACTTCACTGGCTCCCTATCTGTTTCCGTATCCAGTTCAAACTTTTTCTACTGATCTATAAGTGCATTCATTCTGCTGCTCCTCACTACCTTTCCTCTCTTATCTCTCCCTACACCCCTGCCCAGGAGCTCCGATCTTCTGGTAGATTACTTTATCAATGCCCTTCTCTTGCACTGCTAACTCCAGGTTTCGATCCTTTCATCTTGTTGCTCCTTATGCCTGGAACATATATGTCTGTGCGTCAGGCTTCATCTCTGGCCCTTTTTAAATCCAGGCTGAAAACTCACCTCTTTGAGGCTGCTTTTGGATCCTGATCCACCTAGTATCCTACGTGTTTCCTTAGCATACCCATAGATGTATCCCTGTCCTCAGCTGTTGTGTTGTTTGTCCTGACTAGATTGTAAGCTAAAAGCATGCCTTGTAGTGCTATACAAATGATCAGTAGTAGTAGTAGTCCCAGGTGGCCCCAGGGTGTTGTGGGGCCATGTGTGGAGACTAATTGCGGGGCTTAATTTGCATAAATATTTGCACATCCACTGGACCTCATTTGTATAAATCAAATTTATGTCATTTTAAAATGTATATGCTGCCCATCTAAAATTTTAAGTGGCTTTCAAAGGGGTCTTCACAAGGCTCTTTTCTGTTCTAACAATGACTGAGGGGCATATTTACTAAACATTAATGTGTGTTAAGTGCCACGGTGCCTATAGACATAAACAGGTGCCGCTGCACTTAGCACACGAACAAATTTGTGAAAGCACATTAACTTTTAGTAAACATGCCTCTTAATGAGTGCCTGAAAACCACTTGAATGTACAGTGAGGATAAAGAAAGGCTACTATATTTCTACATTACTATCCTCCAATGCCGACTGCTAGGTGCATTACTACAAACCCTGCTCATTTAGAACCCATAGTAAACCTGCCATATCATAACAGCACTACCAGGACTCATATAGTACCAAACCCTACTTATCAAAAGGTAGCACTACAAATATTAAACGAATACATCTCCTACTTGGAAAAGAGAACAAGTGGGTCTAATACACAGAAACTAGATGAACAGAATAGCACAGTTCATCTAAAGCAGACAATCACCAAATATAGAACAAGGAATCACAATTTAGAAATATGAAGACAATAATTGAACTGGAATGCCAAAAGCCACAACACTGAAAAATTAAAAGATGAAATTAATTTCCTCTTATACTGAAGAAAGTGCAAAGACATCAGCACACATTTTCCAGAGCAGACATATTCCAGTTAATAAATCCAAAATAAAATACTTTTTTTCCTACCTTTATTTGTTTGGGCACTTTATTTTTCAGTCCCAATTGCCTCAGTCTTTCTCTTCTGCGTTCTTCGTGTCTTCTGCTAACTCTTCATTGTCTTCCATCCTCACTCCCCAGCTTCTTTTTTTTCTCACCCCCAGCCTCAGCCATAGCCCCACCCCCTTCTAATCCTCCCCCAGTATCAGCTCTCTTCTAGTTCCTGCCCCTCCCAGCATCTGTTCCCTTTCAGTTCTATTCTTCCCATCCCCCAGCATCAGCCTATGTCCAGTCCTAGTTCCCCAGTATCAGTCCTCCTCCAGGCCCAGTCTTTCCCAGCATCAGCTCCTTTTCAATTCCTCCATCCCCCAGCATCAGCTCTGGGGAGCTTGGACTGTAAATGAGCTGATGGGAGTGGGCTAGGACTGGAAATAGGCTGAGTGGGGGAACTTGGACTGGAAATGGGCTGATGTGGGGCTGGAATAGGATTGGAAATGGCTGATGGGAGGGGCTAGTATTGGAAATGGCTGATGGGGGATTGGAAATGGGCTGATGGGGGGAGGTTGAACTGGAAATAGGCTGATGGGGGCTGGAATAGGTCTGGAAATGAGCTGATTGGGGGGGCTAGGACTGGAAATGGGCTGATGTGGGGGGTAGGAGAATGGAATTAGAAGGAAGTGGATGCTGGGTGGGGCTGGAACTAGAAGAGAGCTGATGTTGGGGGAGGACTAGAAGAGGATGGGGCTGGGGGAATGAGGATGGAGGGGGAAAATATATTTTGTGTGGGAGGGAAAAAAATCTACGATTGGCCAGGTTTTGGCAGAGTAAGTGGGAATTGAGGATGGAAGGGTGAAATTTGAGTGGATGATAAAGGAATAAAGAAAGAAATGGGGGAAAGAGCAAAAGGGGAGAGATCAGTATGTTAAAGCAGATGTAGAAGAGAAAATGGAAAAAATCTAGAAGAGAAAAGAAAGGACAAATGGACAGCAGACAATGGAGAATTAGCAGAAGACAGAAGAAACCAGAAGAAAGTGACTGGAGCAATTGCAATTGAAAAATAAAATGCCCAAATAACAAAAGGTAGAAAAATACTTTTTTTATTTTGAATTTATTAACTGGAATATGTTAGCTCTGGCAAATGTGCATTGCTAACGTCTTTGTTTTTTTGTTTAGTACAAGAATAAATTAATTTATAGTTTTATTTCTCCAGTGTTGTTTTAAGTTCCAAATTTGGCCTTTGGGGTTCCCAGTTTAATTATTGTCTTTCTATTTCTAAATTGTGATCCCTTGTTTTTTGTTTGCTGACGGTCTTGTTCTGCATGTGTAACCGAGCTGAGGTATTCTGTTCATGTAGTTTCTATTTGACAATACCACTTGTTCTCTTTCCCCAGTAGGAGGTGTATTGGTATTCTGTGATATGTATTGATTTAATATTTGCAATGTTGCCTTTTGATAGGTAGGGTTTGTTGCTTTATGAGTCCTGGTAGTGCTGTTATGATACGGCGGGTTTGCTATGGGTTCTAAATGGGCAGTATTTATAATATTTCCTAATGTGCCTGGCGGTAGGCACTGGAGTACAGTAATATAGAAATCTGGTAGTCTTTCTTTATCCAGACACTTATTAAGAGGCATGTTAACATTATGCTAATATTTATGCAAATGGGACTCCTTTTGCAAATGAGGCCCTGCACCGAGTAACCACACATGGCCCCTTGCCCCCCTTGGGCCGCCCCTGGTTAGCCCACAAGTGCAGAGGGCAAGTAGCGCACACCTTTACAGTGTGCATGCACACCTGATGGGTGGTTGCTTCTAATTCAAAACTGCTGTGCCTAATGCAACATTACTTTTCTACCATGGCTGTGCCTCCCCCCTGCAGCACTTTAGAGAACTGAGATAGGTGCTAAATTTAAGCGTGCCTGTGTCAATATTCAGCAAGTCAGTGAGTAGTTATTCAGCAGACCTAAACTAAACATATAAACTATCCATAAATCACTACTATATTGTATTGTACTAGTTGAATATCACCACTCTATGGATACTTTTTGGTTGTCACGCTCACTTTGTCCTTCCTCTACCCCTTCACTGTATGAATAGTGCCAAGATGGTTAAACATATTTTTAGCCTAGGACTATCTATATACCTTCTTAATATCAATGAATAAAGACATTATACACTTAACTGTTGCCAGTAAACATATAACTAACTCTGAAAACTGACCCCATCACAGCTCCTAAGGGAAGTGATCACAGGGTTCATATAGAGTAACATTTGTGACCAACAAATGCATAGTGTTATCAGCCCTCTTCCCCTTGAATGGGTGTTAATTTAAAAAGAAATCATTAGTCTTTTAATGAAAAAATACTTTTGGCCATGCTAATGAGAGTTATTATTGCAGCAGCCCTATCTCAAAATATCAGGCCAAGTTTACAGTTGGTCTGTGTTTCCAGCTGGTGTGTTGTGTTGAGCCTAGTGGTCATGGTCCAGATACACTGATGTCAAATCTTAGTGTTTTGGCATTGTTGTAAATCAAGTACTGCATCATACTGGAGGAACAATTGGCTTAACTGGAGCAAATTTTCATTCTGACAGATGGCGTGTACTGATCTTATTCTGACTGCTAGACTTCAAAATAAAGGAAAAAAACTAAGTAAAAGTCCCTATATGTTACAAACCAGTACTATCTGGCAGATAGTGCTTTGTGGTTTATTGATGAAATGGTTAAGCAGACGGTTGGCAAGAAGTTTCTTTATCCCTCCCTGTAACAGCTATTAGGAAGGTACAGAGGGCAAAAAATGGTATGTTTGTTTTCAGTTCATTTGACGTTTTTCCCATTCTTTTGTCCAATTTGTTTCACATTCGCTCAAAAAAAATTTGAAGCAGACAAACTGATGTAATGCAATTGATTTTATGTGCACTAAATTTAAGGTGCACTGACAAACTGAATGCAGACTAGTGAATGCACATCTGTATCATTTATGTAGAAAGGCGCTAAACTAAAATAAACCTGCAGAAAGTATCATATGGATTTAGGAAAGGAGGAAAGGGTACTGAATGAGTCCGATTAATGTGCCTTTATATAGAAATGTAAAATTACTATCATCTACTTTATCCAGCATTGTGAGGCTTATTATTGTTTGTTACATCACAGCTTAGAACAATGCAGTTCTGTTTATACTGCATCCTATTGGTCCAAAATACATGGAATGCCACATGGAATGCGACATCACAGATGAGTGATGATCTAGTGATTAGATTAGAACTTTGAGTTCAAAACCCTTTTCTGCCAAGGCGGGTCTGGTAGCTAAAGTTGTAATAGTGTGTGCTGTGGTGTGGGACTTGACTTAGATCCCTATCTTATCAGATCTGCAAGTGTTGAGGAAGTGTTAGCCTCAGGCCAAGGAAGGAAGAAACATATAGGCCAATATTCAAACACCACTATCAGCACTTGCTTTGTTTATGCCAGTTATGGTGTTAAAATTATTTATGTATAATCTGCCATTATTCTCAGAAACAGCGGCGGCTCTGAATTTGCATATTCATCCGACTATATATATATATATATATATTTAGCATATTCTGCTAATGACATGGCCAGAGGTGATATTCAGCTGCTATTCATTCAGCCGTTTTGCTGAGCCAACATTATCCACATAACTATATAGATAGCAGCTGGGTATTGCCCACTAGCCATAGAGTTAGTCCTGGGGATGTTTGTAAGAATTTTAAGTGGTGCTATCCGGATATGCTGAAAATTAACAGAGAAGGCACTTATTTAGATAGCGGCTGTCATTGTAATGCTTTTGAATCGTGGATAGAAAGCTATCACTACTACGGCAGCACTGCTGGCTAAAGCATGTTGCAAAGATTGTGCCCTGGAGAAGGTGCCCGTCTGGTCTTTTGGCAGACAAGAATCCCTTTAGCTAACTGGGTATCAGGAGCAGGAGGCAGGGAGAAGGGAGAATGAAAAATGGGGGGGGGGGGGGGAGAGAGCCTCTTTCAATTGAAAGCAAGTTCTGCAACGAGGGGACATGGGATGAGGGTGAAGGGAGATAGATTCAGGAGTGATATGCGGAAATATTTCTTTACAGAAAGAGTAGTGGATCCATGGAATAGTCTCCCAGTGGAGGTGGTAGAGATGAGGACAGTAACTGAATTCAAAAAAGCATGGGACCAACACAGAGGATCTCTAAAGGTAAAAAGTGGACTGTTGTAGTTGTTGTTATGGAAGGACAGACTAGATAGGCCATGTGGTCTTTTTCTGTCATCATGTTTCTATGTTTCTATTACAATTCTAATTTCTGCTACTATCTGTGAACTTTATGCATGCTGGGCTCTAGCTCATTTTCTCTGTGTTATGTTGGTGTGGAGAAGAAATGCGGCCACTGGTAGCAATCAAGGATTTGGATATAGAAGCTACTGAGAGTCATGTAAGAGTTTCCATAGAGAGAAAAGGTACAGCAGGGTGAGAAGGGTAGACAATCAATTTTTTCTCTCCACAAGGATAGAAAACAAACTCTTTCCAAGATCATAGAATGCAGTAGAATGGATCTGTCTGATATCCACAAGTAGGTATCTCCAGCAAGAGTAAAAAATAATTGACTAGGCTGAATATGAAGTGTCTATTTATGGACACATTCCTGTGCAAAGTGAATAGAAGTTTATAGGTTTGTAGCTGCTTTCAGTTCAAGGCTCATTCCTCATATAGGGTGTAGCTGTCCTCTTAATATTAAGCAAGGGTAGCTGAAGAAGGGTACACAAATCAATAATAAAAAATAGAAAATCTCAGTTAAGGGACTCATGGACAGCTGAGATAAAATATTCCAAGGCCTTTTCTGGCCAGCTAAAATAAGGAGACTCAAATGGCACAGAAACTCGAAGAAATCACAATCCACTCTTGGGAGTATGTTTACTAAACAGCAGTAGTGGCTTCTGTGCAATATCAGAGCCGTGGCCCCATTGAATTAATCCAATATCGCACGGAAGCCGCTACTGCTGTTATATAAAACACTTTCATTAGCCAAACTTTCCCCAAAATAAAGTAGGTATAAAAGAAAAGCAAGCTGTGTGCCCAATAAACTGCTCATTAAAAGTAAATTCCAGACAGATGGCAAAAAAACCCCAGTCCTCAATTTTAACTGATAAGTAGTGAACCCTTTTATACTTTCTCTTTGGGGAAACTGAAGAGAGCAATGGGAACAGTGTCCAGGCTAGAGAGAGACAAACTAGAATTTTAATTTGTTGATCAATTTAATTTAATTAAGAAAGATCTTATAGGGACACTGACAGGCAGATCTTGAAGGAAGAGGCATGGAATTTCGTAAGGAAATGTTGGGCCTTTAGAAGTTTTATTTACTGAAGAAAGATGACCTAAACGTAGAGGGGGGACATTTTCAGTGGCAGCGACCATCTCTGCTAAAGTGACTGGCTGTTGCCACTTTAATTTAAACCCAGACATTCAGTGTCAAGTCATATCCAGTGACCGGCACTGAATATCCAATTTCGCTGGATTGTTCTTTCAGAATCCTGTTAGTAGCGATGTTCAACCACTAACCGGATTGCAAAGTCACTTAAAGTTGGAGAAGCCTTTCACCTGTCCTAACCTTAGGTGGTTTAGTCAACCGGTTAATTGTTGAATATCACCACTAACCAGCTAGCTAATGGTGTCACTCTTGTTCCGTTCCCAGAACACCCTATTGCTGACCAGATAGCGGCAGGGCATTTAAATCACTTGGTGGGGAGAGGAGGATAGTCGGTGGCACTAAATAGGTTAGTGCCACTGAATATCCTGGTCAGCAGGAATTAATGCAGTTTGCAGGTCACAACAAGCGCTTTTCTGTTCTGGCAGCATACGAAAGGGACATGTCTACTAAGCTCCATGCCAGTAATGTATGTGTGGGCTATGTTACCAGCATGGGGCTTCTGGCAAACTGCAAGGGAGGCATGTACATCCATCCCCCTGCAACTAGCACAGGAAAGCCGTGCGACAGCACAACCAGGCCATGTTTGCAACTGATGGCACTGACTGAGGTGGCGTTAGATGCACCCATGCTACCTGCACTGAGCGCCCATGCTAGCTTCTGTGCCCTGGGCATGGCCATGTCCTGTACTAACCCCTGCCTCGACAGCAAGCACCACAAGGGTAACATGGGTTATTAGCAAGGGAGCCCAAGGCTACTTTTTAGCACAATGCCAAAACTGCTTGCTATCCCCAAGCTAGCCTGGTAGCAGGGTTTAGTAAACACGCCCCAGTGTCTAATTTGAAAAGATTGAAAATATGGCGGCCAGAGGTCCATGCTTGTTTCCAAGTCACCTTTCGTCTGAAGTTGGTTCTTACCAACAATGTAGAAAAGGAGTGGAGGAAGTGATATTACCAGTATAGATGGCAGCTTGAGCCCTGTTCTCTGCATGACCCTTTTAAAAGTGACCTTCTCTCCTACCTCTAACCCTAATCGTGCATAGGAGAAGATGTAGGAGACACTGGATAAGTGGGACTCCTCAATGGCAGGCAAAAAGTGCACTGTCAGTCTCAAGAAATTCTCCTATTCGGGCACAGCTACACTGATGGAGGCAAGAGAACACCCACACAGTTGTCTTATGCTAAAGGGGACGGTGAGAGAAATGATATAGGGCATGGCAACAACTCTGGAAATAAAGAGCAGCTCTCACCGGGTGAGTTTTGGCACTGGTTCAGAGAGTTAAAATCAGAAATGATGTCAGTGAGAACGGAAATCACCTGCAAGCTCCAGAGTGAAACTGCAGACTTCAAGCAAAGGGTGGAAGTTGCAGAGGCATGAATGGATGAGCTTGGTGACACGCTGATGAATCTAAACAAGCAAATTGATTTATTTATCCCATGGAATCAAGGCAGTTTACAGAGAACTCAGTGAACTATTGCCGCTTGGGGTGGTTTACATGAAGCATAAAGGAAATGAAGAAAATATTACAGAGAACAACTTCAATTTCAACATGACATATTTCAACAGACCTTAGGTATTCAGTTTGGTTAGGCAGAACTATTTCCTTATAACAATGTGCATTGTCGAAATCTGTCATTTTAGGTGATTGATGTCTTGATTATGTTATACCTTTGGGGGAGGTAAGAGTAAATGGATGCAGTTGTATTGGGATTTATGTGGAGCATATACTTGTGGTCCTTCAAATGCAGAGGAAGCCAGTGGCAAAATGGAAAAATGTAGAGCATGGTAGAGGGAGGCTATGCTGGCAGTCCAGACGAGCTCAACAACATGACCAGTAGGATACTAATGACTGAAAATACCTCACCTGGAGAGTCAGCTCAATTGAGACAGGATACCCGGTGTACTTTATACAAGATTATTTCTTTACCTTTATTAGTAAGGATCTATGCAAAAGGGGTGCAGAAAATACTGAAGAGCCTGGAACATAGAATTCATCCAGAAGGCAAAGAAAAGGTGTCGTAAGTTGCTTGAATGTGAAAAGTTCAGTCCTGTAGGAATGATGTGAACCAAGCGAGAACCCAGTCTGTGATAGCAATTTCCTGGAGACAGTGCAGAAGAAGAACATGGTTGATGACATCGAAAGCAGCAGAGAGGTTCAACAAGACCCTCAGGACAGATTTGTGAGCATCCAAATTACTAAGAAGCCTGCTATTTAGGGCGGTGATTGCAGTTTCAGTGCTATAGTTATTATGAAAGCCTGACTGCCTAGGATGAAGAAGGATGTTTTTTGTGATATAGTCACATAGTTGGAGGAAGACTGTTTTTTTTTTATAAGTTTAGAGAGGAAACGTATTTTTGAAATCAGACGATAGTTGATGTTTTTCTTCAAAATAGGTCGAATTGTTGCTTGTTTTAGTGGTAGAGGCATAGAAAATGAGAGGCTGTTGTTGACCAGGGTCACAATTATAGCCAGGAGTTCTTAGTAAGTTTAAGCCAATTTGAAGGGGCAAAAGATGGCCCATATATTGGTAAGGAATCTCTTGATCAGAAGTGGAGGTACATGATTGAACAAAGTGGGGGTTTAAGAAGGTGGGTTCTTGTCCAATTAAGCAGTTTTGGAAAAATGTTTGATCTTTCATGAGGAACTAGACAGGGATGGATCTTCCGAACGAGCCCATCATTTATTTGCTATTATATTTACTTAGTACAATGAGCAAATTTATTTATTTATTTATTTATTTACATGAGTTTATGCCACTTTTCTGACCAATAGTCATTCAAAAGGGTGTACAAAAGATGCATTAATACAGTACAAAGAATCCTCCAATCTACCCCCCATCAGCACCAGTGCCTTCTGAAATGACAGCAATGAAGCAAGGCTGCGAAGCTCCATGGGTAGAGCGTTCCACCCCTCACTGGCAATAATATGAAACGTGCTCCTCCAATGACTCACCGCCTGCACCATCTTCAAACCTGGAACAATAACAACTATCCCTATGAAGACTGCAATGGCCGGGCGGGTTCATAATAACCAAGCAACTGCCACAAGTACTCCGGGCAATTATCCCGCAGCACCCAATAGACAATCACCAACAATTTGAACAGACTGCACTCCTGCACAGGCGGCCAATGCAAGCATCGTAGCGAGGGGCGAGTGCTCTCTAGTCTCCCTACACCACAAAGAAGGCATGCCGCCACATTCTTTACCACCTGGATATGACATAAAGCCCACTGAGGTGATCCCACATAAAGGGCATTACAATAGTCCAGCGCACTAAACTCCAATACCTGAATGACCAGTCGCCACACAGATGCCTCCAGGTAAGGGCACAGCTGCCATACAATTATTATTTATTATTATTTATTCAACACTCATTTATAAACCGCATCTTCCAAAGATCAGTTGCGGTGTACAATAAACAATAATCAACAAAGCGAGGTTTGTTTTACATGGAACGTCTTAAAATAAACAAACACAGTATTAACTGAACAGTATATGTAAATATCGAACAGGGTAAATAACTAAACAGAGTTTAATATTTAAACAGCATAAGACAATATGTAACAGGATAAACTATATACATTTGGAGGTATTAGGGCATGAGAGCTTGGATCATCATATCATTTCCACTATGTGTGTTATCCGATTAAGTAGAGGGTTTTTATTTGATGTAGTCAGGTACCTGTTTAGCCTTTATCTAATTTGAGTGCAGGGTTATCTATGTTGTTGTAGTGTTTGGTAAATAGATACGTTTTCAATTTTTTACGGAATTCCATGATCTCTGTTAGTGATCGTAGATCCTCTGGGAGGGAATTCCAAATGGTTGGTGCTATATGTGAAAAGGCTCTATTGTTTGTTAATTTATGTGCTTTTGTGAAATCTTTTGGCATCTTTAGTTTGTTTAATTGTCCTTTTCTGTGCCAGAGGCAAAGTCAAGCCATCTGTACCACCTTCATTACCTGCCGCTCACCCACTCCATTCTCTTCCAAGACCACCCCCAATGATCAAAGCCTATCTGTCCAAGGAATTAGAACACCTGCAATCACTGGGAGCCTGGGCAAATCCTCTCGCTCCACCTTTCAGAATTCAAGACAAGGCCATTCTCTGTCAGCCAGATGGAAAACTGAGCTAAACCCAGTGGTGACATCAGTCACCTGTGACTCCTCCCGCTCTCACCAGGAGGTGCCCTGGGCCCAAAAGGACAAGGAGTTTATTGATTTGCTGTATTATGGCCGCTAGATGCAAGCTGGCTAGAGCCGGACATATGGTCCCCACAATATCATGATTCTAGCAGTTTTTTTCTGCTAAGCAAATTGATAGCAATAATAGATTGGATGGAAAAATCCAATAAAATATGTGTTCAGTGTTCTTAATGGACTAAAAAAATGAGTAGTTTATCTTCGGTATTTTGATATTTCATTTAAATGCTATTAAATGGGTTTATTACACCTGTCCAGGGGTGAGCAGTAGGAGTGTGATTATATCGATCCATTTTCTTTTGAAAATACAATAAAGAAGTAATTTAAAAAATAGAAAAAAGAAGATGCCTATAATTCTCCTTGTAGGAATTCCAAAAGATGAACCCCATAGCCTGTTTGAAGTCTTGCACTATAACCGGAGCTATATGTCAACAGATTAGGAGAAGTTTTCGTAAAACTGTAGATTTCCAAATTCTAAAAGTATTCTAGACAAATAGATGTCCCAAGGGGCTACAGTAAATACAAAGGACATAAGATCAGCAAACAAGCCCTCTTGCAATAAAGAATTCCAGGCTTATCAATTGCACATAAGCTAGGCTCCAACAATAGATTATAGGTAGTAACTGCAATAATGTACAAGTATATTTGGTAGGCCTCAAGGGGCAAAATAACTAGCTTATTTGCTCTGCTAATTGAAGACAGTGAACAATTTCTGCATCTGAGAAAAAATAGTTCTTTGACAGTTTTATGGGTAATTGAGGAAATGAAAATAAAATCTTTTGTAAAATTAGTATTTAATGGTGTTTAATCTACCCAGCCAGGATATTATAAAATCTCTCTATGCTGTATTTGTTATATCAGCCTATCATAACTTAATATGTAGATCTTAGATACATTTCTAGGTATGTAAATGCAATGTGGCTGGCCTAGGTTTTCTTGGCAAGATGTTACCAGAAGTAGATTGCCAGGCTTTTCTTCTGAGGCAGTGGAAGGTAAAATGATGTGCCCAATGCTACAAGGAAGGCTTGTGGGAGTTAAACCCTGGACACTTAGTTACCAGGTTGCCACTCTAACCACTAGACTGCATCCACTCCAAGTTTTTAGGTATAATAACTCTCAAATAATAACATTTAGATACAGCCTGAAAATCACCAATGATCGACCCATTGGTACCTTTCCTACATCCATCCCTCGTGGTAATGTACTCAGTTAATTTAAAAAAATTAACTGAATAAGCCTGGAAGCTTCCAAATACTTTAATAGCTGCAGAAGGGCAGGGGTGAACAGGAAACGTTGTCTAAATTAAGTCAAGTATCATCTGCATACAGTAAAGAAACATATGAACTCTGCTTGACCCTAATCCTGTTTTATATCAGAGTTATTTCTAAAAGAAATTGCAAGTGATTCTATTACTAAAGTGAAAGGTAAGAGAGAGAAAGAGCATTCTGTCGAATGCCTCTCCCAACTGACAAAGGAGCAAGCAACCATCTGTTCGCTAAAACCATAAGGGAAAGGGCTTTATAAATGGCTTTAATAGAGGTCAGAAACTCATGCCCAAAGCCAAACTGCTCTAAAACTGATTACAAGATCTACATAGTGATGCTATACCAAAATCCTCTTTTTGAGTTTGGACATGGTGTGTAATATTAATCAGATGTCTTACATTAACAGCCCCATATCAGTTTTTTATAAAGTCTGTTCGAGCTGGATGGATAATGTTTTACGTATGTGGGTCAATGCTGGCTTTACTCTGAAAAGTCTTCAGCTCCTCCCCAGTAGCCAGTTGAGTGCCTTCCGATCTGGGGGTCTCATCTTCCAGCACTATAGTGCAATTTGTTTGGGTTTATGTGGCAAGATACAGAAGTAGATTACTAGGCCTTTCTTCAGCATAGGTAATTCTAGTATTGTTGCCATTGTCATAAGAACATAAGATATGCCATACTGGGTCAGACCAAGGTCCATTAAGCCCAGTATTCTGTTTCCAACAGTGGCCAATCTAGGTCATACGTACCTAGCAGTTTCCCCAAAAGACACAGATTCCACAATGCTTGTACTGGGTCAAGCATTGATATCCTGGGTCCCTTCTTAATAATGGTTTATGGACCTTTCCTCCAGGAACTTGTCCAAACCTTTTTTTAAACCCAGCTACACTAACAGCCTTTACTACATCCTCCGGTAACAAATTCTAGAGTTTGATTACACGTTGAGTGAAAAAATATTTTCTTTTATTAGTCTTAAATAGTTTACCCTGTAGCTTCATTGCATGTCCCCTAGTCTTTCTATATTCTTATAACGTAAACAATTGATCTACGCTTACCCGTTCCACTCCGTTCATTAATTTATAGACTTCTATCATATCTCCCCTCAGCCATCTCTTTTCCAGGTTAAAGAGCCCTAACCTTTTTAGCCTTTCTTCATAGGAGTATCCTTCCATCCCCTTTACCATTTTGGTGGCTCTTCTCTGAACCTTTTCTAAAATCGCTATATCCTTTTTAAGATACGGCGACCAGAATTGTACACAATATTCAAGGTGCGGTCTCACCATGGAACGATATAGAGGCATTATAATATCTTTTGTTTTATTTTCAATTCCTTTCCTTATGATACCTAGCATTCTATTTGCTCTCTTGGCCACCGCTGAACACTGGGCCGAGGGTTTTAACATGGTACCCACAATGACGTCTAAATCTTTTTCCTGGGTGGTGGTTCCTAATGTGGAACCTTGCATCGTGTAACCATAGTTTGGGTTGTTCTTCCCTAGGTGCATAACTTTGCACTTGTCCATCTCCCATTTTGATGCCCAGTCTTCCAATTTATCAAGATCCTCTTGCAATTTTCCACAATCCTCTTGGGTTTTAACATCTTTAAATAGTTTTGTGTCATCTGCAAATTTGATAACCTCACTCGTTATTCCACTTTCCAGGTCATTTATGAATATGTCAAAAAGCAGCGGACCCAGCACAGATCCCTGGGGTACACCACTATTCACCTTTCTCCATTGGGAAAATTGGCCATTTAGCCCTACCCTCTGCTTTCTATCTTTTAACCAGTTCCTGATCCACAATAGTACACTGCCTCCTATCCCATGACTCTTTAGTTTTGCCAAAAGTCTCTGATGAGGGACCTTGTCAAAAAGGCTTTCTGAAAGTCCAGATACACTATATCAACTGACACACCTATATCACTATATCAACCGACTCACAGAAATGTGATCTTCCACTGCCAGCCCCATCCCATTCTGCTGCTGCCCAGAGGAAGAGCTGAAGATTTTTCAGAGTAAAGCCAGCATTTATGATGTGGTTGGATCTGATTGACGAAGTAGCTATGCGTGAAATGAAGTCAGAAGCTGCAATAATGTCTTACATATTGGGACATGGAACATACAAAGTAGGAACCAAGGGAAGTGGAAGGTGGTCAAGAATGAAATGGAATGTGTACAACTCATTCTATACTGAAATAGACTGGCATTGGGTGCATTGCATCTGATGATCACATGGTCTACTATACTGGAAATGAAAGACAAAGAAGAAATGATGTTGCATTTTTAATCAAGATCAGCGATCTATTCATCTCAAACACCCTCTTCCAGCAACACAAGCAGTTACTGTACACATGGACTTCACTCAATGGATCGTACAAAAGTCAGCAGAAGTCAGCAATGGAAAAGCTCTATAACATCAACAATGACAAAACCTGGAGCTGACTGTGGTACAGATCATTAACTGCTAGTATGCAAACTCAAGCTAAAGTTGAAAAAGAGCAAGCCTCTCATAAATGTAGCAAAATATAATCTTGAGAATATACCACCAGAATTTAAAGACTGCCTGCAAAATTGATTTGCTGCTTTAGATACAAATGACAGAGCTCCAGAACAGTTATGGGATGACATCAAGAAGGTTGTGCTGGAAGAAAGTGAGAAGTCTCTACAAAAAGAGAAAATGCAAAAACAGCCAAAATGGTTGACCAAAGAAACTGAAAATGCCCCAGAAATGCAGAGAAGCTAAAGCCAGAGGAGAAAGAGAGGCAATCATAGAACACAAAAGAGATTTCTAACATGCGGCAAGACAACACAAAAAGAAGTACTACAATGATGCATGCAATGAAATAGAATCAGACACTATTAGAGGAAGAGCAAGATCAGCTTTTCTAATGCTACAAGAGTTAAAGAAAAAATTCTATCCTTGAATTGGAATGCTACAAGATGCTCAAGAATCCATGTTGAGAGAGGCGGAGTCTGGACGCTGGCGGAATGGACGCCTAGGATCGAGCTTTAAGGGGCTTTTGTCTGAATCCTGTGTTTGCGCTGGTAATTGCGAACCACAGCCCACGTCA
The DNA here is from genome assembly GCA_033557465.1 of Ichthyophis bannanicus. NCBI lineage: Eukaryota > Metazoa > Chordata > Amphibia > Gymnophiona > Ichthyophiidae > Ichthyophis > Ichthyophis bannanicus. Next base: position 255,224,234 of record CM066033.1, read on the forward strand.
GTGGGTTCTCTTGTCTCGGGAGTATGGCGGGATCAAAACCAACCCGTTTGGACTTTGCTGGAGGGCAAGTTTCAAGTGTCAAACGCTCAAAGACGGAACCTCCGTCACCCCAGAAAATGGCAGCGGGACACGAAGGGTCGGAAGCAATACAAGAGATCCTTGCAGAAATTAGAGCGGTCAAGGAAATCGTCACTCTCAATAGTGATTCGCTACTTTCCATGCAAGGAGATATCATTGCTTTAAAGCAGCAGATGGAAGCCCTTGTCCTGCGGCAAGGCAATGTGGAAGCGAAGTTAGCGACGCACGAGGAGAAGCTGCAGGAAGTGGGCAAGCATGCAAAGCAGATTAAAGCGCTGCAAAGAGAAATAGAGGATAATAACAACAGATCCAGACAAAATAATGTGAGGATTGTTGGGGTGCCAGAAGGCGCGGAAGGCAAAGACATGTGTGCTTTTTTGCAACAGCTTATACCAGCAGTGCTGAAGATTTCATTTGAGCTACCTTTTGAAATTGAAAGGGCCCATCGGGTCCCATCGCAGCTTGCATTGAACAACAAGAAAACCAGGCCTATCATTTTCAAGGTGCTGAGATTTCAACAAGCAGCGAAAATTCTGGAAACTGCGTGAATGCGTTCGCCACTGGAATATGAAGGCCATAGGCTGCTGTTTTTTCCGGATTTTGCAAAGGTGACTGTGGACAGGCGGAAAGCCTTTTTGGCGCTACGGCCAAGACTCCAACATCTTCAAGCAAGATATGGTCCCTTATACCCTGCCCGAATGAGGGTCACTCTCCACAATCAAACAAGGAACTTCGACGAACCAGAGACTCTAAGGTCCTTTTTGGACAATAAAGAAGTGGAGTTGATGTCCTGAATAATATTTGGTGCACCCCGCTAGGGGTACTTCGAATAGCTTGGAGGGTGGCAGTGGTTTGCAAGTACTTAGCTCTGTTAAGGTTTTGAGGGAAGCACGATGCTAGTGGTGGTTGTATAAATAACCTGGTCAGAATTGGTGTGCTAGGTGTGACCAGCGCAAACATGTTTTAGTAATGCATATTGGTCCTTAGGCTTCTTCTGCCTCTTAAGGCTCACCTATTCAGGGTGCGGGTGTTAAGTCCCCCATAGGGTCCACTGGAATCTGGGTCATGGGTATGTTCGACAGAATTGTTCTGGGTAATAGTGTTAGTGCGCATGGAATCTTTTTAAGTCATGGGGGTGCATCAAGGTCAAGTAGGTCGGGTTGGGGTGTTCTGACCATAAGGAAAAGTGCTGGCCGTTGCAAACGTAAAAGCAAGGTTACAGAAGTAATATAATGGCACCTATTAAGATCCTTTCCCTGGGACTTCCGGTGACGTCACGGAGCTGATGGCAGCATAGAAGCCTAGCTCCGTCCGAATCCCGAGATTGAGGTGAAAAAAGCAGTACCCCCAGAGAAAACAAAGTGGAAGGCCAGAGGGCGAATACTATGGCGATGGCAGCGAAGAAAAAGCTGGCCAATTTTCAGTCCCCGTATGCGCGGAAAGAGGCTGCAGAGTTGGTCGGCTCCGGAGAGGAGGTCGATGATGGGAGTTCGGAGGAGGAGGAGGGAATGGAGGACTGCGGCGACCTGTCGCTAAAGAAATGGCTGAACGCCTTTAAAAGTGAGATGAAGGGCGAAATTAAAGCCATGCGGAAGGAGGTGAAGGAGACGTTGATGGCGATCCAAAAAGAAGTCGGGTGTCTAGGCCAGAGAGTGGAAGACCTCGAGAGTCATGTGGAGGCCTATGCAGTGGAGGTGCGTGAAGTCACCGTGCAGCACAGTCAGCTGCAGGAGCAGCATGTGGAGATGCAAGAAAAGATGGAGGAGCTCGAGGATAGAGCGCGCAGGAATAACCTACGCATACGGGGGGTGCCGGAGGAGGAAGCCCATAAAGACTGTGTGGAAGTCGTGCAGAAGCTGTGCAGTCATATCCTACAGCTGGGGGAGGTTCCCGGTACAAAGGATACCCCGATCGCAGTGGAGAGGGCCCACAGGAGCTTGGGACCCCGATGAGAGCGGCAAGCGCGCGATATCATTGCCTGCATGAGCAGCTTTCCCCTTAAGGAACAGATCTTGATGGTGGCCAGAAAATTTGGACGGATTGCCTGGGAAGGCGGAGAAGTGGAGGTATTTAATGACCTCTCCAAAGGCACTTTTGAGAGACGGAGGGCTATGAAGGAAGTCACGGCCTACTTGCGGGGGAAAGGGCTCCAATATCGCTGGCTGTTCCCCTTTGGACTGTTGGTGTCGGCGAATGGGGTGACCAGACGGACGAAGACGGCAGAAGATGCCTGGAAACTGCTGCGGGAGCTGGGATGTGAAGGCCTTCCATCGGCAGCGGGGACTGTTACCCAGAAGTCGGGAGGCTCCGCTCTGGGGAAACCACCCCTGGGATCGCAGTGGAAGCATGCCGGAGAAAAAGGGAAGAGGCTACAGCGACTGTCCAGAGAGCGACAAGGAGCAACGCTTGTCCCGGCTAACTGAGGAGAGCGAGTGGAGAGATTGGACTGGCAGAGAGAAGCGGGTGGTGAAGGGAGGCAACTCTTCCCACCCGAGTGAGAGACTGGGGACCGGGAGGGACATAAGGGGGTAGCTGGGGGAGGGGGATGGTAATGTATGGGTGTGTGTGGTTATAGCGGGGCTTATAAAGGGGTACTTGGTATAACTGGGGGTACGGGGAGTCGGGATAGGACAGGATGTCTGGAAGGGCTTAGATGGGGAAGGTGGTGGGGGAGAGGGGAATGGGGGGGAGGGGGAAGGGGAGGAGGTACAAAGGGGGGGAGGGGGTGGGGGGAGGGAAGGAGAGAGGGGGATGGAGTGTTGGCACATTTGGGGGTTTGGTGTGGGGAGGAGAATATGATTAATGCTGCGTATAGGTACTGTTAATGTTAAGGGTCTGAACTCCCCTGCGAAATGCAGTATGTTGGCAAGGGAGGTGTGGAGGTCCCAATGGGATGTGGTGATGCTGCAAGAGACCCATTTGTGCAACCGGGATGTGGGCAGATTGAAAAATCGGCACTACCCGGACCAGTATTATTCTTGTACTGGGGTGGGGGGGGGGTGAATAGGGGGGGTGGCCCAATGGGTGAGGACTGGGAGTGGGATTCAGGTGGAGAACAGTTTTAAAGATGACGAAGGGCGGGTGGTGGGGATTAGAGGGAAACTGGGGGGAGACGATATAGTGCTTGTGGTGGTGTATGGCCCGAATGGGAGTCAGAAGGGGTTTTGGAGGAAGGTTGGACGGTTGATCGAAGGGGCAGGGGGGGGGAGGCTGGTAGTGGGGGGGGGATTTTAATGTGGTTCTGGACCCGGGAGTGGATAGGGCACCTCAGGGGGATGGTGGGGAGCGTAGGAACAGACAAGGTTTGAGGTTATTGATGAAACAATTCAATTTGGTGGATGCGTGGAGAGCGCTCCACCTTAGGGAGAGGGCATTCACATTCTTCTCGCATCCTCATGGCAGTTGGAGTAGGATAGATATGATTCTTATGGATAAGGAATGGATGCTGGAGGTGGACGAGGGAGATATTAAGGTGGTAGGTTGGACTGACCATAGTGCAGTGGAGATACACTGTCGTAGACGGGGGAAGAGTGGCATGGTGTTCTGGAGGATGAATGAGAGCCTTCTTAAGGATGTGCGGATCGTGGAAGATGTTAAATGAGTTATACAGGAATACTTGAGCTTTAATGATACAGGAGAGGTGGCGCAGACAACGGTCTGGGAGGGGTTGAAAGCAGTGGTAAGAGGGTGGTTCGTGATGTGGGGGGCTAGGAGAAAGAAGGAGCGGGCGCGGAGGGAGGAGGAGTTGGAGGGAGCGCTGAGGGTAGCAGAGGCTACCTTCCGGGCATCAGGGGCGCAGAAGGATAGGGAAACGATGGGTAAGGTGAGGGAAGAACTTCGCGCTCTGCAGATGGCGAAGGTAGAATTTGCACTACAGAGGGCGCGGCAGACGCTATATGAGCATGGGGATAAGGCGGGAAGGCTGCTAGCCCGGCGGCTAAAGCAGCAAAAAGGGGCAGCTGTAATTTATCAAATTAAGGGGAGGGGGGGTACTATGCACCGGGGGGAGGAAGAAATCAGGGACCAATTTACGGAGTTTTATAGGTTGCTGTATAAAGGGGAGGAGGGGGTGGGGGAGGGGGATATTACGGAGTATTTGGAGGGGATGGCATTGTGTAGTCTCCCGCAGGAGGCTCAGGGGGTCTTGGAAGCTCCGATCACCCGAATAGAACTTGAGGGGGTAGTTAAGGGGTTGATGGGTGGGAAGGCCCCGGGCTTAGATGGCCTGTCGGGACCGTTCTATAAAGTTTTTATGGAAGAAGTGGGGGACCTTCTCGTGAGAGTCTTTAATGGGATTCTCTGTCCAGGGGGGGACTTATCCAGGGATATGTTGACTGCAGGGATTACGATCCTATTGAAACCAGGGAAGGATCCCTCGAGTTGTAGTTCATATAGGCCTATTTCGCTCCTTAACGTAGATGTAAAGATTCTGGCTAAGATCCTCGCGGAGCGGTTGGCGAGGTGGATGCCGGGGATCGTTGGAGTGGATCAAGCGGGATTTATTATGGGGAGGCAGGCGGGGGATAATATTAAGAGGGCGATCGAGGTGATGTGGGAGGCCCGACAGGATCCTCGGGAGTTTTTGGTGATGTCCATAGACGCCGAGAAGGCCTTTGACAGGGTGCACTGGGGGTTCCTGATGAAAGTGCTGGAGAAGGTGGGGTGTGGGCCTAACTTCTTGAGGTGGGTACGAAGTTTGTATGCAGGTCCCAGAGCCCGAATCAAAATTAATGGTCGGTACTCGGCAGATTTTGAGCTGGGGCGAGGGACCCGTCAGGGATGTCCCCTATCACCGTTACTCTTTGCACTAGTAGTGGAGCCGTTTGCAGAAAAGATCCGGGCGAATGGAAAGATAACTGGTCTGGTGAGGGGAGATCAGCATCATAAAATCTCTTTATATGCTGATGATATACTTCTGTATTTAAGAAATCTGGGGGAGACCCTGTCAGAGGTGATGGGCGAAGTGGGAAGATACGGGGCCGTTTCGGGATTTAAAATGAATATTGATAAAACCGAAGTGATGAAGGTGCGACTGAGCCGTGGGAGGGAAGAGAGGTTGAGGAGGCTGTTCCCCCTGAAGTGGGTAAATCGCTCGATAGATTACCTAGGGGTGAGATTAACTGAGCATTATGAGGAGTTGTTTCAGGCCAATTATCCGCGGATAATAGGGCAGATATGCAAAGATTTAGAGGGTTGGATGCGCTTGGAAACCTCTTGGGTGGGTAGAATAGCGGTTTTGAAAATGAATATTGTCCCGCGATTGCTGTATTTGTTTCAAGTATTGCCGGTGGAGGTTCCAGAAACCACACTACGGACATTGCAGAGGAAGATGTTTAGCTATATTTGGAAGAGAAGGCCCCCACGTATTGCGAGAGTAGTGATGTATGCTGCCAAAGAGGAGGGAGGGTTGGAGGTTCCCAATATCAGGGATTACTATCGAGCAGCTCAACTGACACATGTTTTGGGTTGGCGGGATAGTAGGGAGGAGAAACCATGGGTCAGCTTAGAGAAACTCCAAGGTAAGGGGGGGAGGTTGGATGCATGGGCGTGGGCGTCGAAAGGAATGAGGAGGGAGCTTGGGGATGGGACTTCAGCAATGCGGCAGGCAGTGAAGATCTGGGATAAAGTGAGGGAGCCGGAGATCTCTGTAAGGGGCACGGGGTTTTCAGTGATGACCCCGTGGAGGGGGTGGAGTGCCTTTAGACCTGGGTGGGAGGGAGGACGGTTTGATAGTTGGCGGGAGAAAGGGTTGGAATGCAGTTTGCAACTTATTGAGGAGGGAGAGTTCAAGAGTTTTGAGGAGGTGAGTAAGGATTTTGGGTTGGGGGAAGGGGATAGGTTTGCTTATGCTCAGGTGCGATCTTTTCTTTTAAAAGAACTGAAGAAAGAAGGTCTGGGTGGGGAGGTGTCAAGTTTGGAGGCGGTTTGGTTTGGTAAGAGGGGTACGCGGGGGTTGATCTCCGGCCTCTATAAAGGGGTCCGGGGAGGGGGAGCTGGGAAACATAGGTACATGGTGGAGTGGGAGAAAGATTTAGGGCAGCCCCTGATGGAAGCGGATTGGAAAGGGATTTGGGACCAAATTCGGAGAGGTCCCAGTGCGAGCCGAATCAAAGAGAACTGTTACAAAGTGTTGATGCGGTGGTATTATACACCGGACCGATTGAGTCGGATGTACACTGGGGCCTCTTCTATGTGTTGGAGGGAGTGTGGGGAGAGGGGGACCTTCTGGCATATCTGGTGGAGTTGCAGCAAAGCTCAATCCTATTGGAGAATGGTGTTGGGGTGGATTAAGGGGAAGTTAGGGATGGAGGTGGATTTAGTTCCAACTATATGCTTACTGTCATGGTGGGGGGTAGGAAGGGAAGGGCGTGGGGGTAAAATGGTACTGGCTTGTTTATGTGCAGCGTGGGGGGGGGGGGGGTGGCTAGGGCATGGAAGCAAAAGGAGATGCCAGGTTTAGAACAATTTGAGGCTCGGCTGCAGGCCATTGTCCTTATTGAAAAGCTTACGGCTATCAAGAAGCAGAAGGGGGAGAGGTTTAATAAGGTTTGGGGAAAGCTGTGTCACGTCCTAGGGGTGGGATAGAGTGGGTTAAAGGGGGGGAGTAGGCCTAGGGGGGGAGGGGGGAGTTTGGTGGGGTTTGAGGGGTAGGGTGGGGTATTCGCTGTGTAGTGGGGAGGGGGGGGGTTAGTGAGTGTGTGGGGGGGGGTGAATGTGGGGCCTTAATGCAGTGGTGTACACAATATAGCAACTGTTTAAGGCCTGAGGCAGATGGGGGTTGAACGGGGTTGGTGTGGCTTATGGTAGGGGGGTTTGGTGGGATAAAATATGAAGGGGGCATATGTGGGCCATGTTGGATGTCTTATTGGAATGTTCTGGTTATGTGTTTTGGCTCTGTATCTATGCTGTTTCTAATAAAAATTGAAAATATGAAAAAAAAAAAAAAGATCCTTTCCCTGAATGTCAAAGGCATCAATAGCCCTATAAAACGGAAAAAAATAATCCAGTATGGTCAGCAGGAGAAGGTGGATATATTGTTGTTGCAAGAGACTCATCTAAATATGAAAGAATCCTTGAAGTTAAACATCAAGCCTTTTATGGTGGCAGCGTTTTCCGCTGCGCTACAGAAGCATAATGGTGTAGTGGTTCTGGTGCTGAGGGCCCTTGACCCACGGGTGGTTCAGGCACAAGCGGATCGGAGTGGCAGATGGGTCAGAGTCCACCTTCAAGTAGGATAATCCTGATTTTTTCAGGTCCATTGCGCAAGAATTGCATAAGGAAGCCGCGATCCCGCTCATTATAGGTGGAGATTTTAACCTAGTTTTGGACCCCTTAGTGGATAAGAAACCCCCTAGGTCATGCAAGCCCCCTTAGAGCTCATTCAGTATTGGTCTCGCTCCTTCAGGATGCTGGTCTGGTGGACATCTGGAGACTATTGCCCCCAGTAGATCAGGAGTTTACGTTTTACTCTCCCCCACATAAGTCTTTGTCGAGAATTGATTTTATATTACTTTCCAAAACCCTGACAGCCAATGTCACAGCCGCGGAGATACATGCGATGCATATTTCGGATCATGCGGCTGTCTCCCTTCTGTTGGAGGACAAACGGGTAGGGCATCCTCCGAAGTCTTGGTCCTTTGATAGAACCTTATTGGAGAATGGGGACTTTCAGGCAAAAATATGCTCGGCCATTAAAGACTATTTTCATTTTAACCCACCTCGCTTGACGTCGGGTTGGGCGAGATGGGAAGGGTTTAAGGCCTCCATCAGGGCTGTCATTACGAGCTTTAATATATATCAGGCCAGGCATCATAAAGCGCAGCTAGCAGATCTTGATATGCAAATTAAAGCGGGCGAACGCCTTTTGATTAAGAGACAGGATCCTTGTATCCTGCTCCGGTTGCAGCGCTTGAGATTCAACTACAATCAGCTGCTATCGGATGAGGTCACCCAACATATCAAAACTCAGGAAGGGCTCTATTATAGAGAACGTAACAAGGCGTGGCGACTCTTGGACAATTCGTTGAAGGCGAGAAAAGAGGCCGGTCGTGTTGCGGCCAATAAGGCAGCAGGGAACTCTACTCTGTTGGTAGAGGATAAAGACATAGTTCGCCTTTCGGTCCTTTTTTGTAAAATTATATTCCTCTGAAAAGAGGTGTTCCCGGGAGGCCTTTGCTCGATTAATGGACAAAGTAGAGAGGCCTCTACTGAGTGAAGACAGGGGGCAAGCTCTGGATAGTCCGATCACCTTGGAGGAAATTGAGCTTGCAATTAATTCATTAAAATCAGGTAAGGCGGTCGGCCCAGATGGGTTGCCTGCTGAGTTCTTCAAGATATTTGCCAAGGATTTAGGAAAATTTATGCAAGAATACTCTCACGCATTAGTGGAGGAAAGCCCATTTGTGGGCACTTTTGCAGCTGCTAGAATCATAGTTCTGGAAAAGTCTGGCAGAGACTCGCAGTTAGTTAGCAACTACCGTCCGATTTCTCTTTTAAATGTGGATTATAAAATCTTTGCCACAGTGTTGGCGCGGCGGTTGTCTGCAGTGGTCCCCAGTTTAATTCACCTGGACCAATGTGGTTTCGTAGAAGGGCGATCTACCGCGGATAACGCTAGGTTATTGTGTCATGTCTTAGCGGGGGCAGAGAGCATTAATGAGCCGTTGGTTGGTCTGTCCTTAGATGCCGAAAAGGCTTTTGATCGGTTAGAATGGTCATTTTTATATTCGGCCTTGGAGTGGTTTGGGTTTGGTGAGGGGTTTCTTAAGTTACTTAAAGTTATGTATGAATGTCCATCCGCCAATATCTGTGTCAATAATGTCCAGTCGGGGGACTTCGCATTAGGCCGAGGTACTCGTCAAGGCTGCCCTTTATCGCCCCTCTTGTTTAATTTAGCACTTGAACCGTTGATTCTTCTCCTGAGACAAAATGGCAATATTTGCGGCGTCAGGCTAGCAGGGGGGGAGATCAAAGTTTCTGCTTACGCAGATGACCTCCTGCTTTTTACGGGTCCAGGCTCTGGCACATGCATTCTGGGACAGATAGAGGAATATTCCTCATTGTCTGGATACAAAATTAATTGGGCTAAGTCTGTAGCTTTTCCCCTTAACCTGCAAGTTCATAAATCGGAGATATCATGTTTTCCTTTTGTATGGGAACCGAATAAGATAAAATATTTAGGTGTATATTACTGCCACTCATTGGACGAAACACTGAAATTTAACACTGAGGTAGTTTTGGCTAGTGTTCAGAACCTGACTGCTAAATGGTCTCCGCTGTCATTATCCTGGTGGGGCAGACTCGAGACAATCAAAATGACCATTGTACCTAAAGTTAACTATATTTTGGAAATGGTGCCTTTCTACTTCCCTTTACAATTTTATTGGCAGATTGAGAAACTTCTAGCACTTTTCCTATGGCAGAACAAACCACCTAGGATCGCTCTTAAAAAGCTGAAAGCTCCTAAGGAAGATGGGGGGGGGGGGTGTAGGTTTCCCTGACTTTTTAGCTTATCATCATGCATTTCTATTGAAGCAAGGTGTCAGATGGAGGGAGCAGATATCTGAGTTGAGCCCGGTCTGGTTGGTCCTGGAGAAGAGTCATGCTTCTCCCTTCCCTATGCATCTCCTTCCGGGAATGGTGTTTAGGAAAGAGTCTGGTAAACCCAGGATGATCACAGATACTCAGAAGGCCTTTAGAGAGTTTGCCTGCATGCTGGAGATTGATGGGTGCAACTCTCTAAGTCTCCCCTTGTGGTATAACCCATCCTTTAAAATCCAGCAAAAGTCATTTGCGTGGAAACAGTGGTATGACAGGGGCATATGGACCTTTGGGCAGCTAATGGATAACAAGGTGTGGAAAAGTTTTGATAAATTGCAGCAGGAATTTCAGCTTCCTGGGAGCTTGTATTTTCAGTGGCTTCAATTGCAGCATTGTCTGTGCAAAGCTCTTGTAGGGTGTGAGATGCTGCAGGAGGAATGGGAGGTGGATGTTAAGATCTTGCGATCACAGCAATCTGGCAAGGCAGCCTCCTTTTTTTATAAGGAGCTCCAAGCTGGGGTTTCCCTGCAGTTGCTGGGGCTGCAGAAGGTCTGGGAACAAGATACAGGTGTCTGCTTGGCGCAGCGTTCCTGGCAGAGATTCTGGGCGCGGCAAGTTAGAGTTACCAAAGTGGCCTCCATCACGCAGACCCTATTCCTTTTTGCTCACAGGGCATACATTACACCTGTCAAGTTGAGCAAATGGGATGGCTCGATTTCCTCGATGTGCTGGACGTGTGGAGAGCATAAAGGTACATTGCAGCATATGATGTATGAGTGCTCTAGGGTGCAGGTATTTTGGTCGCAGGTGTGGGCAAAAATACGAGCAATACTGGACCTTGATGCCCCTCTTACTTGGGGGTTGATCGCCTTTCGGTCGGCGATGCCCATCCCTAGTTTGAGAAAAGAGTATGTTTATGTTTATGTTTATTAAACTTGAGTACAGATTCCTATTAGATTTTATGGTGGGGGTGGCTATTTTTTCACTGGTTCGTAATTGGAAAAATATGGCCTTGTCACATTTTCAAAATTGGTGGCATCAGGTGTGTGTTTTCAGTAAATATGAGCAAATGCCCTGTAAGGGTGTTGTTCATGGCCCTTACAGTCTTCAGAAATGGAACGCACTAAGGGAATATATTGATTCTGTGTATTGTGGTACTGTTTAAGAGTCGCTGGGAGAGTTTGGGATAACTATAAGATGTCAGCATTTTGGGGGGCGGCGCCTGATGTCCAGCGGGATGGTCGCATAACGCTGAGGCTCCCGAGAGGCCTACTCAGAATCCTGAATTAACACCGTCCATACTTGGAACTTCTACTCTGATCTTGCCGGGGCACATTGGTGAGATGGCGGGGACCAAACCCACGCGCCTGGAATTCGGATCTCCAGCGGCTTCTCACGGCAAACGTTCCAAAACTGAACCCCCGTCCCCGCAGAAGGGGCTGGCCTTGCGCGAGGGCCCCGAAATGCAGCAGGAAATCCTCGCAGAGATTAGAGGGGTCAAAGACCTCGTGCAGTCAAACGGTGAAGCACTCCGAGCGCTGCGGGAAGATCTTGGTGTGCTGCAAGGCAAGCTAGAAGGGCTTTCTTCGCGTCAGGACAAAATGGAGAGCATCTTGGACTCCCATGCGGCCCGGTTGTCCAAACTCGACAAAGTTGAACGTCAGGTGCGGGCCTTGCAGAAAGAAGTGGAAGATGGCAATAATAGAGCGCGCCGCAATAACATACGACTTGTGGGCATACCGGAGGGAGCGGAATCGGGAGACATGAAAGAGTTTTTATGCAAAATCCTCCCTTCCCTGCTCAAAATCACCTTTATCAAAGATTTGGAGATCGATCGCGCTCATCGTGTACCCACAAGCATACCGCTCAACAGGAAGACCCCGCGGCCTATCATTTTTCGACTTTTGAGATATCAACACGTGGAACAAATTCTAAGTGCCTCTCGGGCAGGGGGTCCCATGGAGTTTGAGAGCCACAAGATCTCCTTCTTTCCTGACTTGGCTAAACCCACGGTCGACCGCCGAAAGCGCTTTCTGGAATTCCGGCCGAGGCTTCAACAACTACAAGCACGCTATGGCCTGATGTACCCGGCCAAGCTCCGAGTCACGCTTCACAATCAGACAAGAACATTTGAGGACCCTGATCTACTAGCGGAGTTTTTGGATTCCAAAGAAGCCGACTTGATGCGCTGACTTCCAGAATATTCCTGCAAGTATTTTCATATCCGCAGTACCCGCCATATTGGATCTGCCGCAGCCTAGCAAAGAGTCTGGCAAGGGCAGTTTGTCTGCCTTACTTTTGATGATATCTGTGACCCGACTCCATCTACCCACAGTAGCCTCGATGAGTATCAGAGACAGTGTTAACTATGGACTCTGGTGTTTTTTTTTTCCTTTTTTCATGTCTTTCTATTTCCTCTCTAGGGCCTCCTCCCGCAGACATATGGTCGCCATATTCTTTGGGGGTTTTGCTTCTTCTCTAAGATACAATGGTACATACTTTTCAATATGGGGTGTATTAGCCAGCATACTCGGTGATTATGTCATTGTTGCACAGATTCTGATTATGTTGTATGTTTTCCAGCGCCCTTACCTAAAATGTCTATTACCGATTGATGGCACCATGTAAGATTTTCTCATTGAACGTAAAAGGAATCAATAATCCGATAAAACGTAAGAAAATCCTAAGCTACCTAAGTCAGGAAGCTGCGGATCTAATTTTTCTCCAAGAAACGCATTTAAATTCGAAGGAAACTCTTAAACTCAATATTAAACCTTACATGGTGGCCGCCTACTCCGCAGCCGTTTCCAAGAAATGTGGGGTTGCCATACTGGTTAGGAAATCTTTGCATGCTACTATTATTGCGACTAGCTCAGATACAGAAGGTAGATGGTCCAGAGTTCACCTCAAGATAGGTAGCCTTGAAGTTACATGTATATGCCTTTACGCTCCTAATGTGGATGACCCTGCCTTTTTTTGCTACCATTGCTCAGGTTGCGCAGGCCTCTGCTAATACTTCCTTGATAATTGGGGGGGATTTCAATCTAGTCCTTGATCCCCTGATTGACAAACAGCCGCCTAGGACAAGTGGTCCCCCCAAGAGTCACACCACGCTTACCTCCCTGATCAAAGATCTTGCTTTAGTTGATCTATGGAGGTTACTACACCCCAATGAGCTTGACTTCACCTTCTTCTCTTCCCCTCATAAATCCCAGTCTCGCATAGACTTCTTTCTAATATCAAAACTGTTAGTTCCTCAGGTGGACACTGCAAAGATTCACTCCCAACATATTTCAGATCATGCTGCTATCTCCTTTCAATTACATACTACTGCACCTCAAGGGAATTCGGGGGCCTGGTTCTTTGATAGAGCCCTGTTAATTCAGCCAGAGTTCCAGTTAGAAATTCGAGCAGCCATTCAGGATTACTTCCATTTTAATCTACCCCAGGATACTGCGAATTGGGCTTGGTGGGAGGGCTTCAAAGCGGCCATTCGAGCAACGATCACTAGTTATCAAATCCGTCTGCGGAAACAACGCACACAGCAGCTACTCATACTAGACCAACAAATAAAAGCAGGCGAACGAGTTCTGACTTCACGTACTGATCCATGTGTATTAATTCAATTGCAGCGTCTCCGTTTTCAATATAATTCAATCCTCTCAACTGCAGCTTCTAAGAGTATTGCACTTCAGCGAGGGACATATTATCGTGAAAACAACCGAGCCGGTCGACTCTTAGCCAATGCCTTGAAAGGTCAAAAAGAAGCCAAACGCGTAGCGGCCCTTCGAGCTCCACAGGGAGAGGGCATAGTGACCGCAGACTCCGACATCGTAGAACTCTTTCGGGATTTCTATACCCGCCTATATCAATCTGAATGTGAGTTCTCGCCAGAGACATTTGAGCGATTGCTTTCTGGCATTCAGTGGCCGACCCTCTCTGAAGATGATAGGGATGCGATGGATGAACCCTTCTCTACTTCAGAGATCCAATCTGCCCTAAAACGAGCAGCCTCGGGCCGGGCCGTGGGACCCGATGGTCTCCCGACCGAATTCTACAGAACGTTCAGTGCAGATTTAGTTCCCTATTTAAAACTCTATTTTACTGCCCTCGCGGTAGATACATCCTCTTTGGGATCCTTCTCTGCAGCTAATGTTGTCGTATTTGAGAAAGAAGGCAGAGACCCGCTGCTAACCGCCAACTACCATCCAATCTCCCTACTTAATGCCGATTACAAGATCTTCGCGACGATCTTGGCCACCCGGCTATCTGACAGGATGGCCACCCTAATTCACCCCGACCAATGCGGTTTTATACCCGGCAGATCAACTGCTGACAACGCTCGGACCTTGTGCCATGTGCTATCCAGTGCTGCCACTTTAGATCATCCATGGGTGGGTCTTTCCCTGGATGCCGAAAAAGCCTTTGATCGCCTAGAATGGCCCTTCTTATTTGCAGTTCTCCGATGGTATGGCTTTGGGGAGGGCTTCCTCCGATATCTCCAAGTCATGTATACTCAACCCGTCGCCAGCATTTGTGTAAATGCCATCAAGTCTCCGCCATTTAATCTCCAAAGAGGCACGCGTCAAGGTTGCCCCCTATCACCAATGCTCTTTGATCTAGCTCTTGAACCCCTAGCCCTCCTTATTAGACAGTCCGCACGTATTCGAGGTGTCCCCTTCAGTCATAGAGAGATTAAACTCTCTGCATATGCAGATGACCTTATGCTTTTCGTATCCCTCGATTCGGTTCCAGCTGTCTTGGATCTGATTGACGGATACTCACAATTATCGGGCTATAAAATTAACTGGACCAAATCTGTAGCATTCCCACTGAACCACTGGGTACATGAGGCTGACATGCAGGCTTTTCCCTTCCTTTGGCAATCCCGCATGGTGAAGTATCTTGGGGTCCATTACTGTTCTCCTTTAGAAGACACTATCAGTTTTAATGCCAAAGAGGTAGTCTCCAAAGTCCGTGAGCTCACAAACCGGTGGTCTCCCTTATCTCTTACTTGGTGGGGCCGCCTAGAAACTGTGAAAATGATGATAGTCCCCAAAGTGAACTACATTTTAGAAATGCTGCCATGTTTACTCCCGCTACATACTTATAAAGACATTGAGGGCCTTCTCGTCCGTTATCTTTGGCAGGGCAAGCCACCAAGGATAGCTAAACAAAAACTACAGTCTGTAAAAGAAAGAGGGGGTACCAGATTTCCTGATTTTCTTAGATATCATCAAGCCTTCCTACTTAAGCAAGGTGCCCGATGGCTAGATGCCTCAACAGACAGCAGACCAGTTTGGCTTGACATAGAAGAGGAGCTCAGTAGCCCAATTCCGTTGACCCATCTCCCCGGTATGTCCTATCCAGTAGACTCCTGCCACCCACCAATGATTGTCGATACTCTTGCGGCCTTTAACACTCTCATTTTTTCACTGGGCCCGAACGTATGTCCTCAGGATGGACTCCCGCTGTGGCATAACCCCAAAATTCAAGTCCTAAATAGAACGATAGCATGGAAACCCTGGTACTCAAGGGGGATCTGGACACCCCAACAGCTTTTCTCAGCTGCTCGTTGGAAAACCTTCTCTGATTTACAAAAGGAATTTGCGTTACCAGCGAAACACTACTTTCAATTGATGCAGCTTCAACACTGCCTCAAAAGTGCTCGAATCCTGCCGCCCTCTGCCCCTACTGAGGACGGGCTATTAGAGATAGTTCACTCTATTAGCAGTACACATGGGGTAGCCTCTAACTTTTATAAAATATTATGTCAGGGTACAGACACGACCACATTTAGAGCCCAACAAGCCTGGGAACGCGAATTGCAAACCACTTTAACCCCTGTGCAATGGAGCGTTTTCTGGAGCAAAGTAGTGCGGGTTTCCCGGTCTGCCTCTGTTACCCAAACTCTCTTCTTTTTTGCACACCGATGCTTTTATACCCCAGAAAAAATAGCCAAATGGAACACAACTGCTAGGGACCAGTGTTGGTCTTGCCATACTGCTGTGGGAACCTTCGCTCATGTTATTTATGAATGTCCTCAACTACAGGTTTATTGGGGGCGGGTTTGGAGTTGTATTCAATTTATCTTACACCTTCACGAACCTCTCTCTTGGAAGATCGTGGGACTCCGCTCTGTGGCGGAGGTCCCCTCTCTTCCTAAGAAGGGTCGCTTTCTCCTTGACTTCATGCTGGGTATAGCCATATGCTTAATCACGAGGAATTGGAAGGATAGCTCTCGACTTACTGTCAATGAATGGTGGAACCTCGTCTGCTTATATAGTAAATATGAGCAGACACCTCGGAGAGCTATTCCCCATGTCCAAACTCACTCTTGCTTGTCTAAATGGCAGATGCTTAATGATTATGTACAATCTGCTCATTGTTCCAACATGCCTGTATAATGTGCACTCATCATGTTTCAGATCACCGTTAGGTTTTGTAACACAATAATGTAAGTACACGCCCGCTTCGGGAATGATCAATTTCTAGAGAAGAAGCAGGGGGGAGGGGGGTGGTAGGGGTTTACTTTGATGTATGTATTACATTTTATGTATCTGTCTTTTGCTGTATGTCTTCCTTTCCTTTGTTGTTATAAAACGAAAATAAAGCATTTAAAAAAAAAAAGATGTCAGCATTTTACTCATGACCATGATTGTATTCTTTTTCTGTCTATATAAACAGTCTCCAGTGGTGGGTGGGTGGGCTGAGGGGGAAGCAAGGGTGGGGGGTGGGTTGCTTAGGGGTGGTTTCTGTCTATGTTATGTTTTGTTGTATTGGTTTTTGTTTTTGTATGTGGTTTAAAAATGCTAAATAAAACGTTCAAAAGAAAAAAAAAAAAGAATCCATGTTGAATGATGCTGAAAAGATCAAGAAAAGGTGGAAAGAATGTACAGTTGTTATACCATAAAGAGCATGTGGACCAACAGCCGTTTCAACCTGTACCTTATGATCAGCAACCATTGGTGATGAAAGAAGAAGTCGGAGCAGAATTGAAAACCTTATCAAAGAAGAAAGCAACAAGCAATGATGGCTTTTCCACTGAGGTATTACAGCAATCGGATGCAGCTGTTACCATACATACAAGGCTCTTCCAGGAAATTTATAAGAGAATATTATGGCCAACTGACTGGAAAAAGATCTGCGTTTATACCAATACTAACGAAAAGTGATCCAACTAACTGGAAATTATTGCACAATTGCTCTGATCCCACATGCCAGCAAGATTTTATTCAAAATTATTCAGCAGAGACTACAGCCATACCTGGAACAAGAACTGCCTGAAGTGCAAGCAGGGTTCAGGAAAGGGAGAAGAATTAGAGACATCATCCCAGATGTGAGATGGATCCTTGAAAAGTCAAAAGAATACCAAAAGGATATCTATATGTGTTGTATTGACTACAGCAAGGCTTTTAATTGTGTAAACCATGAGAAACTCTGGAAAGAAGCAACAGTTCAAACAGAATGGTTTAAAATCAGCAAAGGTATATGACAAGGCTGTATACTTTCCTCCTACCTGTTTAATTTATATGCAGAACAAATCATCAGAGAAGCAGGATTGTATGAAGACAACTGAGGTGTGAAGGTTATTGGAAGACCCATCAATAACCTTCGCTATGCTGATGATACCACATTACTGGCTGAAAGTGAAGACAATCTGAAACATTTGTTTCTCAAGATCAAGGTACTTAGTCTTAAAATGGGCCTGCACCTTAATGTAAAGAAGACAAAGATCCTGACAACTGTAAAAATCAATAAGTTAATCTTTGATGGAGAAGAAATTGAAATAGTTGATAAATTTAACCTACTTGGATCAACTATCAACAAAGAAACAACAAGCAGTCAAGAAATCCGATGATGCATTTCTCTTGGCAGAATGGCTATGAAGGGCTTAGACAAGATTCTCAAGAGCAGAGATGTCTCTTTCCATACAAAGATTTGACTTGTTCAAGCCATGGCATTTTAAATAACATCATATAGATGTGAAGGTTGGACGGTGAAAAAGATAGACAGGAAGAAAATCAATGCCTTTGAATTATGGTGCTGGTGATGAATACTATATATACCATGGACTGCCTGAAGAACAAACCAGTCAGTACTAGAGGAGATCAAACCTAAGTTTTCAAGTCTTCAACTTTCATACTTTTGACACATCATGCAAAGAGAGAGATCATTATAGAAAGACATCATGTTTGGCAAGGTAGAAGGTCAACACAAAAGAGGAAGGCCATCAATGAGATAGATCAATGCAATAACAGCAGCTATGAGTGCCACTCTATCAACAATGAACCTCCAGATTGGAGACCGAGCATGGTTTAAGACAACTATCCAGAGGATCACCACTGAACAACAACAACATGTGGGTCAATATTGAGCCAAAGTGGTCAGCATTTTTTAAAATGCTGGCCACAACAGTTAAAACAAATCCAGATATTAGGAACCACTATATGGACTGCTTATCAAGATAGCCTTAAGACAGATTTTTGGTTGTCTTAAGTAATCCTGATAGTTATCCCTATAGCGCTATTAAGATAATTTCTGGTTTCACGCATGGTCTTCCCCAGCACTATCTGCATATTGCTAAGCCATCTGTAAGGATATTCAGCAGCACTCTCTCCAGAGTGCTGCTGAATATCCCAGCAAGTGACATTCATCTGGATAGCAGGTTTTGCTAAATGGTGAAGGGCTGCTGAGAACTGACCCAGTGGTTTTCACTACTACTGCTAATCATTTGTATAACATTACAAGGCACATATAGCGCTGTACAGAGGCATGAAAGATATGGTCTCTGCTTATAAGAACTTACAGTCTATTTGAGACAGACAACACAACAACTGGGGATTAATATATATCTAGGGGAATGATAAGAAAATACATAGAAGGTGAACAAGAGACTAAGGGATCAGAATCCAAAAGCAGCTTCAAAGATAAGAGTTTTTAGCCTGGATTTGAACTGGGCCATAGAATGAACCTGACATACTTACTCAGGTAGTTTGATCTTTCCACCCTGCTGCTACTTATGCCTGGAACAAAGTCTGGATTTGTTAGTGGCAGAGAAGGGCACAGATAGAAGGGATTTGTCAGAAGAGCAGAGTTCCCAAAGAGGGGTCTAGGGAGAGATAAGGGAGGAAAGGTAGTGAGGAGCAGCTAAATAACTGCACTTACAAGGCAGTAGAAAAAGTTTGAATTGGATGTGCAAATGAATAGGGAGCCAATGAAGCGACTTGAGAAGAATGCATAGCAACACTGGCGAGAGATTTGAACAGATTGAAATGGGGAGAGAGGAATCAGAGGGAGACCAGCAATGAGAAGGTTGCAATAGTCTAGATGGGAGGTGACTAGAGAGTGGAAGGGGGTCTTGGAAGTGTGTTCATAAAAGAAGAGGTATAAGAACATAAGAAATGCCATACTGGGTCAGCCAAGGTTCATAAAGCCCAATATCCTATTTCCAACAGTAGCCAATTCAGGTAACACGTACTTGGTAGAATCCCAAAAAGGCACACAGGTTCCACAATGCTCGTCCCTGTACAAGCAGTGGATTTCCCGGGTCCGCTTTAATAACGGTTTGTGGTTCTTTCCTCCTGGAACTTGTCCATACATGTTTTTAAACTCAGCCACATTAATATATTTTACAACATCTTCCAGTAACGAATTTCAGAGTTTGATTACACATTGAGTAAAAAAATATTATCTCTTATTTATTTACATTCTCTTATATACTGTGCTATTCTGCATCAGTGTGGTTTACACTGAGCTAACTGAAATTACATTGAACAGGGCATTATAACTTGGAGATAACTATTTTACAGGGAACATAGGCTATGGAGGGTTAAGTGGCTTGCCCAAGACCACAAGGAGCACCTGTGGGACTAGAAACTCCAGTCCTTCTGGCCCAAGGTTGCTGTCCTCTAGTGGGATTTGAGCCCCCAACCTTCTGGCCTGAAGTACCTTGCCCCAACCACTAGGCCACTCCTCCACTCCATACTGTTACATATCTCTTATTAGTTTTAAAAGGGTTACATTGTAGCTTTAGTGTGTGTCCTTTAGTCTTTCTACTTTTTGATGGTGTAAACAACCTATCTATTTTTACCCATTTCCCTCCATTCATTAATTTATGGACTTCCAATGCAATGCCAATTTTTAAAAAGGGTTCCAGGAGTGATCCGTGAAAATGCAGACCAGTGACGTTAGTACCCGGCAAAACGGTAGAAACCATTGCAAATAATAAAATTACTGAACATGTAGTCATGGTTTAATGGGAGAAATTCAACATGGATTTAGCCAAGGAAAGTTTTGCTTTACTAATCTGTTACATTTTTTTGAGGGCAGCAAACAGGGTCTTCTAATAACAGATCCACATTCTACCTCCCTGCAAAGGTGGCAGTAGAGGGGAACATCAACCCCAGTCCTGCTGAGGAACAGACACCCCACAGGGCAGTCAATGCAGCTCTATACACATCCATAACACAATAGCAGACAGACATTGGGCCTGGATATGCTAAGCTGCACCCCACCACTATCTGATATTCTCCTGCAGCAAGCCATCAGCCGCTGCACCCTGCTCCATCAAGACACATACCAGCTGCAAACAGTCTGCTAGCTAGTTCATAGTGCATGTTCCCAGTGGAGATGCATGCACCCAGAACTGGGATGTCAGCATACACAGCAAGCAGATAAATCAGTGACTGGGCCCCAAAAGGAAACCCATATATATCACATGAGAGAAATACTATATAGCACTATGGGGGTGCCTAGACATGCTGTCGTCACTGCACAGTCAGGGTGAGAGTGATCCCCCAGCAGGACATACAGAGGTCACCCTGTCTGTGTAGGTGGTGGCCGGGTACTACAATGTCCCAGCCAGTGCCCCATGCCCTGTGCAGATGCATCCTGGCCAGCCCACCCTGTCTGGGCTATTCCCATGGTACCTTGCTCCTCATTATGCACATTGGCAGGCCAATACTGGCAACAGTGCTGGCAGTGTGGGCTGTGGAAGGTGTTTGCAGCCACCACACACTGTATAGACAGACACACACTCCCACACTTATGCCAGCATTGTGCTACTATAGAGGAGTTTATCAGCCTTGCCCACCACACCAGTCCTGGGCACAGTACAGGCATGGATATGCTACGCAATACTGTTGGGGGTCACTCCCCAGGGTGGTAAACACTGTCAATGACCAGACCTGAAGCACACACCGCAGACATCAGAAAGATTGCTATGATGGAGCTCAAAGAGCAAACTGTGCTTAACGTAGGACTTGCTATCTGCCAGTAATCATAGGAAACGTTTGATAGGTGTGTACCATTTACCCAGGTGTCGGGTGGCATTGCTAAGGTATGCAAGTGCTAGTATTGGGAGATGTACGCAGGGCCCAATGTCCTGCCTCTCCAGGAGGCATTGGCCAATGGGGCCTGTGGGTGTGGGTGTGGGTGTGTCTGGCCCTGTTGGCTGCTGCTTTACGGCAGGGTTTCCCATCTCCTGTCCTGGTGTTCCAAACACTGTTTGGGTTTTCATGCTGTCCCTCATAAATATGCATGAGCTACATCTGCATACTATGGGGGTGGTGCATAGATATGCAGCACAGGCATCTTTATTAGAGGCAGCATGAAATCTGAATGGTGTGGGGCCCTCCAGGACTGCATTTGGGAGACTCTGCTCTAGGTAATGCGCCTGTTTATGGTGTCTGTGTTTGGTGTGGTAAAATATAGGTGTATTAACCATGCGTATGTTCTCAGCAATAAAGGTTTGTCCTTACTATCACGGTTTAGTTGTGGGAAAAATATGTGGACTGGATTGGCAGTAGCCCCAGCTGGGCTTTGAACCTGTGACCTTCTGTTCTTGCACACACTGTCTGTGGCACAGATATGCTGCATTCCCTGGGGAGTCCATGACTGTACATCCAACAGAGCCTGTCTTGCGGTGGATGGTGCCAGCCTGCACAGGCCTAGGCCACTGTCTGCTGTGGATTGCAGCCACTGCCCCCTCCACCACCTATACCCTTCCGCCAACATGCAGACATGTCCTTATCTTGGAAAAAGCATATGACCTGATTGAGTTGTGGCACTCCAGGACTGAATTTGGGGGACTCGGATGTAGGTAATGCCCATTGTTATGGTGTGTGTGCGGTGTAGGGTAAAATATAGGTGTTTGAACCATGCTTATGTTCACTGCAATAAAGGAGTGTCTTTACTATCATTGTTTAATGGTGGGTAAAACTATGGGGACTGGGTTGGCAGGAGCCCCAGCTGGGTTTTGCATCTGTGATCCTCTGGTTCTACAGGCACTGGCTGTGTCCGCTGCACCACACTGTGGCCACAGAGACAGTGCAGTCCCTGGAGATAGGAAACCTGACCGGACGAGTCAGAAACCCTGCTCTGCACAATTTTACTGTGGGCTCATTTACCTTGTATGGAGACAAAAGGGCAAATAAACCTCAAAAATGACATCGAAAAAAGGAGAAAGAACCCAGAACCAAGCTGGGCAAAGGTGATAGCAATGGGCAACATTAAAAAACACTCCCAGGAAAGCTCCAATAAAAAGACATGATTTTTGGAAGGGTCTACGGAGCGTAGACCCTTCCAAAAATCATTTATTTTTTTGTGGAGCTTTCCTGGGAGTGTTTTTTATTGTTGCCCATTGCTATCACTGTTGCCCAGCTGAATTATAATTTTTAGACTTTTTGTTGTGGTCATTTTCAAGTTTTATTTGCAATTTTGTTCTGTGCACATGTATCACACTGCTCACGTTTTGTAGGTTTCCCCTGTTTTGCTGTACATTGCTGACGGAAATGGTTTCTCTTCCCTTTAAATCGGCTCTAATGCGAGGTTTTCACTCGCGGTATTTTTTAGCTTGATTTTCAGCCCCGCTCCTGTGCGGGGAGCCTCTCCCCTCCCACTCTCCACCCATTGACCCCGTCCCTCCGCCCCTCGGGAGCCTTCCTCCGCTCTTGGAATGCCTTTCCACGCCCCTATCGCACATCAGCGCGCCGTGCACTTGTGCGGGCCCGTTAGTGTGACGCGTACATGTGCCGGGCACAAAAACACACTATAAGGTACCTTAGCGCACGCTTAAGTGCGCCCCACACAATTGCGCGGTTTAGTAAACATACCCCTTGGACAAATTAAAAAGTCATGGGATAAGAGGCAGTGTACTATTGTGGATCAGGAACTTAGTAGATGGTAGGAATAGGATCAGAGGAGCAAGTAATGAGTTTGGAAGAAGAAAGAAAATGATCTTAGAAAAGAAAGAAAGGATAATAATCTCTATCCAAAAGTGAGATTGGTCTATGACTTTTACAGAATGTGGGATCCTTTCCTTCCTTGGGTATAACTGGAAAAAGGAAAATGGAAAGGTGCAAGAAACAGAGATTTCATTTGCAAAACCAGAGCCGCGGGTCTTTCTTACATTTATAGAGTATTTTTAGAAGACCATCAGGCCTGGGTTATCTATCAAATGAGAAGATATATCTAGCCAGGGAAGCTTTGTTTAATCAACCAATCATTAATAATTTTCTGGGCAGCAACCAACTGTGAGGTACATAACTGACTATAAAACTCAGCAAAGCAGTTTGCTATTGTTCTGCTCTAATTTTGACCTCCCTTGGCAGACTCAAAACTTTACACACTCTATGATTAATTTTAATATGTTTCAATTGCACAGCAACTATTTGAGTGCTCATAGAAATGCGTCTTAGTGGGCTCTAGATAATGAGCCACTTGAGATATCTCTAATGCATCAGCTCTCCTTTTGTTTTAATTAATTCTTGAAAAGTAACATCATTTCTGGCATTTTTATGGGATGCTTCTAAGCATGAAAGTTTGTTTTGCATGTCTAGCCCTTTCTGATTTGCTAAAATAAGCTGCTAATAAAGTAATGTGGCCTTTGAGAATGGCTTTGGCCACAACCCAAAACATAGAAAATGTATCACTATACAGGAGCTACTTTTTCCAGAGACCAATAAGCTTAGGGGGTTATTTTAGAAACCTTATTTGTGATTTTCACATGTAAAAATGACCACTTGCATGTGTGAATTGCATTCATGTGTAAATGACCATTTTAGAAAAGGTTCATTTTACATGTGGATATTCGTACGGCATTGAAATGGCAAGAGGGTGTGTTGGGGGGGATGTTGAAGATGTAGCCTGAATGGGACAAAAATCTATGTGTATTCCCCATTTCATATAGGGAATGCATGTATAAGCCCCAAATTAACCACATCCGGATCTACATCTGCTCTCTGACACGACTAAGAAATTTTCTAAAGTGCCCTTTTTGACCATCCCTTTACAGGAGGGATTAACCCTGGAATTACCGAGATTTTTTGCACACACTGCATAAATGACCCCACGACAAATTTTAATTGTTAACCATGAAAACTTTAAACTAAACAGACAAAATATTATTCTGAATTAATTATTTATTATATGAAGGTTAAATGTTTTGAAATTTAATGGTTTATCATAAAATTACATGAAGAAGAGTTGCCATGAAAGCAGTTTTTGCATGCACTTGATGAACACAGTAAAGTACTACAGTCATTTGCATGAGACACAGACAATTTCTGAATGTTCTTTGCAAACATTGCGCTTGCAGGAGGTGCAAACTATGTTGCTTTTCTTGTCTTTTTCTCTGGAACAGCAGTGACACCTTGCCCTTTTCTTTGGGATCCTGACATTGCAAACAGCATCAGTGGCTTCTTCAATGCTGGAAGAAGTCTCGCTGCAATTACTCTGAAGCAGCTGCTTTCCTAATTCCAAGAGGAATAGACAACGTCTGTGCTTTGACTTGGACTGCCATTCTGGATTTAGTGACATCCAAACAATGAAGGCGTTCAAAGCACTGATGTCCAACATGTTGTAGAACAGGGGTGTCAAACTCAAATACACAGTGGCCCAAAATGTAAAACTTGAACAAAGTCGCGGGCCAGCATTGAACAAATGAACCTTTTAATATGGACCCAAACAAGATTTGCTTTAACATTGAATATGAAGCAACACTTATTACTATACAATTTATAACTTAATAGTTCAGATATGCAAAAACCAATTTCAAATAAAAAAACCATCAATGACATTCATTTATTAAATAAGATTTAAATAATAATAAATAATAATTTTTAAACTAAAATAACAATAATAAAATTAATCAACCATTCAAGCCCATGTCTTGGAGTAGCAAGAAAAAGTGCATAAAGAAAACGTTAATTATTGCTCAGTTTGCTGCACACTGATCTAATCTGATGTGCCCAAGCCAGATACCTGGCATCTCTTCTTGGATGATAGTTCATCAATGTCTGGGCTCAGGCTTTGAGCTGAGGAAATCCTCAGTATCGAGCGAAGGTGTTCATCAGTCAGACGTCTCCTGTGAGATGTTTTGGTCATCTTCATCGAGGAGAAAAGTTGCTCACATAGATAAGTGCTGCCGAACATGGAGAGCATCTGAGCAGCTTGGGTGCGGAGCTGAGGCATTGTGTCAGGGATGAACTGTGGAAACTGGGCGGCGCCCACAGCATCATACTTTGACTTCAGCGTGTCATTACACTGGAGTTCAATTAGCTCCATTTGGAGGTTGGTTGGTGCGTTTTCCACATTAACTGCAAAGGGATTACTGAGCAGTTCAAACCTACATTTCTGGACATCAAAGTCGGCAAATCGCCGGCTAAACTCAGCGCCGAGTACACTGAGTTTTTCAGCAAACTGTGCGCATGGGAACAAGTTGGTAAAGAACTGCGTTTTCATGGTTTGGCAGCAGGGAAAATGGCCAAGGTTTCCTTGCAGCATCTGATTCTCCCACAGGCACAGTTTAGTTTTAAAAGCCCTCACTGCAGCGTACATGTCTGTGATGATGCGCCCCCGCCCCTGAAGCTGCAGGTTCAGCGCATCGAGATGGCTCGAGATGTCACACAGAAAGGCCAGCTCACACAGAAACTTTTTCTCCCGAAGCTCTGCTGTGTCCTTCCCTTTGCTTTCCAGAAACTGACATATTTCCTCATGCAGCTCAAAACATCTATTCAGTACTTTTCCTCGGCTTAACCATCTCACCTCTGTGTGATACGGCACGTCTGCGTATTCCGAACCACACTCCTCCAGAAAAGACTTAAACTGGCGGTGATTCAGACCTTTGGCTCTTAAAAAGTTAACTACTTGTGTTACTGTGGTCATAACATGTTCCATCTTTAGGGCTTTGCCACACAATGATTCCTGATGTATGATGCAGTGATAAACAGTTAGTTCACCTGCACAGTTCTCTTCCTGCATCTTCTCCCGGACCCTGCCCACCAGTCCACTTGTTTTACCGCACATCGCTGGCGCACCATCTGTCGTTAATCCCACGAGTTTATCCCACGGCAGCTTTATTTCAGTTACGCATTTGGAAACCTCCTCAAAAATTTCCTTTCCTGTGGTTGTGCCATGCATTGATTTGAATCCCAATAGCTCCTCTGTAACACACATATTTGAGTCCACTCCACGGATGAAGACTGACAGCTGAGCAGTATCAGATGCGTCGCTGCTCTCATCCACAGCAAGGGAGAATGCAACGAAATCTTTTCCCTTTTCCAAAAGCTGGTCATACAGATTGGTGGCAAGATCACATGTGCGATCAGCTACTGTGTTTCTGCTCAGGCTCACGTTTGAAAAGGCTTGCTTTTTCTCTGGGCACACGATGTCACAAACTTTCAACATGCACTTTTTCACAAACTCTCCCTCATTAAAGGGCCGGGCTGATTTTGCGATCTCTGCTGCCACAATATAACTAGCCTTTACAGCAGCCTCACTTTGTGATGTGGCTTTTTTGAACATATTCTGTTGTGAAACCAAACTTCTTTTCATCTCCTCCACTTTCTGGCTCCTTTGAGTCATGTCCAGGTCCTTGTACTTGTCATGGTGTTTTGTTTCATAGTGTCGTCGAATGTTATACTCCTTAGTTATAGCCACGTTGACTCCACAAATCAGACAAACAGGTCTGTCTTTTACATATGTAAACAAATATTCTGTCTCCCACCTGTCCAGAAAGTTCCTGTTGTCTGCCTTTCTTTTTGCCATTTTTGGGAAGGGGTTCCACAGTGACAGTTGTAGCTTGAGATCGCTATGACTTCTGTCACACAGGAGAGGGCGTTTCTGGGACCTGTCCTGATTGACGCGCCAAAACAACAGCAAGGCATTATGGGATTTGTAGTATTAGCGATGAATGAATGCGCTGTATAATACCGGCGGGCTAGCTCTAGTAGTCATTTGGTATAGCCTCGCGGGCCAAATATAATTACACTACGGGTCAAATTTGGCCCGCGGGCCAGAGTTTGACACCTATGTTGTAGAAGATTGTCACTGGCCAGCGTCTTGTCATTCGCTTTGTGGTATATGTGCGCAACATTTGATCTGCCGTATCTACTTCACCTTTACTAGAATTAAAGTCCAAGATCATGCATGTTTTTTTGTCTGGACATGTGTTATCGACTTCTTCTTGATCATGCAAACTGCTCAGAAGAACAAACACTTTTCCTTTCTTCGGGCAATAGGAAACCAGAGTGGCGTCATCGCGAAAGGCAAACAGTGAAGTGAATACCTCTCGGCCCTTTGCTGTTACAAATTTTGGAGGTAATTCTTTTCTGTTCTTTTGAATTGTCCCCAAAAGTGTCATTTGTTTTTCTAGCAATTTACGTGACAGGGATAAATTGCAGAAGAAATTGTCAACAGTAACATTTCTGCCAGATCGCGTCAATCCTTCAGTGAGTTGCAGCACAGCACTTTCACCCTGATTCTGTTCCCTGTTTTGTCCGAGTTCCCTTCCTGTATATACTTGAAGACGCAGAACATATGATGTTGCACTGTCACACAACATCCATAGCTTTATGCCATATTTCCCAGGTTTGCTGAGAATATATTGTCTGAATGGAACACGGCCACGAAATGTAAGCAGTTGCTCATCCACGGTAACATTTTCACCAGGAACAAAGGCATCACTTAGAGTTGCTTCTCAGGTATCAAAATCGTGTCTGATTGGAGCAAGCTTATCCACGCCTCGTTGTTCATGTCTGTTGGTTGCATCATCAAATCTGAGAACACAAGAAATTTGCTAAAAATAGCTATGGGCCATATTTTTGCCAAAAACAGAACAACCATTTTCAAGGTTCCACAATGAACTATGGATTCATTTTGTGACTTGTACACGCCTGAGAGGATCAGAAGTCCAAGAAAACATTGAAATTCTCCGTCTTTCAAATCTTTCCAGGTGTCGTCATAAATGTGTCTTCCTTGTTTGCTCGTCCACATCATGATTTCATTCAATAAGTTCTTCCTCATGAACACGTGGAATGCTGAGAGAGTGCCATCAACATTTTGTACAGCATACCTTGTAGGACCTTGTTGTACGGGCATGACATTAGCTCTGGCGTATCTTCCAGCAGCTTGCTTTATAGGTTTCCTGTTCCATGATGTGGCATCCTTAGATACATAGGCTTCAATGGCAACATTTGTGCTTATAGTTGATGACCTCTTAGCTCCTCTACGACCACAACTAAGATTCCTCACAGATGATACTGACACCGAGGACTCCTGCCTTCTTCCCCGTCCAGCACAGTCTCGACCTTTGTCTCGACCTGTAACTTGACTCTTTGCTGTAGGCGGTTACCGGCTCAACATCAGTCTCACATTCACTTGGCGACCAATTGCTGTCGCCATCTGAATCATGTCTGTCATTATCATATTTATCGCCCGAACTTGGCTGATATGCTTCTTCGCTTGCTGAATATGCTGATTCATCAGATGACTCAGAGCCGTCACTGTCAGCATCTCGTTGCAATATTTCTCTTACTTGGGCAGCTGAATACGTTTGTTTTGACATCATAAACAATAACCTAAAATAAATAAACAAAGATAAAGTTGAATAAAACGTAAAGCAGTTTTACTATAGGTGTACAATAATCGTGATGAACTAGCTGAAAGCCTTTAGATTTCATCGGAAATAATGAGAGAACGTAGGATATCAATTACAGAAAATGTGTAATTTTCATAAAATAAGAGTACAAAAAATAAATGATACATAATTTAATGATAAATACCTTTGTCAGATCAAAAATAAACAAAACTGCAAATTGTATCATGATCCAAACCGGACGTAAGCAACTGGGGTCAAAAATGAACCCACTGGTACTCTGTGCTGCAATTCATCACTAGCATCACCTAGCGGATGGTAATTATTCCTCTCATGGCGCAATATAAAGAGAATATTGACATGTGAAAAGTCATAAAAAGATTGCATTCTTGAACAACTAGTTTCCGAGATACGCGTTGTGAAACTTGCAATGGGGTCACTTTTGACCCCATCGGTACTCCCAGGGTTAAGAGGCATATCCCCCTAAATCCTCAATGTTTCTTTTCCAAACTAAATTGAAGTGAGGTAAAGACAGTGTCCTTTGTAGTTAATTAGTAACATCTACATGTCTAGGTTTTCAAAATAGCTCAGATACTCTTGTAGGTGCCAGCATTTACATGCACAAATTGTGAAATTCTGGCATTTACACGTGTAAATTGCTGGGCTTCCTCTGTCAATTTTTCCCATGTGTATATTTGTGAAATGGCTCCTCCCACTGCACATGGATATTAATCATTGTGCATTCATGCACTTCCTTCTATGTATTTTAGAAATGGCTCCTCCACCTTTTCTAAAATACTATTGGAGGCATGTCCCGACCTTAGATATCTCACTTCTGTTCTCCACATCCTATCTAAAACACACTTTTTTAGCAACAAACTCTGTATTCAGAGTATCTTATATTTATCAACCACCTTCCTGTATCCAAATTTCCAAGCAAAACTGCAAAATTGTCATGGTCTGAGATTAAAATATTAGCTATACAACAATCCAAAACAACACTGATCAGAACATAAGAACGACATGAAAAATCCTTTCTTGAATAGAAACTTGTGGGGCTTGGGAAAAAATGTAATCTCGTTTATTCATATGGTGATCTCATTATATCCATTAACCCTATTTTTTTTTTCAAATGAAATTGCAATGATTTATTTCCTAATCTACTGAAGGATTTAGTCTTTGATCTTTCCAAAAAGATAGTTAAAAATACCTTCCAAGCAAATAAGATGCTTTGTTCAGAGCTTTAGTGAGTTATGCTAGAAGCCTTACCACAATTTTCACATGGAAAATTCCACATTTACACATGGAAATAGCACTGATGTGTAAACAGAAATTTTAGAAGGGGCTAAATTTTCCTGTGGATGTGGATAATATGCAGACATTTCAAGGGGATGTGTTGAGGGTGTGCTTAGGATGTGGCTTGTGCTGGACAAAAATCCATACTTGCATTTGCCATTTCATATAGGGAATGTTCATGTATGATCAAAATTGTCCATGTTGGGATTTACAACTATCTCCTGGCACATATATTCTTTTTGGCCAGCCCTTGTCATGAGGTATTAAGGTAGTGGCCTCTGTAGTTAATTGGCAGCATTTGTATGTATAGGTTTTCAAAATAACCAAAATACACATGTAGGCATCAACACTTAGATGGTCTTTTACTAATGGGTGCTATCTGGCAGAGCGTGTTCCAGTGAAGGCATGCTGAGACATGCGTTGCCAGGTATCGCAGGCCCATGAAAGCACAGGATGGTTCCCACGCTAACTGTGCAACCCACATTAATGTTGCGAGTGGGCAGGTTGGGGGCAGAGAGTGAGTATGGTGATCTTGGTGCAGATAGCGCTGGGGGGTTCACACTGTGTGCTAACTGCATTAGCAAGGGTTCACCTAATGTCATCTCAATAGATGGTCTTGGGTGCACCTGCACTAATGCAACATGTGCTATGGGACAGGACCCCATGTTAACTGCTGTGGAAATGCTTTCCATGCCCCAGACAGTTCGCACAAGAGTGTTGCATGTAACCTGCCTTGGTTTCAACACTTTTGACATGTTAGGTGCAATAATTTAGTGCTCATTAGTAAAAGACCTCCTTAGACATGTAGGTTGTAAAATGCCAATATACATGTGTATGTGTTGGGACTTACCAATGTAAGTTCTCAAGCTGCCTCCATTGTAATGTACAACTTAGAGATTTGTAAGGCTGCTTCTCTGGCTCTACATGTTAGTAAATATACATGCACTTCTGCATGTTCTTATATGTGTTTTAGAAAAGGCTCATGTTTAGGAGAGCATTTTCTAAAATATCACCAGAATTGTGTATGTCCTGACTTTGACATCTGATTATCAATCTCCAAGTACTATCTAAAATTTGCCTTTTAGTGTTGCATAAAACATTTTAATGTATCTACCCCTCAGTGCAGTTAAAACACTCTGACACATCTCCCCCACTGTCATCACTTCCATCTGTCATATTCTCAACCTATTGCTTTCCACTGCAACTATTCCTTCTGCCTTCAAACATGCTGTTACACCACTCCTCAAATAGCTTTCCTTTGACCCTACCTTGCCTTTCAATTATCGGCCCATCTTCCTCCTCCCTTTTGTCTCCAAACTTCTTGAATGTGTGGTTCATTGCCGCTGTCTTGACTTTCTTTCCTCTCAAGCCATCCTAAACCACTGTAATCTGGTTTCCATCTCCTACATTCTACAGAAATGGCCTTTGCCGAGTCTCCGATGATCTGTTCTTGGACAAATCTAAGGGCCTTTCCCTCATCCTCATCCTTCTTGATCTATCTGCTGCTTTTAACAGTATCAGTCACCATCATCCCCTCAATACCCTGTTCTTACTTGGATTTCAGGGGCCTGCTCTGTCTTGGTTTTCTTCTTATCTCTCCCATCACACTTTTAGTAAATGCTCTGATGGATACTCCTCTGCTCCAATCCCACTTTTAATGGGTGCATCTTAGGGCTCTGTCTTTGAACCCCTTTTCACAATATAGACTCATTTCCTTGGCACCTCTCAGATTTACTTCTGTATACCAAAAATCTCTCTTGGAATCCAGGTCCAAATCTCAGCCTGCTTGTCTGATGTTGCTGCCTGGTTGACCTGTCACCATCTGAAAGTGAACATGGCCAAGATGGAGCTTCTTATCTTTCCCCCTAAACCTACCTCTTCTCTTCCTCCCTTCTCTATTTTTGTGGATAGAACTGTCATCCTCTCTATGTCCTTGGCTCGCAATCTTGGAGTCATTTTTGACTCGCCTCTCTCTTTCTCTGTACATATCCAACAGTTAGCTAAAACCTGTTTGTTCTTTCTCTATAACATTAGCAAAATTCATCCTTTCCTCTCAGAACATACTATCAAGACCCTTACTCATTCTCTTATCATCTTCTGTTTAGGCTATTGCAACCTGCTTCTCACTGATCTCCCATATTAATCTCCCATATTAATCTCTTACCCCTTCAATCTGTTCAAAACTCAGCTACATAGTTAATCTTCTGCTAGTTTTGTTATGCTCACATAACCCCTCTTCTCAAATCACTTCACTATTGACTTCCACATACAGTTCAAACTTCTCCTACTGACCTACAAGTGCATTAGCTCCGCAGCTTCTCATTACCTGTCCTCTCTTATCTCTCCCTACAACCCTGCACCTCTTTACCCATGGCTCAATCCTCAACACCTGCATCATGCCTGGCATCTTGCCCTGGCAGACATAAATTAGCCAAGTTGCATTACACCACCACTGTCCCATGCACACTTATGTCTACTTATGATTGATATTTATCTTTATCAAAGTTATCTTGTTTGAAGTTCAATTATGTTTGATGTTCCATGAAATTCCACATTAATTTGTTCTATGTAAACCACCTTGGCTAGAAGATTTGGCGGTATATAAACCACTTATATAAAAATTAAAACAATAAAAACCCTCTTTGGGAAATCTGCTCACCAGGAAAGTTACTTTTATCTGTGCCCTTCTCTTCTACTGCCAACTTCAGACTCCGTCATTCCACCTTGCTACACTATATGCTTGGAATAGACTACCTGAGTCAATATATCAGGCTCCATCTCTGGTCCTATTCAAATCCTGGCTGAAAATCTACCTCTTCCAGCTGCTTTTAGATCCCGACTCCTTATTCTTCTGCTTAACACTCATATATCTTTTAATCATTTCTCTCAAGAATGTCCCTCTTCACTGTTTGTTCTGCTTGTCTGCCTTGAATAGATTACTGTATAAGCTATATGGAAAAGAGATTCTTTTTTATGTACTACACATGCCTTGTAATACTATACACATAAGTAGTAGTGGTAGTAGTTGGGGGAAAAGATTCATTTTTTGAAAACAAAATAGTTACCATTTTGTTTTTTAATAGAAGAAAATAAAATTGTGCCATCCAATCCTTTTTTAATTTCTCATACTCGTTTGCTGAAAGGTAGGTCTCTTGTAGAAATGATACAAGTATTTTTTGTTTCTTAAAGTAATCCAATGAGTGCATGCAGGATCAGGAGACTGCATCATATATTGGCTGAAGAAAATTCAAGTCCTCCAATACCACAAATTTATTAGATTGAGTGAATACAGTTCCTTATGGGGTGCCTTTGCTTGCTAGCTCTCTTCATTTGATGTCAAAGCCCAACTATTCACCAATCTGTATCGGTGTGAGCTTCATCCCTGTCCTGAACACACCTTGTGGCTCTCAAAAACACAGACCCCAACAGATTGCAAGACTGTAAACACTTGGTCTGGTTAAACTGCCTCTCAAAGCACAAAGCCTGTTGCACTATACCCAGGGCTGGATTTACCTTGAGTGAGGCCCTACGCCAACAAAAATTGTGGGCCCCCAGCAGGGGCGGCCCAAGGGGGGTGCGGGGCCTCATTTGCATAAGGGACTCATTTGCATAAATATTTGCATAATGTTACCATATACTAACTTTTAGTAAACGTGCCTCTTAATGAGTGTATGGATAAAGAAAGACTAAAAGATTTCTACATTACTATAATCCAGTGCCAACTGCCAGACACATTAGGAACTACTACAAACACTGCCCATTTAGAACCCATAGCAAACCCGCCGTATCCTAACAGCACTACCAGGACTCACAAAGCACCATACTCTACCAATCAAAAGGCAACACTGCAAATATTAAACCAATACATTTCAGAGAACAACAATACATGACCTACTGGGGAAAGAGAACAAGTGGCAATGTCAAATAGGAATTATATAAACAGAACACCTCAGCTCAGTTACACATGCAGAACATAGACCATCACAATTTAGAAACAGGAAGACAATAATTAAACTGGGAATCCCAAAAGCCAAACTTGGAATGTACAACACTGTAGAAATAAAACTATACATTAATTTGCTCTTGTACTAAACAAAGCGCAGAGTTAATGATGCACATTTACCAGAGCTGACATATTCCAATTAATAAATTCAAAATAAAGAGATATTTTTCTACCTTTTGTGCATTTTTTTCAGCTGCAATTGCTCCAGCCACTTTCTTCGTGTCTTCTGGTTTCTTCGTGTCTTCTGCTAACTCTCCATCGTCTGCTGTCCATTTGTCCTTTCTTCTCTCTTCTAGTTTTTTTCCATTCTCTCTCTACATCTGCTTTAACATACTAATCTTTCTCCTTTTACTCTTTCCTCATTCCTATTTCATCCACTCAAATTTTACCTCTCCATCCTCAATCCCCACTTACTCTCCCAATACCCGGCCAATTGTAGATTTTTTATCCCTCCCACACAAAATATTTTTCCCTTCTCCATTTTACTCTTCCAGCCCCATCCCATTCTAATCCTCCCCCAACATCAGCTCCCTTCTAGTTCTAGCCTCACCCAGCATCCATTCCCTTCTAGTCCCTGCATCAGCCCATTTCCAGTCCTAGCCACCCATCAGCCCATTTCCAGTCCTAGCAACCCCCCAACCCAATACCAGTCCTAGCCCCCCATCAGCCCACAGCCCACTACCAGTCTTAACCCCCCACAAAGCCCATTACCAGTTTTAACCCCCCCAACAGCCCACAGCCCATTACCAGTCCTAACCCCATCAGCCCACCTCCAGTCTTAACCCCCCCAGCCCATTTCCAGTCCTAGCCCCCCCATAGCCCATTACCAGACAGCCCCCATCAGCCCACAGCCCATTACCAGTCTTAACCCCCCCAAAGCCCATTACCAGTTCTAAACCCCCCCAACAGCCCACAGCCCATTACCAGTCCTAACCCCATCAGCCCACCTCCAGCCTTAACCCCCCAGCCCATTTCCAGTCCCAGCCCCAGCCCCAGCCCTCCCAATAGCCCATTACCAGTCCTACCCCCCCCCCCATCGGCCTAAAGTAAAATTCAATTTAAAAAAAAACTGCTGGCTGCCGCCGCGGGGCCCCCTTTGCTGCCGCGGCAGCATGGACTGACACGCGGGACCCCCTCTGCAAGCTGAATCAATCGGTCCGTCTGTCCCTCCCTCCCTCCGTGCAGGCTTTGAGAGGTGCGAAGGGAGAGTGTCTTCCTTGCATCTCTGTTAAGCCCGCAGGGGCTGATGGGAACAGAGACACGAGGGAGACACTCTCCCTTCGCGCCTCTCAAAGCCTGCACGGAGGGAGGGAGGGACGGACGGACCGATTGATTCAGCTTGCAGAGGGGGCCCCGCGGGTCAGTCCATGCTGCCGCGGCAGCAGAGGGGGCCCCGCGGCGGCAGCCAGCAGTTTTTTTTTTAAATTTTATTTAAAAAAAAAATCTAAATTGTTCAATTTTTGTGGGCCCTTGCCAGCCGTGGGCCCTACGCCACAGCGTAATGGGCGTATAGGTAAATCCGGCCCTGACTATACCTCTCAAGTTTCACCCTCCACCCGGCTCCATTCTGGCAGCTTCATGTTAGGCAGATGATCTGCTCAGATTCAAAGACACAGTATAGAATAGGTCAGGACTCAGTGTCATAAGAACATAAGAACTGCCATACTGGGTCAGATCAAGGTCCATCAAGCCCAGTATCCTGTTTCCAACAGTGGCCAGTCCAGGTCACAAATACCTAGCAGGTTCCCAAAAGGCACACAGATTACACAATATTTGTCCCGCAGCAAGGAGTGGATTTCCCGGGTCCTTTTTCATAATGGTTTATGGACCTTTCATCCAGGGACTTCTCCAAACCTTGCTTAAACCCAGCTATACTAACAGCTTTTACTACATCCTCCGGTAATAAATTCCAGAGTTTGATTACGTGTTCAGTGAAAAAATATTTTCTCTTATTATTTTTAAATGGGTTAACTTGTAACTTCATTAAGTGTCCCCTAGTCTTTCTACTTCTTGATGGCATATACATTTGATCTATGTTTACCCGTTCCACTCCATTCATTAATTTAAAAACCTCTATCATATCTCCCCTCAGCCATCTCTTTTCCATCTTGAAGAGCCCTGATCTTAATAACCATAATAATCTGAAAATATCTGAGCTAGAAATAAAGCTTTCAAATTAAGATTAAACTTCTGCAAAATGATGGTTTAAGTGAATTCCACAGAGTGGGGCCAAACAGGAAAAAGTTATTTATTTAGCAGGTTTATTTATACCGCTCTATCATAGGATTCAGAGAAGTTTACATATAACATGAACCAACAAGAAGAAGTTTACTAGATGGAATACCACAATAGTAGATGGAATTAACCACATTTGATGACCTTTTACTAAAGGTCGCATACCAATTAATGTGCCAACCAGATTTGATGTCCAGAGAGGTGTGCTGTCTGCCAGGTGCCAAAATCCGAGATGTTATGGAGAGTTTGTCGGGACTCATCAAGCCTACTAACTATTATCTGATGTTGCTCATCCATGTAGGCACAAATAATATTGCTAGGTATCCCTCCAAGCATATCAAATGTGACCTCAAGCAGATAGGTGTGCAAGTGGTGTTTTCTTCAATCCTCCCTGTTGAGGGTAAAGGCCAGAGCAGAGAAGCTCACATCCTGGAGTTGAATGTGTCGCTATGTGGATGGTGTAATCAAAAGCATTTTGGTTCCCTGGACCATAGTATGATTTTCCAAGGGCTGCAGAGTAGAGATGGTGTCCACCTATCCAAGAAGGGTAAAAGTGTCTTCCACAGCAGACTGGCTAACCTACTGAAGAGGGCTTTAAACTAGGTTTGTTGTGGATGGATGAAGAAAGCCCCCAGGTAAGTGAAAGCCCTCAGGTAAGTAAAACATTAAATACCTACTACTACTACTACTATTTAGCATTTATATAACGCTATGCATGTAGCGCTGTACAGAAATATAAGCAAAAGGTCAGTACCTGCTTGTCAGAGCTTATAATCTAGTCAAGCTGAAATGGGTAAAAGAGGCAGCATCTGGAAAGCAATGTGCATAAATGCCCACAGTATGGGAAATAAGATCCCAAATGTCGAGGCTTTAATGGAAGAGGCTGACTTGGATTTAGTGGCTGTTACGGAGACATGGTTAATGGACAACCATGACTGGGATGTAATTATGCCGGGCTATACTTTATTCAGGAAGAACAGGGTAGGAAGACAGGGAGGAGGAATGGCAATATATGTAAAAAAATAAATAAATAAAGCTATAGAATTACAAGGCTTAAAAGGGAGTGAGGAGGCAATAGGGGTCATTCTGAACCACGAATAGCGGGGATGGATGTCCCAACAGGACGTCCATCCCCGCTATTCATGCTGGCTTCAGCCCACAACTAACATCCCCGCCAGTTGTGCGGGGAATTTAATCGGAGGCGGGGAATGGGCAGCCTGAGGGATGGCGAAATGGTGGCTGGAGTTATTCCACCTCTGAGGTAAATAACTCCCCTGGACGTTTTGCTTCTTCTTACATTTGGGGGCACGGAAGGGGCTGGGGGGGGGGGCAGGGGACATTCCCTGCAGCCCGACCCTGGCCTTTGGAGGCCAGATTGGGGGTCGAGCTGTGGGGAATGTACCAATTTGGTTGGCGACTGGCATTGCAGTTTTTAAACAAAGCCGCGGTGCCATGGCAACATGACACCATGGCGCCGCGGCTCCATTTAAATGCCCTGATTGAGTTAGCTGGGTGCCGTCCTGCATGTGCAGGCCAGACAGAATTGCTGTCCTGGCCTGCATGTGCAGGACTGTTTGTGATTCTGATCCCCTCTATGTCCGGGACAGAATCGAGCCCAATGTGGTTTAAACTAGAAAGAGGGAACAGGAAAACCTTTTGCATTGGTGTGATATACAGATCTCCCTCACAGGGAGAAGAAATGGACAGAGATTTAATAGAAGACATATGCAGTATTACCATGAAAGGAGAAGTGCTACTCATAGGTGATTTCAGTATGCCAGAAGCTTATTGGCATATCCCTGCTGTGGTGTCATCTAGAAGTTATGAGATAATGGATTCTCTACAGGGAGAACTATTCCGGCAGCTGGTAACAGAATCCACACATGAAGGGGCAATGCTAGACTTGGTGCTTACAAATGAGGAAAGTGTTTCTTGTGTTATATTGGGAGATCATCTCACATCCAGTGATCACCAGATGGTGTGGTTCAGTATTAGGACTAGGGCTGATAAAGTCCATTCAAAACTAACTTTGCCAAGATGGGACAATACCTTAAGGAGTCATTAGCAGGATGGGAACAGCCAGGAGGTGTAGAAAAGCAATGAACAAAACTGAAAGCGGATATTTTAAGGGCAGCAAAACTTTTTTGTTAGAAAGACAAATCAATGTAAAAGGAAAAGGTGACCACTATGGTTCTCAAAAGAAATAGCTGAAAAAGTGGAGAAAAAGCCTTCATAAATACAAGAGATAAAAGAGAAAGGAAGACACACATCAATATTCTGTTCTATACTTGTTACTAATTCAATGTAAACTGTTCTATACAAACTGTTCCATGTAAACCGTTATACCTGTTTCATTATATGTAAACCACACTGATTCCAAAGAGTGCGGAATATAAAAACAAATAAATAAATAAATAAATATTTGGAAAAACTTACAGAAGCTAGTAAAAGAGTCAGGAAAGCAAAGATAC
Source organism: Ichthyophis bannanicus (assembly GCA_033557465.1). NCBI lineage: Eukaryota > Metazoa > Chordata > Amphibia > Gymnophiona > Ichthyophiidae > Ichthyophis > Ichthyophis bannanicus. The sequence continues at coordinate 255,262,734 of CM066033.1, forward strand.
AAAAAGAAGGAATAGCCATTGAAATAAAATGGGGGTGACAAGACATTTTTCAGATATTGTATGTTAGTGAGAGGAGAAAGTGCAAAGGTGGCACTGTCAAACTCAAAGGGGAAAGGGAAGAATATGTAGAAGCTGATGAGGATAAAGCAGAATTGCTTAACAAATATTTTTGTTCTTTGTTCAGAGATGAAGGTCCAGCAGCAGAACCACAGAAAACATCCACCAATAGGAGAAGAAGTGAAGGGAATCTTGAACGATTTTCAGAAGACTATGTTCGTGAGGAACTAGCTAAACCAAAAGTAGACAAAGCGAAGGGGCCGGATGGGATACATCCAAGAATATTGAAGGAACATGGGGATGTTCTAATGACTCCACTGACCTTTTCAATGCTCTTTTAGGGTTGGGAGTGGTCCCAGAGGACTATAAAAAGATGCATTGGTCCTTTTACACAAAAGCGGTTTCTTTGGCTGGTTGACCAAGGAGTTGGACCGCGGGAGAGCCTTAGCTGTGGTGTACTTGGATTTCAGTAAAGCCTTTGACATTGTTCCACACAAGTGACTTATAAATAAATTGAGCACCACAGGGAGGGACCCTAAAGTGACTGAATGGGTTAAAAATTGGTTGAGTGGGAGGCGACAAAGTGTACAGGCAAATGGAGCTTACTCTGAGGAGAAGGATGTTTCCAGTAGTTTGCCACAGGAATCTGTCTTTGGTGTGATTATTTTTAACATCTTTGTTAGTGATATTGCAGAAGGGCTGTCACATAAGGTGTGCCTCTTTTGCGGATGATACCAAAGTCTACAATAGAGTAGACACCCAGGAAGGAGTAGATAACATGAGGAGGGATCTAGTTAAGCTTGAAGAATGGTCAAGAACTTGGCAGCTGAGATTTAGTGCTAAAAAATGCAGCATCATTTTTATTTATTTATTTATTTAACAGGACTTACATACCGCTTTTTCCTAAAATCAAAGCGGTTCACAATGAAGTTCAAAATCTTACAATAAACAGGGAAGAAGAAAACAGGGATTAAATTAAGTAAACTTATTTACAAAACTAAGTATATGAACATAAAAGGAAATAAAAGGGGAGAACATCAAAATTAGTAATAAAATGGGTAATCATGTGATATCACCAAAAAGTTCAGAGTAGAGTGTTGTCTTCAGATTCTTTTTAAAATCCTTAGCATCAGTGATGACTCTGAGATAGTCAGGGAGTAAATTCCAAATGGAAGGAGCAGCTAATGAAATAGCTCCTCTTGATGTTATTTGCTTGGCTTTTATATAATCATTAGGGATTGCTAAGATATAACTTTTGGATTGTCTTCTGGGTCTGTTATTTGAATCAATAGTGATGAGAGATTTAAGAATAATTGCAGTAGAGTCATGTTATCCGAGAACTAAGTAGTAATGTCATCCAGACATGAAGTAATTAATGAATAGTCCGGATTATCAAGGTTTATAGGAGTGTAGACCATTATATCAGCAGCATAAAGATTGTAGAGGATTTAGTGTTTTTTGATAATATTGCAGATAGGCTGAATGTAGATATTAAATAAAAGTGCTGAATCCAAGGAAATGGTACAGTGTAGGGAGCAAAATACTTCTGTTCTGAAAGAAGAGCGAGACCAGGTTGTGATTGTTTCTGATGATCTTAAAGTGAAAAGGCCACAGTAAAAATCAGAAGGATGCTTGGATGCATAGGGAGAAGAATGGTCAGCAGAAAAAAGGAGATGACAGTGCCTCTGCATAAGTCTTTGGTGAGTCCTCATTTGGAGTATAGTGTGCAATTCTGGAGACCGCACCTTCAAAAGGATATAAACAGGCTGGAGTCGGTGCAGAAGGTTTCTGCTAAAATGGTCAATGGTCTTCTTTTTAAACTATATGGGGACAGACTTAAAGATCTTAATATGCATATGTTAGAGGAAAGGCAGGACAGAGGAGATATGATAGAGATGTTTAAATACCTCCATGGTATAAATACACAAGAAGCGAGCCTCTTTTAATTGAAAGCAATCTCTGCAATGAGCGGGCATAGGATGAGGGTGAAAGGGGATCCATTCAGGAGTAATATGCGGAAATATTTCTTTACGGAAAAAGTGGTAGATGCGTAGAATAGTCTATCAGGGTACCAGCTGGCACTGGTTATCCAGATTCTACATTGCCCACTAGCAGTCTCTTGATAGCAGCAGTCTTCAGGCAGCCAATCAGACCGATGACCGTATAAAGTTAAGCTAGTCTTTTTGCGGTCCTAATGTATTCCGTTAGCTATCCAGAGAGAGGGCTGAATATTGCCGCTATCAAATAACTCTTATCTCTGCCCCGGCTCTGCCCATGGACTGCGCCAGCACTAGCCAGATAAAGTCAAAGTGGTGAGAGGCAATATTCAGTGGTGCTATCCGGGTAATGCCTCTGAATATCCCTCTCACTAGAACTTATCTGATTAGCAGGGCGCCTCCTAAGTGTGAATTTCTAGGAGAGGGTCAAGGGATGTCAAGGCTGAAGGGGTTCAAAAAGGCAATGGAGGGTAACAAAGGAATGAGGATGGGAGGAGAGGACTGTGAGAGGAGGGGGCACCAGCGTCAGGTCACTCACTACCTATGTAGTTACGTACTCGCATGCATGGTTCATTCATTTTCTTATCCCGTTAGATGTCCTGTAACTTCATCTGCAGTAATTCTGGGGCTTATTGGTTGAGTAGAATATTAAGTATTCATTGAATTACGAAATCAGCCACTGATGAACAGAGTTAACATTGTGTGATCCCTGAGCTTTGCTGGTTTCAGCGCATTGTTTTCGGCCGTTACTGGCGGAATTACTGAGCATTAATTAATATGGCCATAAACAATATGAATGGTAGGCAAGGGCTTGGAAGATCAAATACAATACACTGAGTGGGAGAGGTGGAAGGGAAGTTGGAAGCTAGTTTTGAGATGAGTATGGGAATTTGGATGCTCATGTACCTAAAGTAGAAGAATGACAGCTGGGAAGAGTGACTAGAGCAATTGAATCTTCCGTCACTATTTACTGTGCTACAATGTTACAGTGAACTTACTCTATTGACTGCTGAAACTTTCCAGAAGTCTTAATTAAATGAATGTCAAAATCCTGTTTATGAGAATGCCGCCTTAAACTAGACATGGGAGCATAGCTCACGGATTATGATAGAAGACATTGCATACTTATTGTAAAATATATGCACCCTCAGTTAGACATACTGTACATATGCAGTGTTGTTTACAGACACGTATCATGTAATTTTGCATCCGTATTCCAGCTCCAGATCCTTGCTGTCACTAATAAATGTGAATGTGGCCTCTGTAACTCACAGATACAGCTCCAAATCTACAAAATTCGTCTCTCATTCCCCCCTTCCCTAATTTTCTCCCCATGTTACTGCTCTTTCTTGTTCCCTTCTGTACATCTCTTTCCTTGACTCTCCTCTGCTCTATCTTGTTTTCCACCTGGTGTAGCTACTTCTGTGTACCTTGGCAAGCAAAGATTGTTTTACTCCAAATGTTGAGATGTTCATGCTCCTGATCAACTCCCCTCCCTTCTCTATTTTAGCACGCAATTTTAATTAGAAGATATAGAGCTTATGAGATTCCAGCTAATTCTAACATTAGCTATTTGGGCTGTTTGGCATCTCAGAATATTTTCGGTATCTTTCTGATGCAGGATTTGTCAGGGCGACTGAATAGAGGCTAGCTGCAAACAAATGACAATAGATAGGGGAGGGTTTTATTGGGTGCCCCGCCTTGAGTATTTTGCATGTGCATACTTTTGCACCAGCACAATTTTTTTTCTCTGCACATCCTTAAATTATTTTGCGTGATATTCAGAAGCAGTCATCTGGAAAGCAGCACCTTCTAGCCCAGGGGTGGGCAAACTTTTTGACTCGAGGGCCGCAATGGGTTCATATATTGGACCCGGGGGCCGGACCAAGAGTAGATGGACGGTGTGTATGTGTGAATTAATATAAATTAAATTTAAATTTGTAACATTAAATGTTTAGATTAATTTAAGGTAGAAAAGCATAAAAAGAGTTATTTTACAAAACTTTTATGCAATGTATTTCTTTCATAAAATAGTACCTTCAATTTTAGTGTGAACAGTGTTGTTGGTCTCCCTTTTTTGTTAAGGCATCAAAGTCAGGAGATAGCTTTGTTGTTGCAATTCTCAATTTCAAACACATTTACACAGTCCTAATCCAGCCCTTCATCAGCCCATTTCCAGTCCAAGTTCCCCCCCATCACAGCCCATTTCGTCCATTCCCCCCACCATCACAGCCCATTTGCAGTCCTCCCCCCATCACAGCCCAATTGTAGTCCGTTCCCCCACCACAGCCCATTTCCAGTCTGTTCTCCCCCCCCACCACAGCCCATTTCCAGTCTGTTTCCCCCATCCCAGCCCCATTTGTCCCCCCCCATCACAGCCCATTTACAGTCTGTCTCCCCCCATCACAGCCCATTTCCAGTCTGTTTCCCCTATCCCAGCCCATTTTCAGTCCGTCCGGCCCCACCATCACAGCCCATTTCCAGTCCTATCCCACCCACCATCACAGAACTTTTGAAGTCCTCCCACCATCACAGCCCATTTCCAGTCCTATCCCCCCCACCATCACAGACCTTTTGCAGTCCTCCCCCCATCACAGCCCATTTCCAGTCCGTTCTCCCCCCCCCCACCATCACAGCCCATTTCCAGTCTGTTTCCCCCCCATCACAGCCCATTTCCAGTCCGTTCTCCCCCCCCCACCATCACAGCCCATTTCCAGTCTGTTTCCCCCCCATCACAGCCCATTTCCAGTCTGTTTCCCCACACCACAGCCCATTTCCAGTCCGTGCCCCCCCCCATCACAGCCCATCCAGTCCTAGCCGCCCCCCCGAAGAGCCCCGCGCTGTCTAAGGGGCTGCAGAGGGAGCCGGGGAAGCCCGCGCGAGGCCCCGGCTCCCTCTGCACAGCCCGCCAGCATGAAGAACCTTTACCTTCCCGCTGGCGGCTGTTGCAATGAAGCCGCGAATGCCGGGAAAGGTTAAAGGCAATGCCCTTTAACCTCTCGCGGCATTCGTGGCTTCATTGAAACAGCCGCCAGCGTGAAGGTAAAGGCTCTTCACGCTGGCGGGCTGTGCAGAGGGAGCCGCGGCTTCGCGCGAGCTTCCCCGGCTCCCTCTGCAGCAGTCCATTTGTTCACCAGGATAACTGATACAGCGGGCCGGATTAAAAGGTCCGCGGGCCGTAGTTTGCCCATTCCTGTTCTAGCCAGATAAGTGCCCTTAGCCATGCCTATGTGCTAATTTTCCGAGGCTTGATCCAGCTAATACTGCTGAAATCCTTGCTGATTGTGCCGGTGCTATCTAGACAGTGGAGTGAGAGCGTTTCCTAAAGTTCCCCAGATAATGGACTGAATCACACCGTTGTCCAGATAGCGGTGGCGCTCGCCACTCTCCACATATTTGCAGCACTGGCTGTTATCCAGATAGCAGCGCTTCAGTATATGGTCATTATTTTAGTACTGCAGTCAGTGTTGATTTATTGGCCTGATGCATTTCTGTAACCATTTGGTTGTTGCTTCTTTAAAAATCTTTTTCTTGACAGTTTGAATGTTGAAGAGCTATAACCTGCCATATCCAAGTTAATGCATTCGTTTACAGCTGTGATGCAGCACCCGAGAATATGCACATTAAGGTTCTTTTGGACTGTTCAGTCCTGTTGTTTCAGTCAACATAACTTTGCTTCTATCAGCAAATGTCATAGCCACCTGGACTCCTCCTATTCCAAATATATTTCCATGTAAGCCTTATGAAATGTCCGTTTTGAGTTTTCTTCTTTGATTAATTAATTTTAAACACTTAGATACATCAAATAGGGAACCAGTTTGTTCAAAGTGGTTAACAAATACTACAATCACAATAAAAACAATATAAAACCTCTATATTCACTCTTAATCCACCTGAATACTCAAGATACCATTCATCGCCTTCCATATCAACATAAACTACAATAGGCTTTATCAGCTAACTCAGTGGGTTAGTGCAAAAAGCATTGTGTTAGCTGCACATGCTGTGCGTTATCTGTTGGGGGTGTGCACAGCATTTCCCAGAAGATAATGGTGCAAAAAAACAGAGATCGGGGCATAGAAAAACAGTGGATATAGCTAACATCACCCATTAAGGTGGAGTTAGTTGCACCTGCAATGTCTCCAAAACCAATTGTTACCATGAGCTGCCAATGCTTGTGGTAATTGCTCATTGCAGACACATCCACTCTCCTCCCACACCCAATCCACATGTGCTAACATGGGGAATGGAGATTGCACAGGGAAGCTTTTGCGCTATCTTCATTTGGCCTTCGTTGTTACCTTGGTGTGCTTTTCCCACATTATCACTACGTTAACTGCTAATGCGGCTTAGTATACATGTTATTTTTCCCCAGTTCCAGAGTTTATATGTAATTATTCTCTCTTTATTATTTTTTTTTTACCAAACCTGACAGAAACTGTTTCCAAATAGCAATCCACTTTCATTCACAGTTAGTCTCGGGTTCCTGAATGGGGACCATTAGTTGCACATCATCCGCATAAAGATGACAAACAAATCCAAACGGACAAATTAAGGCCCCCAGTGGCTGTAAAAAAAAATATAGCATGTGGAGAAGCCCAACAGTCAACTTTCAAGACTGCAATAGTTCCCAATTTGCCCAGACCTGAAATTTAAGCTTGGATAATAATGACAGGAAATGAAAGGCATAAAAAAACAGTGTAAACTGACACCTCTCTTAATTACAAGGAGATCGCTCTTGTTAAATAAAACAACACAAAACTTAACTAAAGTGTCACATCTTAGATTCCGAAAGGAAAAATATTTTTATTCTATCTTTGCTTCTGAGAAAGCTGTCATATTAATTGTTTTACTGTTCCATACTAACACAATCTGGCGTATTTTGGGGCCTGTGCAAAAAGGTTTAATCTGCATATTTGAAACATAGAAAAATGATGGTAGATATGTAAAGGCCATACAGTCTATCCAACCTGCCCTTCCATACCAACTACTAAGCTTTATAGTCCCTTTTTTCCCTTAGAGATCCTCTGTGTTCGCCCCATGCTTTCTTGAATTCAGATTCAATCTTTGTCTCTACTACCTTCACTGGGAAACTATTCCATGCATCTACCACTCTTGCCATGAAGGAATATTTCCTCAATTACTCCTGAGTTTATCACCTTTCACCTTCATCTTATGACCGCCTCATTCTAGAGCTCTCATTCCCTGCATTTCTGCTACAGAGGTATTTACATATCTTTATAGTTTCTTCCCTCTCCTGCTTTTCTTCCAAAGTGTGCTAACAAAAATTTGAGTGGGTCAATGGAGCATACAATATGATAAAACTTTTTTTGTCAGACCGCTCATAACGAGGGTTCACTCCTCTTGAAATAAACTGTCCATTTTAATCATTCAAAGTTAAAATAGGCAACAAAATATCACTTAGCTCTGAGCAAAGCAGCTTAGGAGTCAGTCCATTCATGCAACTAGACCAGTCCCAATTTGTATGCACAATGCAGCAAAGCGTTTCAGCCCACCAAACACAATTCAGATAGGCCCTGCATCAGGTATTCTGCTCTCCATGGTCGGTCAACAGAGGACTTAAATTTACAGACTCAAAACAAAACCTCTGGTCTCTGACATCAAAAAGCCCGCCAAAGAAAGTGCTCCACATATTTCATCTAGCAACAGGCCCAAAACAATGATGATGTAATGAGATGGCATTTGGTGCAGCTGTGCTAATTGCATGAGGCTCACCATATGCACTCTCTGCTCCCTAACCTGCCCCTTCACCACCCTAACACGCTACATGCTGATAAAGCAGAAATGCTTGCTGCCTTGCCTGAACTGTCAGTCACCACAGGTTTCAATGCACTTAGCGCACATCAAAAGTAATTCTGACTGCGCTACACACTTTAGTAAAAAGACTCAATGTGTCTTTTTACCAGTTTTTCCCACATGCCAAGTTTCATCCCATTCCATTAATTTTTAGGAGACTTAATTTGCCCCCAGCTAGAAAGAGAGGACAAACAGAATAACAGATATCCTCCAGAAACAAGCAGGAAGTCAGTCCTCACATATGGGTGATGTTGGCGTCGAGAGAGCCCCGCGTTGAGCATTTCCCGAGCTTTCAAAGAAAGCCTTTGGGATATGCTACCATGCATGCGTGGTCCCCTTCCCATCCAAGGTTGCTATCTTGCTCAGTCTCCTTTTTTCCATGGAGCCCAACGGACGCAGGTCCAATTTCCCCAGAAAAAAAATCCTTGATATATCCTTAAAAAAATAGCTGCTCCCAGTTTGCGTACTAGTTCTTCTTCCTGCCTCGAGCTGACGCCAGACATGGCGCTGTTCAGGGCTCCTTTCCCCTTTTTTTGATCGAGGTTTGGCTCGACCAGTGTTTGAACCCTTTTTGCCCAAGGGTCATTGACCCCAGTCGGTTGCTCCCTCACCATGTCCCACGGTGGGTTCAAAAAATGGGACTGCTGCAGTCAAGCCATATCTGTCACCAACACCCATGACTGCTGCCTATGCTGCCTGGGACCGGACCATGATAGCACCTCCTGCGACCTGTGCAAGCCAAGACACCGAAAACCAATAAGAAGAGGTCGGAGTTGCAGGAGAAACTGTTCCTCAGGTCCAACTTGGCACTGGCCTCCCCAGCGCCGAGCTCCAAGCCCAGCACTTCCTGAGAGGGCCGAAAGTCCTCAGAGTCCTGCAGCGGTGGCTCCTCCGAATGGACCTAAGACCCCAAGCATAAAAAGAAAAAAATCCTCAAAGTCCATCAAGGTTCTACTGGAGAAACCTGGCAAGACCACCCAGAGGGACTCGGGCGACTCTGAGAAACATCCCACCAAGGTCCTTAGGAAGGATGCCTCAGCCGGCAGAGAGTCTGCAAGGGTCCTCAAGGCCGTTGTCCACATCGAGGATGCACTCGCAAGAGTGCCGGCACCGGGCCTGAGATCCTCGGTGCCCGCACCAAAAGCTGCAGAGCCTTCTGGCTTGGAATCCAAAATGGTAGCCATGGAGCAGAACATCACTGCTATCCTGGCCATGCAGCAGGCAATGATGGCAGGTTCGTCCACATCATTTGCCCAGACCACACCCCCGACTGCTGGAGGGTCCTAGGTCGTCGAGCCGAGATTTAAGTGCCACCAGCCTCAGGTAAGTCCTCGGCCCTGGTCGAGGTCTCAGTCCCATTCACCAGGAATCCAATCCTCCCCAGCAAGTTTCCGAGACTCGGACTTCAAGTCCTCGAGTTGGCCCCAGCCCTTCAGAGTGGGACTCAAGCCCAGGAGTCACAGAGCCTTGGACTCGTCATCCCCCCCGACTCTGAGTGGGAGACCGATGACGAGGCTTCCCCAGAAACCAGACAGCACTGAGACATCCCCTCAGATCTATCTCCTCTGGTGCCCTGGTGCCATTCTCCTCCAGAGGATGTGGCCTTCATCAAGGTTATGGCCAAGGCCTTCTCGGTGTAAACCGAAGCGAGGAAGACCTATGCACTGAGGAGCTGGAGATCCTCCACTTTGAGTCTCCACCCAAGGAAACTCTCATAGTGCCTGTGCAGTCAATCCTCGAGTGGCTACTGCTGTGAATGTGGGAGACCCTGGCATCAGTGCCAGTGGTCAGCCAATGCCTCAATGCCATGTACCACATCAGGAAGGGGCCGGGGTTCCACAAGCCCCAATTCCCACATAACTCCATGGTTGTTGAGTCAACCATGCAAAAACTCAAAAGCCAGAAGACTTACTCTTCTGTTCCACCTGGCAAGGATGCTAGAGACCTCGACACCCTTGGCCAGGGCTCGATGCTTGTGTGCCTAATCCAGACCTATGAACTATACATAGGCATATATTTGAAGGCCCTAACCCAGGAGTTGTCTGGGTTCTTGGCGGGGCTGACCTGGGAACCTCTCAATTGGTTCTAAGAACTGAGCTCTGGGATTAAGGACTGCTCAAAGTTCCTCTCTCAGGCGGCCTATGAGGGGGTTGAGTCAGCGGCTCGAGTAGCAGCGGCTGGCATCTGGACTTGATGCCAAGCCAGGCTACAGTCCTTGGATCTTGAGCAGTGGGTTCAGGACAAGCTGGCCAATGTCCCTTGCACCAGTGAGAACTTGTTCGGCAAACCCATGGCCGAGAAGGCGGTCAAGATAGAAGCTGAAGTGGAGACCCAATAGAGATTCTCCAAGAAGACCTCTTCCTTCCCCCTCAAAAAACCCTCGGGGAAAAGACCCCTATTTCCCGGGAAAAAGGGGCACTTCCAACAGAATCACTGATACCAGTACTTCTCGGGCCAGCGACAAGCTTCTCACCCTAAGAGGCAAGGCCAAAGGAGCTCAGAAGCCAAAGGCTCAAAAGCCCCAAGCCCCGGCTCCAGCCCAACCAGGGGGGAGCTTTTGATTACCAGGGCAGGTCCTCCCCTCCACCAGGAGACCCTTACCAGCCAACAGGGGTCCGCCTGGCACTTTTTGCCCACAAGTGGGCCAAGGTCACTTCAGACTAGTGGGTGCTGCAGGTGATAAAGGAGGGATACCTCCTCCACTTACAACAAGTACCATCCAGGTTCTTTCCAGGAAAGCCAGTGCGACCTCTCCTTCACCAGACCTTTCTGCTCTCAGAGCTCGCAGATCTACTCAGGGACAAGGTTGTGGAGCCCATACCAAGACAACTGTGGGGGAAGGGCTTCTATTCAAGGTTCTTACTTGTCCCCAAAAGAACAGGGGACCTCATGGCCATACTAGACCTTTGAAACTTGAACAAGTTTCTGTTGATGGAGAGGTTTAAGATGCTCTCCCTTGGAACACTGCTGCCCTACCTCCACCAGGGAGATTGGCTGTGCTCCTTGGACCTAAAAGATGCATACACTCACATCCTGATCCACCCCTCCCACAGGAAATACCTACGTTTTGTAGTGGGAGGAGGGCACTACCAGTACAGAGTGCTGCCCTTCAACCTGGCCTCCTTGCCAAGGGTCTTTACCAAGTGTTTGGCAGTGGTAGCCACTCACTTGCATCTGCAAGGGGTCTTTGACTTCACCTATCTGGATGAATGGCTAATCAGCGGCAGTATGGTTTGGAATTCATAGGGGTGCAGTTAGACACACTACAGGTCAAGACCATCCTCCCAAGATAAAGGGAAGACTGCCTCATACAACTAGCAGGAAAGGAACAACACCGCCGGTCAGTACCAGCATGCCTCCTTCTCCTCCTGTGGGGCCACATGGCCTCAACAGTCCATGTCACACCGCTAGCCCACCTATGTTTATGTTTATGTTTATTTATGTTTATTTAAAACTTGTTATACCGCCCAACACCAAAGGCACCTGAGCAGTTTACAATAAAAATTTAAAACAAATTAAAAATGGGGCTGCAGGAAAAAGAAAAGGAACGCCAATTAAAATAATAGAAAAGAAGAGAAAGGAAAGAGGGAAAGAAAAAAATACAGGTAACAAATTACAATGTGACATCATGGGACGGAGGGGGAAGGGGGGCCAGGAAGGGAGGTTAAATGCTAATTGAGGGAGCTGTTACCGGAGAGAGAGGGAGGAGTGTGCGTGCCCTGCTGAGGTCTGCTGGAGTGCGGGGACTTCCTTGCTGCTGCTGCCGGTCCACTGCAGACACTCCTCGGTCAGCCTGCTACTCGAGGGGTCCTTTTGCTATATAAAGTGAACACCCCTTTTCTCCGCGACCGTGGAGCGCGGCCGTGGTGCGTGTTTTAAGGGGCGTGTCTAAAGGGGCAGGTTCTGCCCCTTAGACGCCCCTTCGACGCCGCAGCGACGCTGGAATGTCAGAGGACTTGTATTTCCTGCTGTATATTGTGAGTTCTCTTTCGTGTATTCTTTTTCTTTTTTTTCAGTAGCGTTTGATATTATGGGGAAGAGGAAGGGAAAGTCACAAGGGAAGGTCCAGGCGGCCGATGCTGGTGGGGGAAAACCAGTCGGCCCACTGGACAAACATTTTGCTCCAGTTCCTCTGGCACAGTCCTCGCCGGAAGGGGTGTCCTTGAGCCCGGGAGGGAGGTCCCCTCCCCCCTGCCCTGGTGGTGCTAACTCTGGGGTCTTATCACAGTTCAGCAGGGATATGGCTGCTATTAAATTGCCTTGTCCTGTTCAGTTGTCAGCACTGGAGAGCTCTATGGAACTACCAGTCCTGTCATCTGAAACTGAGGTTACATTAAAGGATTTATGGGGGGCTTTGCGGTGCATAGATGCTAAAGTGTCTTCAACTTTTAGTTCCTTAGCGTCCTTCTCACAAGATGCTGTAGCTGCTATGCAGCAACTTGATAAGAAGGTATCTTTACTTGATAAGGCAGTTGATAAACTGGAATCCCAGGTCCTTCCACTACAGTCTATTAATGTGATGGGTATTAAAGATTCTATGATTTTACATTCTAAGTTGGAGGCCCTAGAGAATTCCATGCGTGCTTGTAATTTGAGAATTTTGAATTTTCCTTATACATCTTTGCTCTCACCAAAAATTTTGTTTGATAAATATGTGAAAGAGGTTTTTGCCCTGTCAGACATTATTGATGTTAAACAGATATATTATATACCTTCTGGCACTAAAAAGCCATCTATTGTTGATATAGAAGTTGATGAGATAGTTCCTAGTGTAGCTAACCTTACTGCTTTTCTGGAAGACTCTTCTGATAATATTCCTGTGCGGTCCACTTTGGTGGTTACTTTATTCTCTATTGTAGTTAAACAACAAATCTTGAAGGCCTTTTTCAAAGTAAAGTCCACCTTATTTTGTGGGCAAAAAGTCAACATTTTCCCAGATGTGTCCCGCAGCACCCAGATGCGACGGAGGCAATTTCTAACTTTAAAGCCTCAGGTTTTAGCACTGGGTGCAACGTTTTTCCTTCGTTTTCCTTGTAAGTGCCTCATTAGTTATGAGGGTACATCTTTTGTTTTTTAGGATGTAACACATCTGGAAAAATTTTTGATTGATCGTCAGGGCTCAGCAGGGTTAGATAGCATTGATGTAGGTTCCTCCTGATATGTGGCCTTATGGCTTGTTTTCTTGTTATAAGATATTTCTTTGTTTAAATAATTGTAATTGGCTCCCTTGATGTGGACTGAAACTACTGTTTAATGTATGTGGATTGATATTTCTTGTAACTTTATATTTAGTAAGATATCTTGTATTTAATTTGGTTATTGTATATGACTGAAAAATCTCAATAAAAAAAAAAACATGCTAATTGAAAAAGGTGGGTTTTGAGTTGGGTCTTAAAGGTTTGGTAGGACTCTTCTGCACGGAGCGAGAGTGGGAGCGAGTTCCACAGGCTTGGGGCCAGGAAGTAGAAAGCAGAGGAATGGGTAGAAACAAGGTGAGCCTGGGAGGGGGAGGGAAGAGACATACGGTTCGTGTGAATGGAACGAAGCAGACGGTGAGGGGTACGAAAGTGTATCTGGTCGGCAAGGTAGAAAGGGGTGCCAGTGCAAACAGCCTTATGCGCAAGGATAAGAATTTTATACTGAACACGGAAAGGGACAGGTAGCCAATGGTGATGAAGAAGAAGAGGAGTGACATGATCAAAACGGGAAGCGTAAGTGAGGAGACGAATAGCAATATTTTGGACACGCTGAAGACGAGACAATTGGGATTGGGGGAGACCAGCTAGGGAAACATTACAATAATCCAAACGAGACATCACAAGGGAGAGGAGAAGAGTAGCCAGAGCAGAGGAGGAAAGAAAAGGGCGGATAGCGCGAAGCCGCCTAAGGGAGTAAAAAGAACGCTGAATGACAGAGGAGATATGCGCCTTGAAGGAAAGAGAAGAGTCAAGAATAACACCCAGGTAGCGGAGTGAGGAGACAAGGGGAATGGGCTGTGAAGAAAAGGAAGGGGCACAGGTGGGGGGGGGCTCCCAAATGTGAACCAGATAGCGAAAGACTTAGCAGGGTTTGCGTGAAGGAAATTAGAAGAAAACCAGGAGGCGATAGCAGTCAGACAATGATTGAGAGGGGCTATATCGGGGGAGAGAGAGTCAGTGTGAAACAAGAGAAAGATATCATCCGCGTAGTAGTACGCGGAGATGCCAAACTGCTGAATTAAGAGGGCGAGAGGAGCCAAGAAGACATTAAAGAGAAGAGGAGCAAGGACAGAACCCTGGGGGACCCCACATGCGAGGGGAGTGTGGGGGGGGGGAAGAAGAGGACCCGGTAACTACAGAAAAGGAACAACAGGAGAGGAAAGAATGAAACCATTGGAGAACCGTACCAGAAAGACCGGCTTCCCGGAGACGAGTGAGGACAGTGCGGTGATCCACTAAGTCAAAAGCTGCAGAGAGATCAAGGGAGACAGCTAGAGTAAAGAGACCACGATCGTGAGCAGTGTGAAGTTCATTAAGAAGGGAAAGAAGGACAGTTTCAGTGCTGTGACCGGGGCGGAAGCCTGATTGCCGGGGGTGGAGAGTGAGGGAAGCTTCAAGGTGAGAGGAGAGTTGGTTAAAGACTAGTTTCTCAAGAAATTTAGAAAGAAAGGAAAGATTAGAGACAGGACGCCAGTTAGAAAGAACAGAAGGATCAGAGGAGCGAGACTTCAGGATGGGGCGGACAACAGCATGTTTCCAGCTTGTAGGAAAAGTGCCAGAGGACAAACTGGAATTAAACATGGAAAGAATGTAGGAGGAAAGAGCTAGGGAGGGTTCCAAGAGCCAGAGAGATGGGATGGGATCAGCCGAGCAAGTGGTTTTGCGAATGGAAAGAAAGGTGTTTGAAAGAATACTGGGAGTTATTGCCTCAAAGGACGACCAGGAGTGAGACAGCACAGGAGTGGAACGGAACGGGGAATGGAAGGGGGGGGGAAAGCATAACAGGAGGGGAAAGGGGGGAGGACACGAAGGGAAAGATTGGCGAAGGGTAGCAACCTTAGTGGCAAAAAATGAGGCAAGAGAGGAGGGGTCCGGAAGGGAGGACGCAGAAGGAAGGGAGGGGGAGGAGGAGGAGTGCGATGCAGTGACGGAATGTAGGATAGAAAACAGCTGGCGGGAGGAGTTTGAGGAAGAGGAGATGAGATTAGAGAAGTAGTCACGCTTTGCAGTGGCAAGGAGAGAGCGATAGTAGCGGTGGCAATGACGAAAATCAGACAAATTAGTGGGAGAAGGATGCTTTTGTCAAAGGCGTTCTGCCCGGCGGAGATGGCGACGATGTAAGAAAAGACCGGGGTGGAACCAAGGGTGGCGAGAGTGACAATGTGAGCGGGGACGGGGATGGAGGGGTGCAACAGTATCTAAAGCGGATGAAAGTGAGGAGTGCAAACAATGGGCCTGGGCGTCGATAGAAAGGGATTCAAAATCCGGAGGGAATAGGGCGGTAGAGCATGGGAACTGGGAAAGCGTGTCCGTGGTGATCTTACGAACAAGAGGTGGTGTAGACCTAGAAGTAGATTCTTTTTAACATCTTTGTTAGTGATATAGCGGAAGGGCTGTCGGGTAAGGTTTGCCTCTTTGCAGATGATACCAAAATCTGTAATAGAGTAGACACCCAGGAAGGTGTAGATAACATGAGGAGGGATCTAGCTAAGCTTGAAGAATGGTCTAGAATTTGGCAGCTGGGATTTAATGTTAAAAAATGTAAGGTCATGCATTTGGGCTGCAGCAATCCAAGGGAGCAATACAGTATAGGAGGTGAAGTACTTTTGTCCACTAAAGAAGAGCGGGACCTAGGCGTGGTTGTGTCTGATGATCTTAAAGTAGCTAAACAGGTAGAAAAGGCGACGGCAAAAGCTAGAAGGATGCTTGGGTGCATACGGAGAGGAATGGCTAGCAGAAAAAAGGAGGTGATAATGCCTCTGTATAAGTCTTTGGTGCGACCTCATTTGGAGTATGGTGTGCAATCCTGGAGACCGCACCTTCAAAAGGATGTGAACAGGATGGAGTCGGTGCAGAGGGTTGCTACTAAAATGATTAATGGGCTTCATTATAAAGCATATGAGGACAGACTTAAGGATCTTAATATGTACACCTTAGAGGAAAGGCGGGATAGAGGTGATATGATTGAGATGTTTAAATACCTCCGTGGCATAAATGTTCAGGGAGAGAGCCTCTTTCAATTGAAAGCAAGTTCTGCTACGAGGGGACATGGGATGAGGGTGAAGGGAGATAGATTCAGGAGTGATATGCGGAAATATTTCTTTACGGAAAGAGTAGTGGATCCGTGGAATAGTCTCCCAGTGGAGGTGGTGGAGATGAGGACAGTGACTGAGTTCAAAAAAGCATGGGACCAACACAGAGGATCTCTAAAGGTAAAAAGTGGACTGTTGTAGTTGTTGTTATGGAAGGACAGACTAGATGGGCCTTGTGGTCTTTTTCTGTCATCATGTTTCTAGGTTTCTATGTTTCTAGACAGCCCACCCAATAGTGCATCTGCTCACAGTGAACCCAAGCCAGGGGCAGACTACAGGACAGAGTCAGGGTCACCTGCCAACTAGTGGAATCCCTCACCTGGTGGCAAAAATGGCACTACATATAGGCGGGAATGCCATTCCAGGCACCTGCACCACAGAGGACCCTGACTACAGATGCCTCCCTCCTGGGTTTGTGGGTCCCAGGAGAAGTCGCACTTTCAGATCAATCTTCTCGAGCTCATGACAATCTTCATGGCCCTGCAAGTGTTACGCCATTGCCTGTGATACCAACCTGTGCTGATCCAGACGGTCAACCAGGTGATCATGTTTTATATCAACAAGCAAGGGTGCACAGGCTCATACTCCCTCTGCCAGGGCCCTCCTCTCCTTTACAGTGTGCAACATCATGTTCCTGCGAGCAGTATAGCTGCCAGGCCAGGACAACTGCTTAACAGACAAGCTGAGCAGAGTCCTTTGCCCACACAAGTGGCACCTAAACCCCAGGGTAATGAAGCAACTCTTCCACTCCTGGGGCAGACCCCTGATAGATATTTTTGCCTCCCCGGACAATGCACAGCTGCCGCGCTTCTGTTTTCGCCAGCTGCACCCGGTGAGAGTGGCAGCAGATACCATCCTAATCTTGTGGTTGGAAGGCCTATTATATGTGTTCCCACCAACCCCGCCCTGGTCGCCAAGACCCTTTTCATGGTCCAGAGAGAGGGGACATCAGTCATACTGATCGCACCCAGGTAGCCCAGACAGCCCTGGTTTCCTCTTCTGCTATCTTTGTCAATGACACTTCCAGTCCCACTGGGCCGGGCCCCAGACCTCCTGACCCAGGAAGAGGGTTCCCTCCTGCACCCCAACCTCGCGTTATTAACACTAATGGCATGGCTGTTGAAAGGGTAGTGCTGACCCCTTTCAGCCTTCCAGGGGACGTTGAGCAGATCCTACTGGCCTCCCAGAAACCCTCCATCAGGTGGGATTATGCATTTAAATGGAGAAGGTTGCCTGGTGTGCGAAGAAGGAGGAGAATCCCTTTTAATGTCATGTGCAATTGATTTTTCAGTACCTACTGCATCTATTGCACACCAGGCTAAAATCCAACCTGGTGAGGGTGCATCTAATCGCTATAGCCACTCATCATCACCCTATTGAGGGAAAAACCCTCTCTAGCCAGCTCCCAGTCTCTAGGTTACTCTGGGGCCTCCTGTTGTCCAAGCCCCCCCCCTCTGCCCTCTGGAATGGGACCTCAACATGGTGCTCTCTCAGCTCACTAAAATGCTATTCAAGCCCCTGGCCCCTTGCCACCTTAGATACCTGTCTTGGAAAGTGGCCCTCACATCTGCTCGAAGGGTGAGTGAACTCCAGGCCCTTCTAGCGGACCCCCCATATATGAGGTTCTATAATAACAGGGTGGTGCTCCGCACACACCCCAAATTTTTTCTGAAGGTGGTATCTCCTTTCTACCTCAACCAAGAGATGGTCCTCCCCACCTCCCCATGCCGGCAGGGAGGAATTAATATTTCATACAATAGATTGCAAGTGGGCCCTATCCTTTTACTGGCAATGGACTCAGGCCCATCAGAAAGCTCCTCAACTTTTCATGTCTTATGACCCCAGTAGACTGGGGCTCCCCGTGACCAAGCAAACTCTGTTCACTTAGGTAGCAGACTGCATTGTCCTCACCTATGAGCGAGCTGGCATCTCCCTCTAGCACTAGATCACAGTGCATCCCATGAGGGCGATGACCACATCGGTGGCCAAGCTCTGCTCAGTGCCGGGGACAGAAATCTGCAAGACCACCACAAGGTCTTCCATTCATACGTTCACAGCTCACTGCTGCCTTGAGAGTGAGTCAGGGACAGTGCCTTTGGCCAGGCAATACTCAGTAATACTCTCGGGGTATAGACAACTCCTGCCCTCTGACTCTTCTGTGTTCAGGCTACCGGAGCAATAGTATCACTGGACTCTAGGGTCTTGCAGATCTCTCAGTGAGGACTCACCTTCTGCAACTCACGTCCATCAGATTGATCGACATTGGTGCTGTCGTGGTTCAGTCCTGCGCGGCGTTTTTTGGGAAAAATAGCAGACTTGTTTCAGAAAAGAAGTAGAGAAGAAACATGCTTCAGTAAAACGCCGAGTAATCGCTTCAGTCAATATTGGTGAAACACTTGGCTGGCTAGAGAACGGTCCCCTGAAGAACCTCATGAAGCTGAGAGAAACGCAGTCACGACGTTGTATGTGAGGCGTTGAAAACAACAGCTACGTGATATTATTCAAAACAATTTTTCAACAGAAGTTAAGTGTGAAGCACAATAGTGATAACGATTTTTCAATAGAAGTTAAGTGTGAAGCACAATAGGGACAGGGAGGCTATACTTCATAAAAAGAGCCGGAAAGTGAGTCACTGATGCCAACAGGCACCATAAGATACTAAGGGGTATGTTTACTAAACTGCGGTAATCGTACATAACGCGCGTTATGATGCGCTAATGATCGTAATGCTCCGCGGCGCGGTAAAACACCGCAGAAGGTGGAGAGAGGGCGGAGAGAAGGGGTCAGTGGGCGGAGAGTGGGCGGGGAAAGGCTCCCCTCACACTTACGCGCTGATTTTCAGAGCTGAATTCCAATGCGAATGAAAACCTGCCGTTAAATGCACATTACAGGGGAGAGAAACCATTTCAGTGTCAGCAATCTCCAGCCCAGGCATGGAAACCAAAATACAGTGATAAGTGTGATACATGTGCACAGAACAAAAGGGCACAGAAACACTGAAAATGAAACCAACAAACTGGAAAAAAACAATAACCAAGCTGGCCAATAGTGGTATCAATGAGAAACATCAACCCCTCCCCCCCCGAGTAAGCTCCATAGAACAGATATAAATCATGGAAGGGTCTATACACCGTCCCCATACAAGGTGAATGAGCCCACAGTGAAATAGCACTGCTCAGGGTTTTCACCACCATCGGACAGCTGCACATGTCCCGCAACATCAGGGCAGGCATGTCGGAACGGCAACTGGACAGATGCCGGAGAAGGGGATACAGAGGGCCGCAGGCGGCACATGCTGTGGTGGAGCTGGGCCACAGTGCGGACTAGGGTGATGCCTAGGTGGCCCATACGAATGCTGAAACAGCGGAGCAGCCAGACAGCAACTGCTGAAGGTCCAACATGGGCACGAGTGGGTTTCCCAAAGTGTCACAGGGGATAGTACCCAACAGCTACCCCCAAGGGCACGGAACATTGGCAGGCGGGGCTGGGGAGGAGCGTGGACGTCTATGCAGGCACCCCTACCCCAGAACCCACACCATAGGCAGCCGCTTACCTGCACACTGGATGGCCTGAGACTGTGCACCACCAGCTCCACCAGCAGAAGGGCATGTCAGCATGGTGGCTGAGGGATACTGGTGGTGTAGGGGGCAGTGGCAGCTGCCCAGAGCAGACCGTGGCCTAGCCCTGTGTAGGTGGGTGCCATGCACTGCAACAGACAGGCCCTGTCTGACCAACAGTCATGGTATCACCAGGGAATGCACCATCTCTGTGATAACATGGTGGTGCAGTGCACAAAATCAGTGTATTCAGAAGCAGAAGATCACAGGTTCAAGTCCCAGCTGTGGTTTCTGCCAACCCAGTCCTCATATTTTACCCACTACTATAACGTGCTAATACAGACAGAACCTTTCTTGCAGATGACGTAAACATGCCCAAAACACCTACATTTTACCCTACAGAGCACAGACACCCTAAACATGCACATTACCTAGAGCAGAGCCTCCCAAATGCAGCCCTGGAGGTCCAAACACCATTCAGTTTCCATGCTGCCTCTGAAAAGATGCCTGTGCTGCATTTCTATACGCCACCCCCATGGTATGCAGATGTATCTCATGCATATTCATGAGGGACAGCATGAAAACCCGGACAGTGTTTTGCACTGCAGAACTGGAGTTGGGAACCTCTGCCGTAAAGCAGCAGCCAACAGGGGCAGACACACCCGCACCCACAGGCCCCATTATCCAAAGCCTCCTGGAGAGGCAGGACTTTGGGCTCTGCGTGCATCTCCCAATACTAGCACTTGCATACCTTAGTAATGCCACCCTAAACCTGGGAATATGGTACACAGCTATCAAAAGGTTGCTATGATTACTGGCAGATAGCAATTGCTAGGTTAAGTACAATTTTCGTAATGAGCTGCATCACAGCAACCTTTCTGATGTCTGTGGAGGGTGCTACAGGTCTTGTGTCTGACAGTGTTTACCAATCTGGGGAGTGACTCCTACAGTATTGCATACCATAGCCATGCCTGCACTGTGCCCAGGACTGGTGTGGTGGCCTGGGCTGCCCAACACCTCTATAGTTGCACAATGCTGGCATAGGTGTGGGGAGTGTGTGTCTGTCTATCCAGTTTGTGGTGGCTGCCAACACCCTCCACAGCTGCTAGCACTGTTGCCAGTATTGGCCTGCCAATGTGCATAATGAGGAGCAAGGTACCGTGGGAATAGCCTGGATAGGGTGGCCTGGCCTGGCCGCATCTGCACAGGGCATAGGGCAATGGCTCGGACATTGTAGTGCTCGGTACCACCTGCACGGACAGGGTGGCCATAGCATATCCTGCTGGGAGGTCACTCTCACCCTGACTGAGCAGTGACCATGGCATGGCTAGGTTCCCCCATAGTGCTATATAGCATTTCTCTCATGTGATATTTATGGGTTTTCTTTTGGGGCCCAATCACTGACTTATCTGCTTGGCGTCTATGCTGATATCCCCGTTCTGGGTACATGCATCTTCTCCAGGACCATGCACTATGGACTAGCTGGCGGACTGTCTGCAGCTAGTATGTGTCTTGCTGGAACACCTTGCAGGGTGCAGCGGCTGGAGGCTTGTTGCTGGAGAATGTCAGATAATGGTGGGGGGCAGCTGAGCATTTCCAGACCTGCCGTCTGTCTGCTATTGCGTTATGGATGTGTACTGCTCTGCTTTGCCTGCCCTGTAGGGTGTTTGATCCCTAGCAGGACTGGGGTGATGGTCCCTTCTACTGCCACCATTGCAGGGGGGTAGAAAGTGGATTTGTTGGTGGGAGATCCTGTCCCCCACCCTGAGCCTCAGAGGGTGCGTTGGGTGGTGGTATGTAATCTCCCTGTGGGTCCCAACACCCCCCTTCACTTACATCATGTGACCATGGCACCCACACAGGGTATGCACTTTTCTGGGTGCATCATAGTCTACAAGGGCTAAATGTGACATACAGATGAACACAGGCATATCCTAGGGGTGTTTGCAAGGACTACCTATCACACATTGGCACTGATGGGGACCTGCAGCATAGCCTATCTCAGCACAGCCAGATGCTGTGAGATTGGTGCTGGGCACCATACCTCTCCTTCAGGATGAGCACAGGACCCACACACTGTGACGGTCTGTAGCTACTCTGTGCCACTAACACACACCGTCGGCACCCACTACCAGGCTGAGGTGCTGTGGGGTGCATACCCCATCTTGTGATCATCTGTAGACTGCTGATTTACATGTGATGTGCATCCTGGGTACGGATGGGTTGACCCTCTCCTGGTAACCACAGCAGAATGTGGGTGTGGTGCCGTGCAGTCCTCCTGTAGCCAGCCAGGTGTTTATTAGAACAAAAGGGCGTTATTGGTAACGATGTACCGCCCATGTCCTTTTTTGGCATTTCTTCTACTAACGCGGCTCTTAACGTGAATCACACTAACGCAGTTTAGTAAACATACCCCTACGTATCACAAGTGAGGCAGCCGATCAGTCTGAGACCACTTCCGAGCGAAAAAATCAATACTATATAACCTAGAACCCTCCAATTTTTTAGGTTAGCATGTTTATAATGGAGTAATTTCCCTCTGTTAGTGGTTCAGTCCTCAGCAGCCTGGAGCTAGGGAGTCCCATATATGAGGATTGACTTCCTGCTTATTCCTGGAGAAAGCCTAGTTACTCACCTGTAATAGGTGTTCTGCGGGAACATCAGGAATCAGTCCTCACATCCCCATCTCCTTCCCTGGCAGATGCCTCCTTACCTAGCTTTATTTTTTATGTCATTTGACTGAGCAAGATGGCATCCTTGCATGCGTGGAAGCATATCCCAAAGGCTTTCTTTGAAAGCTGTGGAAATGCTCTGCTTGGGGCTCCATCAGCGCTGACATCACCCATATGTGAGGACTGATTCCTGCTGTTCCCAGCGAACACCTGTTACAGGTGAGTAACTATGCTTTCTCAACCCCTTTTGTATAATTCTTTACAACTTATGTTGAGTTGGAAGCAATTACAAACAATACTAGACAAATAGTTGAACCAAATCTTGTTAGCTATCTCCAGTTAAAGTTCTCTGGATATCTTGATCCAGCTATATTCAAGGGCACAATCTTAGCCAGATATCTTTTGAAATATCTACTTAAGGATGTCAAGAGAACTTTATCTGGATCTCTCTGTAAAAACCCTTTAAGCTGTTATCTTATGCCTGCAATATCTACAGTCAACTTGCCCTGATAACTAACAATATAGCAGCATTTATCAACTCATGAAATAAAATGTATGTACAATCAGCCTATCTGAAAAAACAAGTGGCCCAACTAAGTCCACACTTAGAAGAAAAAAAAGAACAGCTTCAGATTTGTTCTAAATTAAAAGCTTTGTTTAAAAAAAAGAGGTTTTATTTCTGAAAGGTTAAAGAACCTCATGGCACAATGCCTGAGGGAAAGCATTCCTCAATGGAGGTCTAGCAACTGAAAAGGCCATAGATTAAGTTTCCCACTGATAGAGTACTAAACAAATATTTTCTAGCTGAACGCAACCTCCTAGAAGGAAAATAGTCAAAGCAGTTTGCTCCTATAATAAAATATGTTCAATATAAAAACTTCTGTTTCTAAGAGAAAAAAGTTGCTGAAAAGATTATCTACAATATAGAAAATCTGCTATTTCCACAGTAGGGACGTTTAACTGAAAATGGTAATTTCACACCACAGGGCGTGGTGCTGGATATCATATGTACCGAATGGAAGGGGGTGCACTATCCTTTCTATATTTATTTAAGTACAGTACTATGAAGGTTGCACTTTCTGCTATTATGAGGTTCCTATAAAATATAATAAAACACATTTAGGGGTGCTTTTACTAAAGCTAACTAGGTGATTTAGCTTGCATATCTAACAAGTAGGTATGACAGTGAGTGATCGCTAAGACACTCGTAATTGGCCATCATGCTCTAGGGCAGCAAGTAGGGCAGGTTAGAGACAGAGTGTGGATGTCACCTCCAATACAGCTCCAATAAACTCCTTGCTCCTACAAGAGTAATTGCAAGGGCAAGGGCTCTGTGCAACTGTGGCAATGAATGTTGGTGCACTAACAATACCTCTATGGGTATTGCTTGGTGTACCTCGGTGTGACGTGACATTGTAGAAAAGACACCTAAGTGCGATCTGGGATGTCCAGGGCAAAACATGCAGAAAAACACCAGGGATGTCTATGTCTCAACCCATTTATAGAATGTGGGTTCCAATGTGGACACCCATGCTGGCGTTCACATAGACTGCTCTGCTATAAAAACCTTGGGGTAGGGACATCTATCATTTGCATTTGGGGACATCTATTCATGTGGCAAAACCTAAACATGATTCCTCATTCTGTCAGTGTTCATGGAAAATAAGGGGATATGACTGTATTTCCTTCTTCACGCCATCCAAATGTTTGGCTAGCAAAAACAGCACTTTTGCAATGCCTATTCATGCTTGGAGCAAGTATAACCTTTGATGTGATTCGGGTTGTGCAGGGCATTTCTGAAATTGGGCGAGGACATCCAAACACCCCAGAAACTTCTCCTCAACCCCCTCTCTACAGCTTGGATGTACTTGCTCGGGGATGGCTCTTCTAAAATGCCTTCTGAGACATCGCTATGATTTGGACATCTGTATTCCCATTTGCAGACATCCAAAGCATGAATAGTACTTTTCAAATAACCCTCTAATTTCACCATGTTAGAACACTGCCAGAAGCACCCTGGTCATGTCCCCCTGACAGTTAGTGGAGGCTTTGCACTTGCTGTGCATTATAAATATACATTAGGTACGTCACCTTAATGGGATTTAATAAAATGGCACCTTAAGGGGGATGTTTACTAAAGTGCGGTAATCGTGAATAACGCGCGTAAAGTACGTTTAACGATCGTTCGCACGTCCGAACGCGCGTTCTGATGTGCGAACGATCGTTAAACGTACTTTACGCGCGTTAACCACAGTTAACGATCGTAAACCTCCGCGGCGCCTTAAAACAGCGCAGAAGGTGGAGAGTGGGCGGAGAGAAGGGGTCAATGGGCGGAGAGTGGGCGTGGAGAGGCTCCCCTCACACTAACGCACTGAATTCCTGAGCTCAATTCCAACGCGAATGAAAACCTGTCGTTAAAGGCATATTAAAGGGAAGAGAAACCATTTCTGTCAGCAATGTACAGCAAAACCGGGGAAACCCACAAAACGTGAGCAGTGTGATACATGTGCACAGAACAAAATTTCACATAAAACGTTAAAAATGACCACAAGAAACATTGTAAAAAGCATAATTCAGCTGGGAAACAGTGATAGCAATGGGAACAAGGAACAACACTCCCTGGAAAGCACCAAAAAAAAAGAAATGATGTTTGGAAGGGTCTACGCTCCGCAGACCCTTTCAAAGATCATTTCATTGTAATGGAGCTGTCCTGGGAGTGTTGTGTAATGTTGCCCAATGATATCATTGTTGCCCAGCTTGGTTATGGGTGTGTGCCCCTTTTTTGAGGTCTTTTCTGAGGTTTATGTGCACCTTTGTCTCCATACAAGGTAACTGAGCCCACAGTAAACTTGTGCAGAGCAGGGTTTGTGACTCGTCAGGCCGGTTTAACTAACTCCAGGGACTGCACTGTTTCTGTGGCCACAGTGTGGTGCAACAGACACAGCCAGTGCCTGTAAGACCAGAGGGTCACAGGTTCAAATCCCAGCTGGGGCTCCTGCCAACCCAGTCTCCATAGCTTTACCCACCACTAAACAGTGATAGTAAAGACACCCCTTGTATTGCAGAGAACATACACATGGTTCATACACCTATACTTTACCACACCAAACACAGACACAAGAAACAGGCGCATTACCCAGAGCAGAGTCTCGTAAATGCAGTCCTGGAGGGCCCCACACCATTCAGGTCCCATGCTGCCTCTAATAAAGATGCCTGTGCTGCATATCTATGCACCACCCCCATGGTATGCAGATGTAGCTCATGCATATTTATGAGGGACAGCATGAAAACCCGAACAGTGTTTGGAACACCAGGACCGGAGTTGGGGAACTCTGCCGTAAAGCAGCAGCCAACAGGGCCAGACACACCCCAACACACACACCCACAGGCCTCAATGGCCAATGCCTCCTGGAGAAGCAGGACATTGGGCCCTGCCTGAATCTCCCAATACTAGCAGTTGCATACCTTAGCAATGCCACCCTACACCTGGGTATATGGTACACAGCTATCAAACGTTTCCTGTGATAACTGGCAGATATCAATTCCTACGTTAAGCACAGTTTGCTCAGTGAGCTCCACCGAAACAAGCATTCTGATGTCTGCGGTGTGTGCTGCAGGTCTGGTCTCTGACAGTGCGTACCACCCTGGGGAGTAACCCCCAACAGCCTTGCGTACCATATCCATGCCTGAACTGTGCCCAGGACTGGTGTGGTGGGTATGGCTGCTGAACACCTCTATAGTTGCACAATGCTGGCATAGGTGTGGGGGTGGCTGTCTGTCAATCCAGTGTGTGGTGGCTGCAAACACCTTCCACAGCCCACACTGCCAGCAATGTTGCCAGTATTGAGCTGCCAATGTGCATAATGAGGAGCAAGGTACCATGGGTATAGGCCGGACAGGGTGGCCAGTGACAGGCACATTTTAGTGCCCGGCCATCACCTACACAGACAGGGTGACCTCAGTATGTCCTGCTGAGAGATCACTCTCACCCTGACTGTGCAGTGACCACAGCATGGCTAGGCACCCCATAGTGCTATATAGTATTTCTCTCATGTGATAGATATGGGTTTCCTTTTGGGGCCCAGTCACTGATTTATCTGCTTGCTGTGTATGCATCTCCACTGAGCACATGCATTATGGACTAACTAGCAGACTGTTTGCAGCTGGTATGTGTCTTGATGGAGTGGCTTGCAAGGTGCAGTGGCTGATGGCTTGCTGCAGGAGAATATCATATGGTGGTGGGGTGCAGCTTACCATATCCAGGCATAATGTCTGTCTGTGTACAGAGCTGCATTGCCTGCCCTGGGGTTGATGTTCCTCTCTACTGCCACCTTTGCAGGGAGGTAGAATGTGCATCTATTGTTAGGGGACCCTGTTTGCCACCCTTGGTGCTGGGGGGGGGCGGGGAACATGGGCCACCTGGGGGTTACACCTGACTGCAAGGTGTTTGTGCAGAAACTACCTATCTCACACATTAACACTGCTTTGGACCTGCACCATGGCCTCTTTCAGCCATGGACGGTGCTGTGGACCTGGTGCTGGGCGCCTCACTGCACCCTCAGGGTGAGCACAGTACCCACACAATGTGACGGTGTGTAGCTACTCTGTGCCAGTACAACACACGGTCAGTACCCCCTACCAGGCCGAGGTGCTGTGGGGGTGCACATGGTCACTTCCTCCTA
The DNA here is from genome assembly GCA_033557465.1 of Ichthyophis bannanicus. NCBI lineage: Eukaryota > Metazoa > Chordata > Amphibia > Gymnophiona > Ichthyophiidae > Ichthyophis > Ichthyophis bannanicus. The sequence goes on from CM066033.1 coordinate 255,289,806, forward strand.
CCAGGCCAAGGTGCTGTGGGGGTGCATTCCCCATGGTGTGTATCTGTGGACAGCTGATTTGCATGTGCAGTGCATCATGGGTGTGACTGGCACGATCCAACCCTGGGAGGATCCTGCGCCTGCTCACAGGCTCTGATAAACCATAGGCCATCACACGTACATCTGTTAGCATAATGCATAGGTGCAAGACACCCTAAAGTGTCTGTACTATAAGATGCCCACGCTGGTAAAAACACAAGTACCCACGCACGATTGTACGCACGCACCAACGCACGTAGCTATGCACGGGGCTACGCCCGTAACAACGCACGCAGCCACGCATGCACCAACGTACATGGCTACGTGCACTGCGAGAGTGTGTTTCAGTAACCACTACTGAACGTAAAGAAAAACATGCCTCCTCATTCCCTATGTGATATACAGGGTGATGCCTGGGACAGCCTTTTTGCGTTAGGCACACTGGGGACTCGATCCCATGCTACCTGTAAGAGCGGTGAGTATACTAACCATTGTGCTACAGCTCTATTTCAGTGATTTGTGTCTGTACGCCTTCATTCGATTAACGCGCAGTAACGCGCCACGGCGCCCTGTAACGCTCGTTAGTTTTTGGAACGCGCGTTAGTGGTTACGATGTCCCGCCCATGTCCTTTTTGGCTTTCCTTTCACTAACGCGGCTCCTAACGCGATTTGCACTAACGCAGTTTAGTAAACATACCCCTAAGAGTCAAATTTATGTTGCTGATTTACAATTATTTTGTCTTTTTGTGGCTTTATACAGCCCATCTTCAAGCCCATCTTATAATTTCTATTGGTTCAAAGCTTTTGCATGCAGTTTGACACCTCAAGTACTGTAATAGATAAGCCCGGTTCCTCTCTTCCACAGGCGAATCGTGAATGGGCTATTAACATGGATGAGCCTCACCATCCGATTCGTTTTGGGAAGGGGAGAGGGGATTCAAGGGAGCTGCGAGGTTGGTTCTGTCCAGTCTTACCATTTGGCAGTCTATTGTGCTCTGAGGAGACACAGGAGCTTGATTGGCAATGGTCTGTGGTGTTTTTTTCGGCTGTCAGCCTGGTAGCAGAGCCCAGTAATAGCATTGTTAAAGTTTTGAGTGCTATGCTCTGCAGGAGAGAGGGTGTGTGGTTTTTCAACGGTATGGTATGGCTGGGTGACTTTGTTCAGTTGATTTGGTGTCAGCAGTAAGTTTTGTGGGCATGTGTGTGCCAAGACTGTTTGTTTTTGCAACTGGGTTTTTTTTTTTTCCTGTTTACCAGCTTGCCGTGTTTCTGGGTGGTCTCGGGGTCCTAGTGCCTGCCCAATAAAGACATACAGTTTCTTGTAGGAGCAAGGAGTGTATTAGAGGTGACAGGTGGAGGGAAGTGGTTGGGGGTGGATTTGTGCAGGTCGGCCTCCAAAGCACTTCAAAGATTATGGGAGAAAAGTGTCCAAACTCGTACTGGAGTTCTCTGGTTTTGAAGAAAAAGGTGCAGTGCAGAATGGAGAACATCTTTTTAAGATAAGTACTGCTGATGTTGCCCTGAAACAGAACTTAGTGCTTACCCAGTTTGAAACGTGACAGTTGTGTTGGTATATACATGGCAGTTTTAACTATAGTATGTTTGCATAATCACTTATATTTAAGAATAAAATGGACTAAAATGGAGGTAGTTTTTTATAGCTACCTTGATATATGGTCCAACAAAAAATAAATGAGGGAGCAAGCTTTAGTGTATGGGATTGTTTGACTCATGAAGTGGATAGATTATTGATTCAAGGTGAGGAAATTAATTTCCTGTGGTTGCAGATGCCACTAAATTGGAGTTAACTGGCTTTTCAGAGTCATCCTTGGATGAATTTCATCCAGGAGTATATTGATTGTAGCTCTTTCCTTAGAGGTGGACAAAGCCAGAATTATGAAAAATTACTTTTCTAAGAAGGACTTTCTATTTTGTGGTCAGAAAATTATGATATTTCCTGACGTAGCTATGGCTACACAGTTACGTAGAAGACAATTCCTTCAGTTGAAGCCTCATGCTTTGGTTCTAGGAGTCACTTTGTTTTTGCTCTTCCCCTGCAAATGTTTAGTTTTTTACCACAGCATTCGGTATGTGTTTACTAATCCTTCTCAATTGGAAAATGTTCTTAAAGATAAGTGACCTTATCATGTCCAGTCCTGAAGCTCCCATGTTTCTGGTTTAATTAGTTGTTTTTCCTCACCTCTTTCTTGTGATTATGAGTATGGAGGTTGTTCTCTAGGAAATAGATTATTTGTTATCTATCCGGGTGAGACAGGTTCCTCTCTGTAATGTGGGCTAGGAAGCAAAATATTTTTTTTCCTTTATGCAAATTCTTCTTAGTTCGTTTTCTGTTCTTGCATTTGCAATTTCTTTGTTTATTGTGTCTTGTATGGTGTGAAAGCTTCATTTAAAAAAAAGAGCTATAAAGGACCTAGTTTGTTCTGTGGGCCTAGGGAGGGGAGAATTCCTGGTTTGGATGCATGGACATTCTTTCATCTTCTGGGCCCAGAAGAGAGCAACAGAGTCAAGACGGGGACCGAATCCTGGCTTAGCAGCAAGGGGTGCCCTATTGCAGTGGACGGGCCTTAGGGGAATGCGTTGGTCCTAACTTCTTCCTGTTTTGTTGGAGGCTTGAGAATATAATCAATTCATTTCAGAGGGAATAATCTTTGTGGGGTCAAAGGGGTCGACCTTATCCAACAAATGAAGTGGGACATTTTCTTAATATGTTGCTGTTTTCCTGTTGTGACCTTTATTTGGTTGCAGATAATTCCTCAGAGGTTTTGGTGTGATGCCATTAAGCCAAAGGCTGTGGAGCACTTGCGCAAGTGGGTGAATGCCGAGGTAGCTATAGTAAATTTGTAGTTTTGTTAAATGGTGAAGTCCTGGCTTATAATCTTATTTCTCTGGACTGTCCTGGTCTGTAGCGCTCGGATGGTGTTCATTTGTCAGATATAGCTCATGATATTTTCATTAGTTCCATTCAGGATGTTTTGGAGGGGTGTTATAAGGCATTCAAGCCGCCACAGATGTGGGGGTAGCGGAGACATGCAAGACGCAGTCTCCACTTATGGTAGTATGCGAAGGTTGGCCACCTCCCCCCACTGTTCATTTATGACCTAAAAGGTAGGGAGAGAGACTGGGGAGTAGTGGACTGTGGCATCCCGTAACATAGGCATCCCCGCTATGTGCAGCACAAGTCACAAGGAAGGCTCTCACAGTTTGAAGTAGGCCTCAGCTTGGTGCCGCTGCAGGCTGGGGGAGGGGAAATGAGAATACATGGCTGACATTGGTCAGCATAGGTCTAGGATATCACAGTCTAGCCTTTGTTGGATACAAGTATTTTTGAAATGTTTAATGTTATAATATTTTAGTTGTGCTAATAAAGCAGTGGCCATGCCAAGCTCCTAGAATGTGTTTGTTCTTATACTGTGTGAAGATTTGAGTGATCAGATGGTGGTAATGCGAATACCAATGTTAATAAAATTTTAAAAAGTAACTAGCTTTGATTCTACTCCTATAACCTTAATATATTAAAAATAAAGGACCCGGGGGGCGCTCGTGAGCCCACTGCAAGATGGCCGCAAGTTACTGAAGCTCCGTCCCCACAACCCCTAACTTTTCGCTATCATTAGCGTACAGCCGCATTCTGATCCCCCCAGTACCTCTCCCGGATCGGCGCTAACCAGCGATCTTCCTCAGTGATTGATTTCGCGACTCTGCGGGTTCTCCGGGGACTGGGACATCGAGGAAACGCTCTCTGTTCAGCGGCCTGCTGAAAATTGTCTCCGGCTTCTGGACGCCCCCTCGCCTGACTCTGCCACCAGCCCCTGCTTCCGACGCTGCTGAAATTCATCTGGCGGGCCCCCGCGGGGCCTACGAAGTGAACCCTCTTCATTGTCTGCGGGCTGAGCGCCGGAGCGTTTCGCGGGAGGGGGACTGCTTCTCACAGCACGGAAGATCTGCTGGAGAGCTTGGCCGGGACCACGTGCACTCCGCGCGGCGGCTGCTGCAACACACAACAGCACTTACTACCCTTCTCTACCCACACGAGCCATCAAGAAGGGGGTAAGTTTATGAACTGTCTCTTCCCCTGCCCGCCCCTTAAACTGGGCTTGCAACTGGTGGCTGGGTCTGTTCCTCTTTGGTAGCCAGGTGCCCCGTCGAGGCCTCCGCCCTCCCGATTAGACTCTGGGTGCCCTGCAGGCCCATACTTGTGCCCACGGTGATATTGGATCTCCCTTTGAAGCTTTCTACCCTACAGCTTCGGGCCTCTGACGGTGTAGTCCCGTGCTGCCTGACGCTACTCTCTGACTCTTGCTTGTGCCTGGCTATTTCTCCCGGAGGACTGGAGGCAGTTCAAGACTTTCCATCTCACTGTCCCACCAGTGTCTGTTATTTTGCTGGCATTGCTTATCTACCTCTCCCGACACTGTGTGGTGGTGGCTGTCCTACGGACTGGTGTGACTTTGTGCATCATTCTCTCTCTGGTGCCTTCCCTTTTGCTGGCATTGCTTCTACTTCTCCTAACACTGTGTGAGCCTGGTGGCCCTGTGTGATGGCTGCAAAACTTAAAAGCTCTGAAACCCGGGAGGGGATGCGCTCTTCTCAGCGGCTGCAGAGTAAGTCTGGAGCCTCAAGCAGCCCCCATGGCCAGTCTCCTCCAACGGGCTCTGACGACGAAACTGTAAGTGAAGAGGAACTGGACCCTTATAAGCCACTCACCTCGGCTCAAATCAAACAAGAGTTCCGTAAGGGCTTCGCAGAGCTAGCCAATGAATTCCGCACTCTACGAGAAGAACTGATGAAAGATGTCGCAGACCTCCGGACCGAAGTTGCGGAACTTGGAGCCCGCGTGGAGGATGTGGAGGCCAAGGTGGTTGACCAGGATGGAACTCTGATGGACTTACAATGTGCTCTCGACAGGCAGCGTGCGCAGGCAATGGAGCTGACCTATAAACTTGATGACATTGAAAACCGCTCCCGCCGCAACAACGTGCGTTTTCGTGGGATTCCAGAACCGGGGGGAGGCGGGGAAGACCTGCCGACTGTACTTAGGCTGCTGATAGCGGAACTGCCTCCGGAATGGAAATTGAACGAGTTCATCGTGCTCTGGGAAAACCCCCTAACAACCAGCCACGAGATGTCATTGCAAGATTCCTACGCTACTCTGACGCTGAACTTCTTATACGTCGAGGCCGGGAGAAGAAGACAATCCACTTCCAGGACGCGACAGTATCCATCTATCAGGACCTCTCGATGTTCACTTTGGCGCGCCGGAGAGAGATGAAACCAGTCTCGGCGGTCCTGAACAGCAAGGGGATTCGCTATTCCTGGTCCTTCCCGTTTAGGATGAACTTCCTATTGGACAACAAAAAGATTTCTGCAAAGGACTACACTGAAGCTTGGCGAGCTCTTCGCCAAGCGGGTTTAGTTGATGATAATACCCAGTCTCAGCCGCCGCCTCCTAAGCCCCAACATTCTAAGTGGACTCGGTTGGGCAAGACCACCTGACACTTTGGTAGAGATGAAGACCCCCTTCTATTTTTTCTTTTTTAGGGAACTTCGACCGGTGGGTCCCCTGTTTTTTGGATAATGGGTGGCAAAGATTAGCTTGGGACCCACACTCCATTTTTCAAGGGGGGCGGCGGCTGACCTGTAAATGCTTTTACTGCTGTTACTGTTTTGGGGGGGGGGACGTGATGAGAATGATGATCCGGGAGGGATGGGGGAGTAATGGGGGGAAGGTTTTTCTATGTTTAGGTTGAATTCTCACTTTGTGGGGTTTTGGGGGGTACGGGGTTTGTGGTCAATTTACCGTGTCCTGTATTAACTTAGACAGGCAGGTGGTATTGACGGGAAGGGGGGGGTGATGGGTGGGAGGGGGGGGTTTTCCACATGGAGCTGGGAGATAGGTTTGGGCTGGGAAGGTGGGTCTATGGCTTTTGTTCTTGGGAGAGGGTGTAGGAGGGCCCAATCAATTAAATTCCTGGGTTTGCTAGGGGGAGCCTCCAATGGGACCTTCTGGGTGACCAGCGGATGTGGGGGGTTGGGTAGTGTTTCCAAATGGTGCGTTTTATCTCTTTGAATGTTAAAGGTCTCAACTCCCCGCGCAAACGGTCCCTGCTGTTCTCAGAATTGCGCACTTTGCAAGGGGATATAGTTTACTTACAGGAGACCCACCTTCAAAGCTCTAAACGGGATTGGCTAAAGCGATTCCCATACACCGAGGTGCGGGTGGCCTCCGACACGCAGGGTCGGAAGAAGCGGGGAGTGGCTCTACTATTTCACCAGAGCCTCTCCTTGCAGATTGAAGAGATAAAACGAGATGCCCTGGGGAGATGGCTTTTCCTAAATGTTCGTCTAGATGGACACTTGCTCACTTTAGCTAATATCTATGCTCCAAATACGGGTCAGGGGCCCTTCTTTACCCAACTGAAAGCCCTATTGGCGGATTTTGCAAAGGGCCCCATTGTTTTGGGTGGGGACTGTAATACGCATTTAGTGCCCCACTTGGATTCTACGGGTCGCCCTGGGGGGGGGGACGGGGGGATCAGCAAGAGCCCTTCAGCGTTTGATGTTTGACTTGGGCTTACGGGATGTATGGAGGGACTCCCACGCGGGAGAGAGGGGTTACACCTTCTACTCCCCAGTCCATCAAGTCCACACTCGCATTGACTATTTTTTGTTGGACCAGCGTCTGATGGACGGGAGAGAGTGCAGGCTGGACTTGGGGCACTGACTTGGTCTGACCACGCCCCGTGCTGGTTCACCCTTCCGGACGGCATGCATAGCGAGTGCCGCCGTCTTTGGCGGTTAGACACACGGTTTCCTCCGGCGGCAGGGTGCAGTGCAGGATCACGCCCACTTTATTAAGGAATTCTTTGAGCTTAATGATACTGGGGATGTTCCCCTTCCCACGGTGTGGGATGCTTATAAGGCCACAGCCCGTGGTCAACTGATCGCAGAGGCAGCCCGTACGCGCAAAATATGGACACGTGATCACGATCACTTGGTGAGGGAGTCTGCTCGCCTAGGCTTGGAGCACGCCCGCACCGGGTCGAGGCAGATTTTACGCCAATGGCGAACGGTCCGAGCGAAGTTAGATGCATGTATGCAGAAAGAACTAGATAATAAGCGTCGGAAATTAAGGCAAACTTTTTATGAACATGGGAACAAAACTGGCCGCCTTTTGGCTTTGCGTTTACGACAACAGCAGTCCTCGAGAGTGGTCCGCGAATTACGTGATGCGGGGGGGCAGAGGAGGGTCACTTCCCGGGAAATCCGTGAACTTTTTGCCGATTATTTGGAGCGGCTTTATAAGGCAGAGCCCATTGATAGGGATCAAGTGCAGGATTATCTCCGGGGGGCCGCTTTACCGCGCCTCTCTGACTCTGAACGGGATCAGTTGGACTCAGACTTTACGATTGACGAAGTGGAAAGTGCAATTCGGCATTTGAAAACTGGCAGTACGCCGGGTAGTGATGGTTTTCCGGCAGAATACTACAAAACGTTTCGAGTACAATTGGCACCATCCCTGACTTGTCTGTTTAATGAGATCCTGGGGACAGCCTCTCTTCCCCCGTCCCAATGTGAGGCATTGATTGTGATGATACCCAAACCCAGTAAACCCTTGCATGATGCGGCTTCGTACCGCCCCTTCTCCTTGTTAAATGTTGACGTTAAAATCTTTGCTTCTGTGCTGGCTGCGCGTCTGAACCGGGTACTTCCGGGCTTGGTTCAGCCCGATCAGGTTGGTTTTGTGCCGGGTCGCCAGGCCGCCGATAACATTCGACGTATGTTGCAGATTATTCATGTGGCCCAGCGGGACCCACAACCAGCATTACTAGTGGGAATTGACGCAGAAAAAGCGTTTGACCGGGTGGATTGGGGATATCTATGGTGTGTCCTGGAAACGATGGGCTTTGGCCCTACTTATATCGGGTGGGTCCGTAGCCTTTACCAACAGCCCCAGGCGTGCGTTCGGATAAATGGGGGTCACTCGAGACAATTCTTTTTGGAAAGAGGCACACGACAGGGTTGCCCCCTCTGCCCCTGCTCTTTGCCCTAGCAATGGAACCTCTGGCTCAGAGCTTTCGCGATCACCCGGGTTTGCGAGGGGTCCGCATCGGTCCTGCGGAATATCGGATCGCGCTCTTTGCGGATGATATCATCTTATCCCTGGTGGACCCGTCCGTGTCTCTCCCAATCGCAATGCAGCTGTTCACCAATTTTTCTCGAGCCTCCGGCTTTAAAATTAATTATACTAAATCGGAGATCCTGAATGTGGGGGTCTCTAGGGCGGTCTGTGCGGAACTTCAAGAGGCCTTTCCTCTTCGCTGGGTGCCCGGCGCCCTGCGCTATTTGGGGGTGAATCTAACCGTGGACCGAGCGGATCATTTTAAAGCTAATTATGATCCCTTGCTCCGTCAGGTTCGGCGGGACTTAGAAGTTTGGAACAGCCTGCTCCTCTCCTGGTTTGGGCGTATAGCCGTAGTTAAGATGGTGATTGTTCCCCGCTTCCTTTATTTCTTTCAGGTTCTCCCGCTCCCCATCTCGCGAGCTACCTTGGCGACCTGGCAACAGTTGCTTTTGAAGTTTGTGTGGCATTATCGTCGCCCACGCCTAGCGCGGAAAGCTCTTTTTGCCCGCACGCGCTCTGGCGGTATGGGCATGCCCAATTTACAGTGGTATTACGCGGCGGCGCAGTGCCGGGCGGGGGTGGAATGGATGATTTCCGATAGCACTAAGCGGTGGGTGCAGTTGGAAATGAGCTTGGCGGGGGGAGCGGGGTTAGGGGATTGGTTATGGCTTGGACCGCAGCTTCGTCATGGCATATCCACCAGTAACCCCTACATTTCTCATACCCTCCGGTGCTGGGATCGTCACTTCCGATCCCGTGATGTGGATCTATCCCCATTAGCCCCTATAGTTGGCAACGCCTCTTTCCCACCAGGTTTGACTGATGTGGCCTTTCGACAATGGGGGCACCTTGGTCTCAGCCGGGTCAGCCAATTTTTTGTTGATGGTCGGCTACAATCCTTCCGTGTATTGCGGGATGAGTTTAACCTCCCGGCTGGGCATCTCTATCGTTATATGCAAGTGACGCACTGGGTTACTTCTAGGTCTGTTCGGCCCCAGGTTGCCCGGGACTTGACGGATTTGGAGCGCTATTGTGAGGGGTGTACTACTACCAAGGGTCTTGTGGCGACCTTATACGCCCATTTGCAGGGGATCCAGACGTGCCCAACACGTCATAGGGTGCTTTGGAACTCTGATTTGAGTCTCTCTTATACTGATCAGCAGTGGGAGACAGTGGAAGCTCGCCTGTGGAAGAGCTCAATAGCGACTAATGCCCGTGAAACGAACTATAAACTGCTGTACCGTTGGTACATGACTCTGACGCGGATAACTCGTATGTTCCCCGGGGCTGTGGATCTATGTTGGCGTAACTGTGGGCAGAGGGGTACCCTGGGACATATCTGGTGGGCGTGTCCCCGCATTCGTGCCTTTTGGAGAGGGGTTCAATTCCGGATGCAGATGCTACTGGGACTAAGCATCCCTTGGGACCCGGGGATTTTTCTTTTTGGAGCCTCCGTGCCGGGGGCCCGGGCTTTACAACTTGCCTTACTCAGGCATGGCTTGAATGCGGCCCGACTATCCCTGGCGGCGGCCTGGAAGCATGCTTTGGCCCCCTCCTTCCAGGTCTGGCTGGAACGCATGTGGGATACATATTCCATGGAACGGGGGGTAGCGGTTAATAGGATGCGTCTGGCTCGCTTTGAATTGGTGTGGGAGCCCTTCATTTCTCGCTATGGCGCGTGATTGTCCTGGCTATTTGGGAGTGGTATGTTGGCCTCTTCGGAGGTTTGTTCCCTACAAGTGTTCCCTAGCTCACCTTTGTTCCGAACCCTAGCTTTAGCAAGCCATAGTTGGGGGGGTGGGGAGGGGGGGGTGGGGAGGTGGGGGTGGGGGGCCCCGGGACCGGGACCGGGATTGGGGTAACTTGGGGGGGGGGAGGCAGGGAGTTTGGGGGGGGTGGGGCTCCTGGTTTCTTTATTATAAACAAGTAAAAATGAAGACATATTGTAGATCCCTATTGAGATCTGATGTAGTGTTGATACTATTGCATCTTGTTTGAAGATCCTTGTGGTTTTTGTATCTTTGTAATTCTTTGGAAGTCTTTCAATAAAAAAATAAAATAAAAAAAAAATAAAGGGCCCGATATTGAGTTGAGCAGGCTATGCGCCACGGCGGTGCATAGCCTACCTGCTGACCCCCCAACCCAGATATTCACTTCCCTGCTGGCGGAAGTGAATATCCGGGTTAGCCCAAACACCCCGGCAGCCGCAGAGGCTACACGGGTAGCAGCGATTTTCATTGCTACCCGCATAGCCTCTGCGTCTTAGAGATAGGCAAGATTTTTCCTCAAACAAATCAAACTTTTTTTTGGCCATGCATATCCCTAATCTATACTGACAGTAAAAATCTTTTGAATTTAACAGGTGACTAAATTGGTTTTAAAACAATTGTTTTGTTTAATTTTCCCCAGGCCCTCTTTCTAATTGTGATAATGTTCTTAGCAACATGAATTAGCAAACAACTTTTCTCACCTTATTAATGTCCTTGCTTTTGATTTTGAAAGCTAGCTTTCAGTGCATGTGATTATTGCTTAATTACACAGGTACACTAAAAAAATTTTTTTTAAAACTACCTCTAATGTTTCGATTGATTTTTACGTTTTTTGGTGCGCTGAATCCAAATCTGGTAACCAATTTGCTCCATCACGTACAGATTTTTTGCTACATTGGGTTAGCAGTTTGAGGTGAACGTTTCAGATTGAGTGCGATCGAGATAAAAGTTTCTTGGATGAATTATTTATACTAATTGTTTAGTAGTTATTCAAATAAGAATAAAGAAAATTGTAACAAGGCAGCACATAAGAATAGAGTAATGTCAACAAAACACACTGTGATGGTAGCAAAATTGTCTGCACTTAAAACAGCCACATACATGTGCACAAACATTGAGCATATAAGAGCGAGGTTAGACACAAAGCAAAGCAAAGAAATGTGCAAAAAATGTTGTACAGGTATGTATGTAAGAATAGAAAACGCAAACCGCACCATTGCAATACATGAAGACAAACACCCGATGGTGTGAAAATAAAATTCTAATAAATGAGATCCGACACTGTGGTAATAACTAGCAAATTTTTATTTCAAAGTTTAGTAAAAACACGATATTTGTCAACACAGTTTAGATTTTAAAGTCATTCTTGGGTCAATCAATCTCCTGGTGGGCCCGTTTCTTCTTCCCCCGAATGCTTCTCTTGGTGCGCTGCTTGGCGTATTTTTCATCTGGGGTTTCCCGCAGCAGCAACCAGCAGAAATCAGCCATCATAGTGGTGTTCCATCTTCCTTGGTACCTTCTCTCTGCGTCCTTGATGTCCTGGTGAAACCTTTCACCTTGTTCTTCACTGTACGCCCCCAAGTTTTCGGGAAAGTAGTTCACATGGGAGTGCAAGAAATGGACTTTCAGGCTCATGTTACAGCCTTGTTCTTTGAAGACATTGAGCATCCTGGCAACAATATCCTTATAGTTCTCATCCCGCCTGTTCCCCAAGAATTTGAGAACAACATCCTTGAAGGAATCCCAGGCTTCTTTTTCCTTCTCAGACATCGTTTCAGCGAATGCTCCATCTGAAATGAGTTTCCTTATATCAGGGCCAACAAACACTCCTTCCTTTAGCTTTGCTTCAGAAAGTCGGGGGAACTTTGAGCAAAGGTACCGAAAGCACTCACCATCTTTTGGAAGAGACTTGATGAATTGCTTAATGAGACCCAACTTAAGGTGGAGAGGTGGTAATAGAATTTTATCACGAGGTACCAAGCTCTCATGAAGAACATTTTTCTCACCGGGTCTCAAATACTCCCGAATTGGCCAGTCTTTTTTCCAACAGTGTAGGTCGCGGGCCCGGCTATCCCACAAGCAAAGGAAGCAGGGATATTTGGTGAAACCGGATTGCTGCCCTAATAGCATGGATAGAATTTTAAAGTCTCCACAAATCATCCACTTATGCTCATCATAACGAATCTTCTGAAGAATCAGGGCCAAATTCTCATATTTTTCTTGGAGAATAACAGAGTGAGCAATAGGAACTGAAGCGAATGTGTTGCCATTATGAAGAACAACAACTTTTATGCTGTCTTTTGACGAATCAATGAACAGCCGCCATTCAGCAGGATCATACTTGAGTTTAAACTTTTCCATCACTCCGTATATATCGTTGCAAAATACCAAATCTTCCTCTTTGCTGAAATACTTCAAAAATTGTGTCTCGCGGTTGCGGTACCAATAAAAAGTTGTTCCTGGTGACAATAGATTTTTCTGTTTAAGCCGAGAACCTAGCAGTTGGGCAGCATCTTTTGGGAGTCCTAAATCCCGGACTAAATCATTCAATTCAGCTTGAGAGAAAAGTTCAGGTTTCGGATCTGGTTCAGTTTCAAACTCGGAAGTACTGGACTCATCGGGAAAAGCCATCTGATGAGTCTCATCATGATCAGAACCGTCCACACAAATATGATCCAAAGATTTTGGTGGTTCAGGCACAGGTACTTCGTTGCTATGAGGCATAGGCCTAATTGCTGAGGGAAGGTTGGGGTAACTTATTACGTTCTTATTTTTTAAGTTGTATCCCTTCACAATGCAAGAGCAAAAATAGCAGTCACTGCTGTGGTCTCTTTGTTCACGCCACATCATAGGTATTCCGAAACGAAATGCTTGTTTTTTACCTTTCATCCATAAGCGTAGATCTTCCTCACATGTCTTGCACACTTTGTGAGGAGTCCACGGTTTGTCTTGATCGCCTAACTTCAAACCGAAATAGGCGAAATATACTTTTTTAATAAATGCAGAAATGTTCCTCTGCCGCTTTTTCACGGTATATTCCCCACAAATAAAACAAAAACTGTCCGGAGAGTTGACGCAACCTCTGGCTCTGTGAGCCATCACAAATACACAGCACTGCAAACTACAACTGTAGTGAACCACTTCGGAATAAAGCTGGATTACGACTGAGCAAACAAAAATTAATAATGAACTTGCAAGAAACTGAAATTTGACAGGAACGTTCATGTCGCAACCACCGTGTTTGAGCGAGCGAACGAGGCGAGGCGAACAGGAAAGAACATGCGCCAGCGCGAGTACTGGATTTAGCCCCCCGCCTCCCAATTGTCCTGTTAATGTATAAAATGAATACAAAACACTCTAAAATATCATGAGGGAGTGTTTCTAGTTAGTTAACCATTACAACCTCTATTTTGGGCCAAGAAAATAAACAGCAGTCGGCTAAAAAGAAATTATGTGAACATTCCTTATATGGGTAAGAAATCTAATTTTGCAAGAAAACGTGACGTGATGGAACATTTTGGCTATTTTTCCTGGATTCAGCACCCCAAAATCTATAGGAATCAGTTGCAAAACTGGAGGCAGTTTTTTGGTAGTGTACCTGTTATTTTAGTGAGTGAACAACACTGATAGTACAGTAGATCATAGTTTATATGTCTGAGGTTGATCCATTCCAATTTTATGACTGAGGATATGGAATTAATCAACTCTAGCATAGATATAGCATAGACCCAACCAACAGGAACAAACAAGAATCCAACCTCCAACCTACACCTACCCAAAAACAAAATTCAGACATTTCAACAAGGAAGAGATACTCTCCAAAACCCTACCGAGGTTCGACCTCCTAGAAGCTAACCTTGAAGAAATGCTCTCTGTATGGAATAGCAGTCTCAACACCATCGCTAACCAACCATCCAGGGAGGTAACACCAAGAAAAAGGAAGCCCTCACCATGGTACTCCCACGAGCTACTGACTTCACTTTGTCATCTAAGAAAACTCGAAAGAAAATGGCGACGGTCACGATCCAATGAAGACCTGGACAACTACAACACAAACCTAGAGAAACACCGCAACGAAGTAAATGCAACTAGGCAAAGCTACCATGCAACATTACTGCAATGCTCTCTAAACAAACCGAAGGACCTATTTAGCATTGTAAGGACCCTCACAAAGGAAACCTCCCATGCCCAACAAAACATGCCAGACCCACAGGAATATGCGGACTACCTACAGTCAAAAACAATTCAGACCGTTAAGACACCACCTCCCACTCCTGCGAACAGGCCACGGCACCCTACACCACTTATTGCCTTCTTACCGTCCTCAGCGAAGCACGTTGAAGACATAATCAAAGTGATCAACACCACCACAGTGCCAAACGATCCCTGCCCAGCGTTCTGGATAAAGAGACTTGTAAAGAATTCAGGCCCTTTCCTAGCCAAAATCATTAATCTCTCCTTCAGCACGGGATCATTCCCACAGACCCTGAAACAAACATCCATCAGACCACTAATAAAAAACTGCAAGCTGGACACCCAGAAAGTTCATTCTTACAGGCCGATCTCAAGTATCCCTTTAATGGCCAAGATAATTGAAAAAATTGCTCTACAACAAATCCAGGACCACATCGAGACCAATGCACCCCTAGACCCATGTCAACATGGATTCAGAGAAGCACATGGGGTTGAGACACTACTAACCATCCTATTCAACTCCCTAATCACTGGCCTGAACAGAACTAGAGGAGGCTATGCTCTTATCTTCCTTGACATCGCCGCAGCGTTCGATTCCATGGACCACACACTACTCATGGAGCGGCTGGCAGAGAAAGGGATCCAGGACACAGCATTGAGGTGGTGCGAATCCTACCTTGCAGACAGATCGCAGCATGTGAGGACAGGATCCAAAACATCCAAAGCGTTCCAGCAAACACAAGGTGTTCCACAGGGATCATCCCTCTCAGCGTTGTTTTTTAACATATACATGCAGCCCATCTGCACTTTTGCTCAAGCCTTCGGCATCTCATGCCTTGCATATGCCGACGACGTACTACTATATATGCCATTCACCACAGACCAGCCAGATTTTTCAACACTAACCTCCTGTTTCAGCGCCATAGCAGACTGGCTCTGCACCCAAAACCTAAGGATAAATTTAAAGAAAACCGAAGCACTATTCATTAGCAGGGACCAAGCCTTCACACCACCGGCGATACTAAAAGTAAGAGATGCTGAACTTCAAAGCAAGCCAACCATCCGATACCTAGGGATAACACTTGATCAGCAACTGAACATGAAAGCCCATATAAAAAACACTGTCAAGGCAGTATATCTTAAGATTCGCACAATTCGCCACCTACGACCTCTGCTAGGCCCGGATGACTTTAGGACAGTCTACCAGGCACTAATCATGCCCCACTTTGATTATGACAATATCATCCTACAGGGGCTACCAAAAAATGCATTGATCCCACTACAACTAGCCATGAATGCCGCAGCCAGAATTCTACATGGTGCATCCTTGAGGGACCAGATAACACCAATCCTGAAGCAACTTCACTGGCTACCAGTTCATTTTAGAATCACCTTCAAGACCCTACTGATGACATTCAAAGCCATCAATAGAATCACTTCCGCCTCTATCACAGACCTCATCATCCCCACTCCCACAAACAGAGTCAGAAGATCATTTACAGTAAACACCCTGAGTATCCCCACCAAGATCACAAAATGCTCGCAGTCCACAAAAAAGAGAGCTTTTGAGTACTACGCACCCTTGTGCTGGAACAACCTCCCACCTAACATCCGATCCATTACAGACCTCACCACCTTCAGAAAGGCCCTGAAACATCACCTCTTCATGCAACACTACGGCACCACACAACAACCAGTCATCTCCAATCAACTAAACAGCCATCCCATGCCACCCATTATACATGACACCAGCACAACATGTTAGCCCTACCAGAACCTGACTAGGACCATGTACATAGTATCTAAGAATGTTTGTAATAACCTAGAATGTAAATATCTAGCTTAAACCTGTATATAGTTTACCCAGTTCAACCCAAGTTTACCAACCCTGTTCTCTGTAAGTCCAGTACGGGCCTCTCGACTGGACAAAGTTAATGTTTATTGTAAACCGAGCTAAATTTGAAAAGCGCGGTATAGAAAAGACTTTAAATAAATAAATAAATAAGATATAAAAGGAGATGTTCTATAGTGCCAGAAGAAAAGTGTCTCAGATAGGATATGAATAAGCAATCCTTTAAGCTAGAAGCAGTGAACCCAAAAGGAGACCATGCTACTGACCATATAATGGATGTGCTGCTACTGCATGGCTGCCTGGGTTTGGTGCTTTCTTCCGGCCCCTTCTGAAGAATCATTGCACATTCTTACACCTGTTCAATTCTGAGCATACAAACCAAGCTATTTCAGTGCATAAGCATGTTCATAACATCGATATTCACACAACCACCATCTATTCACTGACATACTTACCAAAGCACAATAACCTCGACTCTACAGGTGTTTGGGAAAACATGGCCAAAGTTTTTATTCCATCAACACCATGATATTTATTTGATAACAAAGCAACCATATTTGAATCTCAGATAATTTACTTCAGCCTGGGCTAGACAGTGATTTCCTAGTCCTACTCATTCCAAACATTATTCAAGTAGTCTCAAAACACCACTCCCCCTAGATGTGCCAGAATATAGGAGCCTATGCTGCAGAAGGCTACATCTACTACTCCCCTAGCTCCGGGCTATTCTGGGATATATCAGCAATGGGGAGGTCTCAAGCCTGCCATTACCTCTCTAGCAGCAACATCCCCAAAGTACGTTCCTCATCCATTCCAGCCCCATGTATCCCTGTACCATAATCAGACAAAATCAACCCTTTCTGCAGGGTGGGCAGAAGGTTTGAGCCTCCGCAGCCACTATGTCTGCTCCTTTGAGAAAGCCCGCCAAAAAGGGTGCATCTGTGCAGGCTCCTAGCTTTGTTATTGCTCTGACTCCCTCCATCCACCCTCTTCCTCCCTTCCATCCCCTCTACCCACAGCGAATGGGATGATGGGCTCAGCCATGTTATTTGAATTCATATGGGAAGAGGAGCTGGGCATATTTAATATTGCCCAACACAGCTAAGCATGAATTGTTGAGTGAATCAACCCAGCAACAAACTGGTACAGCTGTGAGGAAGTGTCCATCAATCAATAAAAATATCATGGTGATAGCAATCAACCTGACAAAGGAGAAAACCAGAAAAAAAACCCACAAAAATATTCATCCATTAAATATTACTGTAAGTATCAAGAAAAAAACCTAAATATTACGATAACAAAGATAGGAGGTGTACACCCATTGAGGGTACATTTACACAGCAGTAGCATTCTTATAATACTGTAATTTATTATTTTATTTATTTAACAGGCTTTTTATACCACCCTATCAAAGGATTCAGAACGGTTTACATAAAACATGAACTAAAATGTTTACAACCACTCATGTCTACACCCTTAATGTTCATCTGTGTCTTCTATCTCTGTTTCTCTTTCACTGCGTTTGTCCATATGGTATCATGCAAAAAAATGGCATCAATGTCTATGTATAGTAGTGCCCAAGTACAGTGTCTCCTCCACTGCTGAGTATCTCTTCTGAGGCTATAGTGTCCCTGGCACCACACACAGACAACATCTCTTTCCATTTTCTGTGGAGTCCTATCACTGATTCTTTCTATGTGCTGCTAAGAATGCAAATCCTACAGGAGAATCAGAAGGCCAAAAACTCTCGGAGACTGGATATGCACACTGTAGTCCTTCAATGTTCTAAACCACAAGACCACATCTATCATAGTTTCCTCATTAAACTATTTTAGGTCACAGACAGACAGGTAGAGAAATACAATCTACTCATAATGTGTTATTTTATACTTTACAGAATCCATACAATATTTCATTTATTTCATGGCTAATAAAAGATAACTATTATATGGAACTTTGGTTGCTCCATTCATTATTTGGACATCCAGTGTGCGCATGTTCTTGACTTGGAATTATAATGCACAGTCTATGCGTAAGGCAATAAACTTAAAGATGGCACCTTGATCAATTATACTATAATCTAGCTTGTAATATACTCCCTTCCTCCTTTCCCTATCACAGTCAATAATATTATACTATAACCTGTCTCTTCAGCCCATAACCCTGGAGTCATTTTCGACCTCTCACTTTTCTTCTCTTCTCACATTTAACAGATTGCTAAAACCTGTCGTTTCTTTTTGTTTAACATTAGCAAAATTTTGCCCTTCCTCTCTGAAGACACTACTAGGACCCTTATTCACTACTTAATTACCTCCCGTCTTGACTATTACAACCTCCTCCTTGCTGGTCTTCCTCAGTCCCACCTGTTTCCTCTTCAATATGTTCAGAACTCTGCGGCACGACTGATTTTCTGCCAGCCGTGTTACTCTCATATGACCCTCTATTGAAATTGCTTCACTGTCTTCTCTTTTGGTTCCATATTAATTTCTAACTACTTCTCCGCTGCTCGTTAAACTAGATAATAGGGTAGAGTCAACAATCGCCCAAGAGCGGATGGTTTGGAATAATGTATCTTTGAAGGATACTACCAAAAGAATGAAGTAACCGGGTAGCCGGACCCGGCGCCCCTTCTCTCCCTTACCCCCACCTTTTTCTACCCCCAACCCCCACACCCACCATTTGCGTCCAATAACCATACACAGCAAATCTTGGTGACAACAGGGCGCAGCGTTATTTGAAAAAACACAGAGACATTAAACAGAAAAACAAAACCAACCAACCCGCGGATTGATGCGCCGCCAGCCTTACAACTAGCAAAGCGGCCACGCCTCTGCTCTAGCCGTGGTCCCCACCAACGGCCAAGTTCTGCCACCCCTATCCGACTTTGCCATGCTACTAGCAAAAGTCTTCCAGGGGTTGTCCGGGACGAGGACACCCCGCCCCCTCCCCCAGTCGCCTAAGGCTCCGGACCCCGGACCTCCAGGATCTCGCCTTCACGGACCCCCCCTCCCCACCCTCTGCTGCAAAACCCCGACTAAATTCCCCCCACCCTGCCAATTGGGTGGGCGGGAGGGCTGCCAGATAGGCGCCCGATCGCATGTGCTCTGGGCACTCCACGAGCTCCGGAGCACATGCCTCCCCTCAGCACCGATTGGCTCCGCTCATTACGCCTCGAGCAGAGCCAATCATTTTGAAAGATGCGCGCAGCGTGCTAATGCTGACGCGCGCGCGCCGTCTTCCCCTTGAACGAGCAGGGACCCGCGCCGGGCCGCGCACCCGGTTACGGGCGGGTGCCGGGACCCTGCCTGCGCCCTATTACTAACCAGGTAGCCGGACCCGGCGCCCCTTCTCTCCCTTACCCCCACCTTTTTCTACCCCCAACCCCCTCAACCTCCTTTTGCTTCCAATAACCACAGACAGCAATTCTTGGTGACAACTGGTCGCAGCTTTATTTCAAACACTCATTAACATTAAACAGAAATACTAACCCAACGCCGCGCATCGTTTTTGGAGCAATGTTCTTCTTTTTTGTATGTAGCTTCCTGTGATGGAACGTGGGCAGCAGCGGTTTATACCTTCAGTTTAAATCCCCCTGAAGAAACTCAATTTCGTTGAGTGAAACGCATTGCATGGCGCTATGATAGCCAGCGTTGGGGTGTCTGAAGTTAAGTACTGATTTTTTCATACCCTTACTATTTGACACTGTTTCTTGATGTTTTTATTGGAGTCTCAAGTATGAGAATTAAATGGCCAGTGGATAGTCCTTGATGCTATTACGGCAATCTTAGACACTTTGGTGCCTTCGTTTTAAGCCGTCTGTCTGAGACATCCCTGTGTCTACCTTATAAAGTATTAATATTGGCTCCAGTGCCTTTGGTTCTTCATATGATATTGTTGCTATTGGAGTAATTAACCTTATTATTGGTCACTTAAAATATCACCTTTCAGTTTTGCCCACTATTTTTCTACATCCCCCAGCTGTTCCCATCCTATTAATGACCACCTGAGGTATTAGTCCATCTTGACAAAATTAGTTTTCCTAAACTCTAAGACCCTTGTTTTTGAATGGATTCTAACAACCCTAGTCCTAATACTGAACCACACCATCTGGTAATCACTGGATATAAAATGATCTCCCACTATAACATCAGAAACATTTTCACCATTGGTAAGCACCAACCCCCTTCATGTGTGAGTTCTGTTACCAATTGCCTGAATAGTTCTCCCTGTATAGAATCCAGGATCTCCTTACTTCTGGATGATACTGCAGCCGGAATGTGCCAATCAACATCTGGCATATTAAAAATCCCCTATCAGTAGCACTTCCCCTTTCCTAGCAATGCTGGGTATGTCTTCAATTAACTCTCCATCCACCTCTTCCTCCTGTGAGGGAGGTCTGTATACCACGCCAATGCAAATAGATTTCTCTTTCCCTCGTTCTAGTTTATCCCACAGTGCCTCCACTTTCCCTTTTAAGCTCTGTAGTTCCAAAGCTTTAATATTGTTTTTTAGATATAGTGCCACTCCTCCTCCCCTTCTTTCTATCCTGTCCTTTCTGAATAAAGTATAGCCTGGTATAGTTATGGTTTTCTGTGAACCATGTTTCTATAACAGCCACTAAATACAAGTCAGCCTCTCTCATTAAAGCTTCAACATCTGGGATCTTATTTCACATGCTATGGTCATTTATACACATCACTTTCAATATGTTGCCCCTTTTACCCATTTCAATAAAGGTATTTAATATTTCACTTACCTGGGGGCTTTTTTCACCCCTCTCCAATGAATCTAGTTTAAAGTTATCTTCAGTAGATTAGCCAGTCTGCTACTGAAGAACCTCCTAAAACGCTGACTATTATCAATATGGAACTTAGAGCTTCAATGTGGAACTTAAAGCTTCTTTGCACCACCTTTTCTGGCCTTTACTTCATACGAGTTGAACTTTTAATTTGTTAAAGGTCTCAGACTTATATGGCACACACTTTCAGACCCACTGTACGTCCAATATCAGTGCCTAATAGCATCAATGACCTTCTCACGAAAAATATCCGGTGACTAAGAAAGCAAATAGAACTGTTCCCCCATCTCCTCGGTTCTCGTTTTTTTTAAACATCTATAAATAACATTATCTATACTACAGTTCAAATGTTATCACAAACGATCCGAGATTCCACTGTACAGAGAACTTAGCTTCTTATGATAATTTAGTTCTTCATGCTCTCTCTTCGCTTTCAAATCCCGACGCCTTCCCCGGACGTCACATTAGCGTTTCACCATAAGTGTTTCTGCAGGGGATCACTGTCTTCAATTTTTTACTATAAAATAAAACAATACAGCCCTTACCAAAAACCACTAAGATTAGCTCATTCCCAAACCTCATGCCTTGCTAACATACTAAGAAAACACCTACCATAAAAACAGGCTGCAAACGTTTCTCAGGGAATTTATCTTAAACTTATACGATGAATGTCGATTCCATTCTTCTCTCTCCCCTAAAATGCCGCGCTTGCGGACTAACCAACTCATTTAGTCATTTAAATACCTGTAACCCTCACCCTATTGGTGGTGTCTCCACCCTACATCAGACATCATTTCTCTCCACAGGGAACTCCAAAAAATTCCAACAGTCTTCAAAAGACAGGTCAGGAGCCAAATTGCAACCACATCTAATGGAATTTAATGTGGTCGCCCTCCACATGAGTAACCACCTTCATCAGTTCCTTAATATACTTATTAAATACAAGAGAACCAGTCAATGGTGGCATTGAGAGCCTTTGGCATTATAGAATTTAAATTAAAAATCCACTTTTGTTCCCGGACCAGAAGAGTTTGTTCCAATGATTTTCCCATTGTCCCTATCTCAACCTGATCAATACAGAAGCACCTCAACTGTTTCAAAAATATGACCTTGTTGTATACAATGTTGCATTAATGGTGCTTCCCTAATCTTACAAATTCATGTGGCTTCTGTGTTCCCCCATTCTGATTTTATACGGCCGTATTGTTTACCTACATAAATTAACATACACGGGCATTGAATAATATATACCACATTCTGAGATACACAGGTAGTATGACCTCTCACTTTATAAGTTATTCCCCCTGTGTATAAAAAACATTAAGTTCTATAGTGATATCACAAACGGTGCAATGCCCACATTTCTTATGGCCCCTCTCCTCCCCCAACTTCAGTAATAGATGGAATTATTGGTGGCAGTACCGTTGGGCTAAAGCTGTTCCTTCAAATTACGGTTGCACTGCCATATGCACCAAATCTTTCTACCCTCCAATCCTGGAACACCTTCTATGACCGTACTGTATTTTTAAAAAATTTTTGGATCCCTATACTCAATGGGGAATAACGAGTAATCAAATTTACAGTACTAGAATCTGTATTTCCCTGTTGTTCAACCTCCTTATTCTTCTTCCTAGCACGTAATAATAAACGTCTATTATTATACAACGCTCTAGTATATTTATTTTTATTTATTTATTTATTTATTTAACTGTATATATATCCCGCTTTTCACCGGGTCAAAGCGGGATATAGTATATGCTCATTTCACACTGATTGAGGGTAACCTCTTGCTCTAAAATTATTGAACAAATGTTTTGACAAGGTTCTAAAGTCATCATCAGCATCCGAACAATTCCGTCTATTCCGTAAAAAACTGGGAGAAGGGACGACTCTCTTTTAACTGTGTAGTATGTGCAATGTGAAAATGCAAAAATGTGTTGCGATCTGTATTTTTGCGGTGAACTGATGTCAACCATCCTGTTTTTCCCCTCAAAATTTCTATATCTAAATACGCCAATGTATCCCTGTGATACATGTGTGTAAAATGCATATTCACAATCACATTGATTCAACCAGTGTATCAAGGAAACCAGACGGTCTTCAGTGCCCTGCCAAAGCATAAATACATGTCAATATAGCGATTACATGTTATCACATTGGATACATAAGGAGATTGTGCATCCATCGGTTTTCAAACTCACCCATATAGAGATTATGGTGGATTCCACAAGAAGTGCGGTAGATAAAATGTCACAGAAGAGATATAGACAATCCAAAGTAGTTTGAGAGAAAAAGAAACGGAAGGAATTACATCAAGAAATCTGAAGATTTGCCAAAAAACAATTAGATATTTTACGATAGTGATGTGATGTTTGAAAAAACAAAATGTTGAAACATGATCATGCTGATTATACGGTGGGATATGTATACCCGTGGATGAATTTGAAACGTAAATTGAAGACATCTAAGAAACAGGTGACATTTGATGACACTTCTGATGACAACACCTATACAGATTCCAACAAATCTTCAAAAGATGATTTTTTAGAAGAGGGGGAGGATGACAAAAAGAAGAAGAAAAAAGACATGGGACGTGGAAAATTTTGGGAGCATCAAATTCCAAAGTGGAAATGAGGAGCACTTTAATACAAGAGGAAGATACCAGTTTAGTGGTGGAATATTTCTGGAATAACTCTTTCCTCTGAATCCTTGACTTATTGAATAAAGGGTTGTCTTTTGTCCCAACCCTTAAATTTGATCCATTACAGTTCCGTATTGACTTTGAAAGTTTCATAAGGAAGTTGAGTTTAAAGAACTTTTTTTGTTGCATCACAAGCATTTAATGATGGAATACAGCTTGTACCAGAAATAAAGTGATGCGCCGGATAAAATTTGCTATTAAAATCTACCTGGTCTCCTCTGGGACCTTTACATCCCAATTTGGTGGTTTTTAGGGATATAGTTTTGAAAGAAGTTCACAAGTTGAAAACATCTAGTAGGAAATAATGCACTGTGTTAACATATAGGGACTAAAAAGCGTTAAGGGAATTGCAACGTAGAAGGGATATAGTTATTAACCAGCAGATAGGGGACTTCCGGTGGCACATGAGCGAGTGAGGACGTCTCTCAGCTCGCTCCGGGACCGACTCGGGATTAACCTTTGATTTTCATCTGCTGGCCCCACAATTTCTTGCCCTATCACCCGAGGGGCGCACCTTTGAAAGGTCGGCACTCCGCGGTTGAATTTTGGAGCGGATTACATTTCTCGCCCAATGCCGATGCCGGCGAGAAAAGAGAGGGAGAAGGGCCCCAAGCCTGGAACCACGCAGCAGGCGGCGTCGAGCCCGGCCTCGCCGGGAACCGCAGCACAGAATCGGCCTCTGAGAGATGGCGAGAGAGGTAGTGAAACTACTTGACCCGAAGTTCGACTAAATACTGGGCAAGCTGGAGGCGCTGGGCGCTGCACTGGGTGAGATGGGACAGCGCATGGATGAACTTGAGCAGCACGTGTCGGCGCTGGAGGATGATGGGGGAAGCATGCGCGGGTGGACAAGGCCCGAGCGCCCAAATAGCAGCCCTGTTGGACAAAGTTGATGATCTTGAGAATAGATCAAGACGCAACAATATTCGCATTGTCGGGATTCCTGAGACTAACCACCGATGCTATGTTACTGCCCCTCATTGAATCCTGGCTCCCCAATGAATTGGGCCTGCCTGCACTGGTGGGGGATATTAAGGTGGAACGAGCCCACAGGATCGGGCCTAAAAACCGATGCCCGTCAGAGACCTCGGGTGGTGATAGCCCGTCTCTTAAACTTTCAGCATAAGGCGCAGCTGCTGCAGGCTTACCGAAGCAAACGGTACCTCCACTTGAGAATCAAAAACTTTTGCTGTTCCAGGATTAGTCGGCGGCAGTGGCGGGAAAAAGGAAGGAATTTGCCCCCATCTGTTCTGCTTTATTCCAGAGGAAGGTGCGTTTTACTTTGGCTTTCCCGCAGTCCTCCGGTTGCTCACTTGGGACAGAACCATGCCTTCGCCTCGGCAGGGGCGGCTAAAGCCTTTTGGAGACCTTAGGTGAGAGAGCCGGGCTGAACTCGTGATCACGGCGCTGGCTGACTGCGGACTCTGTTTACTGTTCCTGCCCTTCCCGCGAGGATGCAGCGGGAGTAGGCTTGTCAGTTCTCCTGCGGTGGTGGAAGAGAATACTGGGGCTTGGACCCTGAGACTTTCTTTGTGACTCTCTCCGGAGGACTATTAGGCCTTATACCCCTAGGGGTTTTGTATATCAGCGAGGTGATGGCCTTCGCCTCCCTGTTCTTCTTTGTTTGGGGCGTGCGGGAGGTGGGGGGGCCTCTTCCGATCTCGGTAACTCCGAGCACGATACTGCAGAAGGCTAGTGCCGGGATGAGTGTGCTGACTGTCGCGGGAGGGCCCTCTGCAGCGTTACCTACTATTGTCAGTTGTGTGATTCAGTTTTTTGTTGGTTATTGGGGGTTATGGATACTTTGAGCCGAGGCGGCCCTGTGGTGTTTCACACTAGGGAAGTCAGGGCTAGCGCTTAGCAGGGCCGTGGCAATAGACTTGTGGGTATTGGATGTAGGGGAGGGGCAGTTGTGTCTATAGATGAATGGGGAGGGGGGGTGAGGGAGGCGGAGGGTGGGGAGGAGGGGGGAGAGAGGGGGGAAGGAGGGGGGAAGGGATAAGGGAGGAGAAGGGGGTGGGGGCTGCGAGGGCTGGGTAGGGGGGTAACCTGCCTACTAGAAAGGAGCGATCTTACCCTTGAGAGCCCTGCAATTACTTGCTGGGACTGTGGCACAGATGTGATCCTAAGGGGAGTGGGCCGGGGGCTGAGGCTGGGCAGCCTTCTGGGTTTGACCACATCGAGATACATATGGAGAGTTGGAGCTAGCACACACGCCATTATTCTATGGGATCTAATGTGAAGGGTGCTTCTCGTGGAATGTGGGGGGCCTCAATACCCCGGTCAGCGCACCAAGGTTCTCCAGGCATTAACGAAAGAGGGGGCCCAGAATAGCCCTGTTGCAGGAAAACCTCATTTAACCGCTCTTGAGACCACCTTAAACTACAGACAGATTGGGTGGGCCGAGGTGTACGCGGCCTCGTGCTACGGGGAAGAAGAGGGGAGAGTAAGAGTGGCGATACTGATCAAGACGGGATCCCCGGTGGAAGCTGCTGCGGGAAGGATGTCACAGATCTCCTCGTGGCCGCTATCTATTTCTGCACTATGATGCGAATGTCTGGAGAAGAAGTCTTTATTGGCAATATTTACGCCCCAAATGTATATGAGCCAAAATTTTTTCGTGCCATTCTGCAGAGTATTGGAGGCTGGATCCGCGGCTCCCTGGCTCATTTTGGCAGGGGATTTCAAGTTGCCCGCAGGACAGACCCGTGATAAATCCCACCCCGTTCAGGGAGTTAGGGTGGACAAGAAGAGGGGTGGAACTTATCTGTGTCGTATGGGGAGCCTTTTAGATGTGTGGCGCGGTGTTGCATGAGGGGGAGCTCGACTATACCCACTTTATCTAGAGCCCATAACACTTGGTCGCGTATAGACTAGATCCTTGTTTCCGAGACGGCTTTGGGGAAAGTGCAACGGGCTGAGATTAGGCCTATTGTGTCCAGTATCAGATCACGCTATGGTCTGGATTTATTGGAGGTGCGCTGGGAGCAGATGGTTCCGGTGGTCCTTCCCCCGACAGGCAAGGACAAGATCAAGAATTCGCGCTCTTTTATCGGCCAGAAGTGGGCAGAATATCTA